>FR997806.1:4628445-5198445 GCA_905475355.2 Clostera curtula | reverse complement strand
AGTGAACGTTAGTGATGTGCTTTAGTTTCAAGCTATTTTACTATAAACTATCATAGTGTAGACAAAGCATAGAACATAAGACACTATCACTATCTATACTACTTTTCAGTCCATAAATTTACCTACTGTTGAATCCGGTCTCCTCCAGTTACACGGAGGGTAATTAGCCTACTGTGCCGCGCAGGCCAGATGGGTTGAAAGAGACTTTTGTATCAAGATTTCCGTCTCTTGTGGCTAGGTGTTAGACCTTATCATTTCCTTTTATTCTCTCTTACGACACCATCAGGATGGAATGGGGTTGCGACGCTTTGTATTCAGATTTAGAATACATATTATTACTAATTGTAGCCGATTATATAACTAACTAGCGACCCGCCCCGGCTTCGCACGGGTGCAATGATGAACCTCTAAATTTATCAGTATTTCTCTACAATATTATGCATGTATTATACATATAAACCTTCCTGTTGAATCACTCTATCTATTAAAAAAACCGCTTCGAAATCCGTTGCGTAGTTTTAATGATTTAAGCATACATAGGGACGGAGAGACGACAGCGACTTTGTTTTAGCCTATGTAATGATAATGATGATTATGGTATCGAATCAAAAGCAAGTTATTTGTTTAAACAAGTTTTCATATTTTAAAATTGATGAAAATAAATGTTTAAAATTACCAAAAGCTAGTATAAAGGAGCTTCAGTTTCCACCCGTGGCTTGGGTTGTGGAAACTTTGGGCAAATTTACTAAATACTTATGGGTCTATTAATCTCGTTAAAAATGTTCTTATTCCACTTCATACTATTTCATCAAGATACATCAAGCCATTCTGAAGTGATTGAGTAACAAAAATCAAACTATCTATATGTTCGTATAGAATTCTATAGACATTTAAAGGCACATCAAGCAAAGTACCTAAGCTTTAATATTTTAGAAGCAATAAACATTACAGGGCCCACGATAACAACTGCCGAGACTACCGCAAACGTAGAGGAAATATTACATTTCACATTGATATAAAACACATGATAATATAAAAAGGACTATTAAAATTATAGTGGAAAATAATAAAAATATACACGATGTAAGTATATTGAGTTCCAATCACGACCTGTCACGAGATAATTAATTATTTATGAAGTTTAAATTAGTTTATGAAGATACTAGCTTTGGTATAAATTGTCTTGTAAAATGTTTTATTTTGATGATCTCAGTTAAGGCTTTACTAAAAAAGGACTAGACAAGAAAAAGTCTCGTAATACTTAAATATGGATCAAGTACAAATTCAAAATGGAAATAGATTCTTAAGAATACTTTCAAATATTCCATTCCACGAAGAAGAACCGGCAAGACACTCCATGGTTGCTCTTTTAAATAAAAAGGCTACAATGATGGTTGTACAATAGGCCGGGAATATCACTACATAGTATAAAACAAAGTCGCTGTCGTCTGTCCGTCCCTATGTATGCTCAAATCTTTAAAACTACGCAACGGATTTTGAAGCGATATTTGTTAATAGATAGAGTGATCCAAGAGAAACGTTTATATGTAATACATCCATAACATTGTAGAGAAACACTGATAAACCACCACCAGTGCGAAGCCGGGGCGGGTCGCTAGTTGATTATATTGTAATTAAATATAATACATTTTGAAAAAAAGTATGATTTCGTCGGCTACCGGGTTTTTGTTATACCCTGTATATGTTTGTATGAGTCATGCCAGCGCCAATCTGAACTACCAATGACTGTAACAAATCATTATGCGCGTTGTGTTACATCGTGTATATTCTTTGTTCAGCGGATAAAACCTCTATTCAAGGTTATACTTTTGTTCCTTCCACAGGGATTACTGGAAAAAGGGCGACTTTAATGGATATTTCATAAAGTACTCCATCCCACCTCGCTTCAGGATAAACAGAGCGAATCTCATATATTATTAAAGTCTTTTATGGCTGCGTCCTTTTTCGGTTTTCAATCTAATTGAGCTTATGTCGAATATGTAAACGTTTTGGAAATTAGAAGCTACAAAAATAATTAAAATTTAGTCACTTCATTTCGAATTAAAATACTAATGTCTTTTTTCCTCGAACAAACTTCAGAATTAATTGTCGTTTACAACTTTCCATGAGTTTTAAGTCTAGTTAAGTTAATCGTTTTGACTAAAGACAAAATATATTTAATTAAAAAATATAAGCCGCCATTAAGGTATCCTAATTAATGCGATGTCGTAATCGTTGTTCAAAGGTTTTTTTTCGCTTTGTCGTTTCAGCCCATTATTGAACCACTACTGCGTCAGGCCTCCTCAAAATTCATGGAGGGAAATTAGCCTACTGTGACACGCTGGCAAAACGGGTTGGCACAGGCAGGGTTTGTATCAAGGTTTCTTTCTCTTTCGGCTAAGGCCTCTTGCGTTCGTTTAGTCGCCTCTTACGACACCCTCAAGGCGGTATGGGTTGGTGACATTATGTATTCTAAATCCGCTTTTCGCATGTTAGTGCCTAGTACGAAGTCGTATTTTTTTTTGTTAAAAATATTTTATCTTACGATACCCTCAGCATGAAATGTATAAATCACCCTACGGAAAACAAACAAACATAACATACAAAAAACATACTATTAAATTGAGAACTTTGTTCTTTTTAAAGACGGTTGAAAAGAGCAATTTACGAATAGGTTAAGTAAAACCCACAAAATTAGGCTACAATGTGTACTTAAAGTCGAAATAACCATTTAGAGTTAATAGTAGTTTGTATAAATTCACATATAACTCAAACTTTACCTTCAACGAATAAAGAGGATATAAATTCAAAGGTTTTTAAGATGTATTACAAAGAAACGCTGCACTTCTGTGCGCTTTCAGATTTATGAGTAGATTAAGCCATAAGTTCAGTGACAAATGTTAGGGAAAATTTTACTATCGGAGGAAAACTTTGTAGATTTTCTCGGCTAACATTTCAATAAAATTGCATATCGCCGCTTCACTGGAATGAATGACTGCTAATGGTTCTCTTCAATTTGTAGGGGAGTGGGGGAGTTAGCCTCCTAGGTCACGCTGAGCGCTTAGCTCAGGATCTCATATCAACGTATTTTTTCCTGATTTCAGAAAATGGGGAGGTTTTCAATTCCACTGTATGTTTATTATGGCATAACTCCGCATTATCGTCATCTATGCTTCATATCCCGGTTGCAGCCCAAACTCTCACTTCGGCGCCCGGGGTCCGCAGCATAACTCCGCATAATGTGTTTTTAAATGACGAATACGAACATATTGGATTGTTCTCAGAAATATTTGCAGTATATTTCATCTAGCAAATGAGTCAATGCTACATCTGCTTGCGAATGAAGCGCATTGGCAAGGCAGAATGGGTTATTTGGAACAGGCATGGGTATGCGTGTTCCAAATAGTGTGGGTACACTCAAGTGACTATAAGAAGCTCCATGACGCCCTGAATTATTTGCTGTATTTTAGAGAGGACTGGGAGAAATAAGGATAACGAAACTAGTACGAATGATCTGGAGTGCTCGAAGGGTCCGTGAAGCTGTACGCCTTGATAAGAGAGTTATGTTTTGACGATATCGTCACTCAATCATCTCCCCACGATAGTATCTTACATAAAAGAGCTGGTAACACGAACATTGTCATTCTTTACTATAGCTTCAAACACAAATCTAGTCCACCTTCTAAAATTCATAGGGGCAGATTACCAGTCTGAAACGAATTTGGCTACCTGCCACTATTTACACGAAACCATTGCCCTTTCCCACTGAGACTCATCAAGGTACCCCTGGTTGTGTGGTTAAACCAGATCTGACAGTTAAGCTACTGATATGACGACTGCCGCAGATGTTATAAAACCAACCAGATTGATGGCTTTACTCGCCCTCCTGAGCATGGTATGCTATTGTAAACATATTAAGGTTATTCTTAGAGAACCACATTTCTGTTTATCATTAAGCGTAGTAGTCAAAACTGTTTTTAAATTCGGTCAAAACATCACATGAAAATGTCAAACACCATGAGCGTTTTACATTAGCAAAATAAACTTTGGTAATGAGCAGCAATTTTAGTGAGTCATTATGTACGCGCGTTTTAGCATAATGGTTTAGTATCGAAAGGCTAGTTCAAAGGGGCACGAAGATCAAAGAGAAAAGAAACCATTTGGAGTAAGAAGTGTTTCTTTTTAATGTTAGGTTATTATAATGTGTTACCTCGTTTATACTCATCACTCAACGCGATACCCCTCAACGCGGTGACATGTATTGTGTACTAAGAAGAAAAAAGAATTCGGTTGTATTTATATACCGTATACATTACCGTGCGAAAGTTGATATGAAACTGCCAACCCGGCTGGCCAGCGTGGCACAGTGGGCTAATTACCCTCCATGTAACTGGAGCAAGCCCTCATCCGTGAGTAGGAGTGATAAACAATTATAAACCGATTTGGAAAATTATTTGTTAATCACTATCATCACTATCACTACATAGTATAAAACAAAGTCGCATTCTTCTGTCCGTCCCTATGTATGCATAAATCTTTAAAACTACGCAACGGATTTTAAAGCAGTTTTTTTAATAGATAGAGCAATTCAAGAGGAAGGTTTATAGGTACCTATAATATAATTGCACCCGTGCGAAGCCGGGGCGGGTCGCTAGTATTTATATAAAATGGTAGGTACGTATTGGTTCCTGATTGATAGCATATAAATGATGGAAATCGGTTCAATATCTCGGCAGAAAACTCGAAATAAGTAAGAATTTTTCGAATCGGCTTGCAAATGGCCACTCTATGCGGTAAAATATCGTAATTTATATAAATTACGCGTCACGTTGTTTGTCCGCGATGGACTCCTAAACTACTTAACCGATTTTAATCTAATATGCACACCGTGTGCAACTTGGTCCAACTTGAAAGATAGTTTTTATCTCAATTTAATTATTATATTATTATAATATATATTATAAATTAAAATAATCAAATTAAAATAATATTGCGACTGCAATATAATTTTCTAGCCAATTATTTTTCTATTCTTTGACAGTGACAATTATATTTTAGCTCTAAACGATTCTAACAGGTATCTGTTAACTGGATTGAGTAAATATTCAATAGATGGCGCTATGTTACCAGTACAAACATTTAATATAGGCTACAACTTAATATCATATACACCACAGCAACGCGTGGCCGGGTCTGCTGGTTTTACATAAAAAAATATCATACAACAGAATTGAAGAGCTCCTTTAAAATATTGTTCGGAAAATCCAGACTTCACTCAATTAGAAAAGGGTTTCGCTGAAGCGTTGTTTAAAAACCAAATAAAAGGAAAGATTTCAAGCGTGTTTCTCAGAATATTCTCAAAATTGCAGAAGTTCTTATAATGATATCGTTTATAAAAATTGATTTTACACTATTTTTTATTTAAAGTTTTTATTTTGCAAAAATCACCCCAATTTCTTATCAAAGTTAAGAAATGGCATCACCTTTTTGTAATTATGAATCACACGAATCTGAATCACGGTAGAAATCCCTAGTTCGATTACGGGTTTGTGTATTTTTAAATAACTTTTAAACCGTTTAGATTGATAGAAAAAAAAACCATTAACTCGAATTAAGAACCTCTTTCTTTTTTAGGGTCGGTGAAAAATAGGTCCTAAGATAAAACAGCGAAGAAAACTCCGCGTCTATTCAATAAAGTGTCGTTTTCCGATATTCCCTCTCGGAAAACTTGATAAGCAAATATTGATGGTAATAGACTTGTTGGGTGCTGGATTGAATGATTTTATTATTTGCATATCTTGTATTTAAAGTACTGATACTTTGTAAATACGTGTAGTTCAAGAATTAAGCTATTTACATTGCAATTAATCGAAGCTAGGTGAAAGTTTAACGAGAGATGACTAAAGGAGCTCTACTACTACTATTCAGCCTACAAATGACCCATTGCTGAGTTGGACCTCCTCTCATCACAGGGAGGGTAATTAGCCTACTGTGCCACGCTTGCCAGACAGTTGGCACAAGGTTTCGTATCAAGTTTTCCTTCTCTTGCGGTTAGGTTTTCAGCCTTGTCCTTTCCTTTTTCGGCTCTTACGATAGCCTTAGTATGGAATAGGGTAGTGACACTATATATTCTAAATCCGTCACCACACGAAAGGAGCTCAATAGGCCGTAAACTTAGCCACAAGAGAAGAAAACTGGGGCGTCACGTCACTTCTCCCCCCCGGGCTCCGTCCGCGTCGTCCTTTGTGACCCCTTTGAAAACGGCCTTGCAGAAATAGCCACACCAGCCCTCGGCTTAGCGACCAACCAGGTTGACCGCCAGGGTTCGCAGGGCAACTCTGAGGACAGAAGAGTCCCGGGAGCTCAAACCCGCATGAATTACCCATCACCGAGCAGGGCCTACTCCAAATTCCTGAAGAGTAATTAGCCTACTGTGCCACGCTGGCAAGACGGGTTGGCACGGAGTTTTCCTTCTCTTGCAGCTAAGTGATCTGCCTCTTGAGTTCCTTTAGAAGCCTCTTGTGACGCCCTTGGGATCGTGTGGGTTGGTGACATGGTGTATTCTAAATCCGTCACCACACCAATTAGAACTATAGTAATTCTATATGTAAAAAAGAATTTAAATCGCTTTTTATTACAGTTCGGTAAGTATCCATTTAATTTGAAAATTCTTCGTCGCATATTTCGCTCTTCCACGGAAATATCATTAGTTGCTGAAACGAATTCTTTGAATCCAATTGAATGTTCCAATAAGTAGCGCAATAATTCCAGTGATACGCTCGAATCGGTTCGCCTTCTTTCACCGATGCCTCTGTACGCTCACTCGTTCTCTCACCGAATGGTTCACACTAATAATGATATGGTACAAATGTGTTTAAAATCTCCTTGACGTATTTGAACATTATATTTCTATTGGAATAAATGCCAAGAGATGGCCAATACAACATTTGTTTATTTATTGGTTCGCCAACAATTGTTTACACATATTCTATGCTAAGGGTAACATGCGAAAGTGTGTATACAACAGTGCAACAATCACTTACAGGCAAACTCCACATTATATTATACCCAGCCAAGTCACCACCCCATTCGATCCTTAGGGCGTCGTAAGACTCTTGTTATTCCACCTTTTATTAAATGCAAATTTCCCCATTTCAACCTTTAGCTGTATCTCCCCGCATTTTGTAACTATTATCTAACAGGAACAAAAGTGTATTGTTCTGCCGTAATCGCCACGGAACCGCGAGATAGCGTTGATACGCGTATAGTAGTGCAGGGTAGAACTGGCCTAGTTTACGCGCCAGTCGACTGCTGAATGCTTTCTTGACTAAATAAAAGGCCCTGAATGTTACTGTGACGTTTCTAAGTAAAATGGCAATGGTTGTAACTTCGTTACGAATGTTATATGAGTGATACTACTACTACCAGTCAGCCAATATTAGACCCACTGCTTAGTTGGGCCTCCTCCAGTTACACGGAGGCCTAATGTGCCATGCTGCCCAGAAGGATTTGCGCAGGGTTTAGTATCAAGTTTTCCTTTTTTATAGCTAGCTTATCGGCTGAGTCATTTCCTTTTGTCGGCTCTTACGTCACCCTCAGTGTGACATGGGGTGGCGAGACTATGTATTCCAAATCTGTTACCACACGGAGGACGAGACGGAACACGGAATATGAATGATACGTTTTGATACAGGGACGGTGTAGAAGTGTACTGATGAATTATCATCAGTTCACTTCGGTGAATAATCACAGCTTATGTTTTACTGAACATATTGACAAAGGCGTCTCAGTACCCATGCTGTCCAGACCACTAACGTGGTACAGTACCAAATACAGGTTTTTGCTCATACATATTAACACGGAATATGAATGATACGTTTTGATACAGGGACGGTGTAGAAGTGTACTGATGAATTATCATCAGTTCACTTCGGTGAATAATCACAGCTTATGTTTTACTGAAAATATTGACAAAGGCGTCTCAGTACCCATGCTGGCCAGACCACTAACGTGGTACAATACCAAATACAGGTTTTTGCTCATACATATCAACACGGAATATGAATGATACGTTTTGATACAGGGACGGTGTAGAAGTGTACTGATGAATTATCATCAGTTCACATCGGTGAATAATCACAGCTTATGTTTTACTGAACATATTGAGAAAGGCGTCTCAGTACCCATGCTGGCCACACCACTAACGTGGTACAATAAGCTAATTTCCCGTGTGGCCAGCGTGTCCAGCTAGACAATTGCATTAGGTAACACTGTATGCACTGTAAATATTTCGTCAAAAAGGACAGACCGATGCTACACAAATGCTTTTCCTCAAATTGTTTTTATGCTGTTACTCGTTTCTTCTTCTCTATGTTTGTGTTCCCGTATCTCCATAAAGTTCTCCGTTTTCCAAACGATCTTAACCCAACTCAAGAAAATGACAAAAAAAAGTAAATAATCGGAACACGATTGTCCATAAAAGTTGTCTCGAATCCCTTTCTTTGATAACGTCCTAAGTATGGGAAAGCCACGAAAATTGGAACAAAACAAACGAACAAAAGCAATCTTTTCCCGTAATGGCTTTACAAAGAAATAATGACTTTAGACGTTGTTACAGGACAATCATATTTTATAATGGCAACATGAACATCGAGCTAGACAAGAGTTTTATCTCAAAAGCCCGAAAAACTCAATTATTATAAAAAATAGTTTTTTAAATTTAAAGCTCAAAGCTGCACAAGAAAGCGATAAATGGTATTTGGAGTAGGCATAAAACAAATACAGTTTTTTGCTAACAATAAAACTGTAAATCTAGTTATTTATTTTCCTTTTTAAGATAAGATAGTTGTAAGGTTGGGTGTGCATTAGAGAATGATTTTATTACAAACTTTTAGAAGAGCTTAAGACGAGTCTTAAAATTACTTAAGTTCATTTAGGTCTATCAAATTGAAAACAGAATGAAACACAAAAAAATAATGTTAGATATTTAAAAATGTTACACAATTTTGACCGTTAATTTCATGTTTGCCAAAAATAGTTCTAAAGATTTTGCAAAAGAGTATAAAATTCCAAGCTGGTATCCTATAATATCCCATGATGCCTCTTTCTGCGTGCTGAGCGCAATAATGAGTTCCGACTTTTTATCTCTACTTGTAAGCTGTCGCCAAGCCTTGACCTAAAAATTGTGATGATCATTATTAAAAACAAGGGGTTCTACGTTTTCGCTTACTGAATAAAAACTTTTGAACTTCTAGGGACAGTTTCTAAGTTTTAACAACGGTCTAGGGGTTGGATGTGTCGCCTGGAGCCCGACCCCGGTTCGAGTCCGGGTCGGGAAAGTGTCTTTGTTTACACAAAGACAAACAGCCAGAGGCACTGACTCCAAGTCTGGGTGGTGTCATTTTTGTTTGACCTCTGTGCTTCGTAGGCGCAAAACTTACTGCTGACTGCTATTGAAGTGCTCATCCAAGATTGCATTCAAAACATAACTATTTTTTTCATAAGACTAGTAATTTTGCCGGAAATCGAGATAAACCATTTATTTTACCCTTAAAAACTGGCCCCCATCCTCCCACACTTCCTGACCTCAGATCGCCCGTAAATTATGTTTTCTTTCATTTTCGTTATATTCTCTTACTTTTTCAACGGGTTTCATCCTACCATAAATTTTCTTTCACTTTTTACCTTTTTTGCAGGCTTCAGCCCTGGTCTAACTATCGTATTAGTAGCTTAACAAAAATGTCATAATCGACAATCAAAAGCGACTGTGATTGTCGATTTTGACACTATGGAATAAGCAAGTTTGAGGCCAAGGCCTTCAGGGACGCGGAGCATGCTCCTCCATTGGGGAAGCGAAACCCGTGTGGCTCTGGTTCGGCCAGTCGAGGATCGCCACCGGTTTTAGTGGGTAGGTTGGGGCGCACCTTACCATGTCCACATGCCCCGGAGTCCCACATAAACCGGTCACACCCCAACGGCCGGGTTTCCATAAGGATTTTCGACAGTAAAAAAAGAGTTAAAATCGTAACCGACGTCAATGACATTGAGAAAAAGCCAAGATAGATGTCGCATCATTCATCGAAGAAAGTCATTACTTGAAATACATCAAAAACTTTTATTACATTAACTAAAAGAGATAAGAAGCAAATATTTTTCTGTGATAATGACGGAAAATTTATCTGCTGAATTTGTTGGAACTTTTTAGTACTCCTACTTCGATGTGAAAGAATGTAAGACCAACATTAGTAAATGTTACAAAATCATATGGGTTAGAAAATAAAAACCTGAAATTTTTCATCATGTTAATAGAGCCTTTTCTCACCGAAACACACCCTTCATTTCACGTTTTCATACAACTCAACTAAAACACAGTTTCAACACAAATACTAAGTTGAAACAAACATTGAAATGTAAAAGCCTGCCGGTGTACATTTTAATACGGATACAGGTAAAGTAGAACGAATCAACTCCATGTTTAAACTCAAATACAATTTGTTTGATCCTAGTGTTCGCCTTATCGTTAAACTTCAGAATAACATTTAAATTAAACCGGGTTATTCAATAAATTTATTTAAAAAGATTTTGAGAAATAAGGCTTATTCACTTTTACAGCCATACATACTGTAAATTAACCAATGCTAACACTGGGCATAGGGTTTGTATGAAGTTGACCTTCTATTGCGACTAGGTGTTGTGCTGCCCCGGCTTCGCACGGGTGTAATGATGAACATCTAAATTTATCAGTGTTTCTCTACAATATTATGCATGTCTTCCTCTTGCAAAACTCCTCTTGAATCACTCTATCTATTAAAAAAAACCGCTTCGAAATCCGTTGCGTAATTTTAAATATTTAAGCATACATAGGGACGAGCAGACTAGAGCGACATTGCTTTATACTATGTAGTGACGACAGTGACATCTAACTGAATTTAAAAAAAAACTCTCTGAAAGACATGACAAAGTTTCGAAATACAGATGTTATCTATCATTTTCATTAATTTACTCACCTTTATCCGGAAGCCAAAGTTGTCTTTTCACGTAGCTACACAAAGCACTGAACCGGTGGAACTTTTAATTTAGTTGGTTTAATCTTGAAGTTGATCTGCAACAAGACATTTTTTGAGAATAAGTAAAATTAATTACTTCAGGTAAGAAGAGCTTAAAGACTTTAAAAGGCTAATGAGTTTTTGTTACTACTCATTATATAATCACATTACACAGGGTTGATACGTCATAGGGGAATGTTTTAACTGTGTATACTAGGTATCATTTCCAGACCAAAAATAAATTAAATTGGAGCAATAGTTTAGCCGCAAATGATTTTTTAAATTTTTGCTTCATTTGAACATGATGTATCTTTCCTAACAGATGTTTATGCCTAACGCATCATTTATTAACCTTAAGGGCTGTCCATTAATCACGTGATGTTTTTTTAACATTTTTAACCATTCCCTTCCCCTTGGTGATACCCGGTAAGGTTATCCCCCATGAAAAATCACGTGTATTTTTTTGTACCGCTTCGAATTCAAACTAATCGCATACATATAGTATACGTAGTGTAATTTAATGCCCCTCTGTCATATCAACTCTGTATATTTTATACTAGCTGAGTCCCGCGATGTTACCCGCGGATATTGTCGTACCGCAGGCGACGCCGCGGGGCGAAGCTAGTCTAAAAACAGTAGCCTAAGTTACTCCTTAGGATACTCTACTACTCCTTAGAACATCGCGGGACTCAGGTAGTTATAATAGTCATCGTGGTGTCGTGTAAATCAATACTAATTGAAGATTTATACAAAACTTGCGACCCGCCCCGGCTTCGCACGGGTGCAATGATTAAGCTCTAAATTTTTCAGTGTTTCTCTAAAATATTATGGATGTATTATACTTAAAAACCTGCCTCTTGACTCACTCTATCTATTAAAAAAAACCGCTTCAAAATCCGTTGCGTAGTTTTAATGATTCAAGCATACATAGGGACGGACAGACGACAGCGACTTTGTTTTATACTATGTAGTGAAGTGCTAGTGATAGTGATTGACATTGTTTTTCATCGCATTTGGCGGCTCTTACGGCATTCTTAAAATGGAATGAGGTGGTGACACTTTGTATTCTAAATCCGTCACCACAGGACCTATTGTAAGCATTAAACTGTGTTAATTTCCCAAGGTCTCTTACTTGAGTTTTTCCATTCACCACTCTAGTATTGGAAGCTCGTTTTAAATGGAATAAAAGGAAGTAAATAACTGAAGTGAGCTGAAAGAAGCGATACTTGAACAGCTCTCAACAAACCAGCTCCTTTCTTATATTGCAATACAAGTTTACAATTCAGTTAGTAGTAGTACTTGAATTGAGTCAATTGTTCTTCAAGAAATTACTCCAGTGTGAAAAAATACAGGTATTTTATTTCTTTGTGGAAACGGTACCTCTGTATACAGTTTAGTAGAATCAAGTGAAGGAACCAATGTCAAGAGATATCGAGACAGATGACCTCCAATTTGGTACCTTCTAGCAATTTAATGCTAGGTGAGTTAAAATTTAAAAGTGGAAGAAGCGAAACTTATGAGCCAGGATCGTAGCAAGTGGAAGGATGTAATCTGTGCCTACCTCTGCGGGAAAAAGGCGTGACTGTATGTATGTATCTTTTCACCCGCCTTGTTCCCAGTTGGGATCGGCAACAGTCTAAACTAATTCGACAAACTACCAGTATTTACACAGAGCGACTGCCATCTGCCCTCTACGACCCATCTCTTCGCGGTGTGGGAAGACCGGTAGGTAATGAATTGGCCAAAATTTATTTTAGTTGAATAAACTATCAACTTAGTTGTTAACTATGCCGCGCTCGCGTTAAGAATGCAGCGAGCCATCACTGTCCGCCTGCTTAACCAACCAAATCATTCCAAATTAGAAAGTCACGTTCATATTGACCAATTGAAGGCACACTTTTGAGCACTCCCGTTGAGTATCTTTATCCTTTACACGAAAATGAATACACCTTCACTTACTGAATTATTAACGCGAACGAACTATAGATACCCAAATATTATATCCATTACTGAACTACTTTCTTAAAATGTCAAAGACGCATAATAGGTCACATTGGTATATCAGACCTTAAATTACTTACTACTGAGTCAGGCCTCCTCGTCTGTACTGAGTCAGAGTACTACTGTACTGAGTCAGTACTACTGTACTCTAAATCCATTACAAGTATTATAGTGTAAATATGACTTTGTGGTACACAGTCTTGTATGCACCTGTAGCATGGAAATAGAAATCTGATCTCCCAATTCGCTCAAAAAGCAAGCGGTATTTCCCTATAAGTTCCCCTTTGACCTGCACTCGAATAACAAAACTTCGTCCAAACGTGCACAACGTAGTTCCAAATCTCTTTGTGTAAACAAATTGTACGTTTGGCTACACGCAGCATTGACGTTGCAAAGCTTTTAGTTATCAAGTTATGCATTAACAGGGTTTTCATTTATCTAACGGGTATTGGCGCATGCGATATATCACTGCATTCGCGTGTTTTGATGCGTGTGTAATCTTTGGTAGTGTTTTGGAATGTTGGATTGTTCTCGAGAGGAATTTCAATGTTAAAATAACTACTACTCAGCCTATAGACGACCGACTGCCTACAGGAGGGTAATACGCCTGTGCCACGCTGGCCAGGCGAGTTGGCACAGGGTTTCGTTGGAGATTTCCTTCTCTTGTGGCTAGGTTATTGTCCTTTTTATTTCCTTTTTTCGGCTCTTCCTGTGGTGGCATAGTCCTTGTATATCCTATCCGCAAAAGAAGGAAATCTTGATACGAAACCCTGTGCCATCCCGTCTGGCCAGCGTGGCACTGTAGGTTTATTGCCCACCATGTAAATGGAGGAGGCCCGATTCAGATGTGTGTCATTTGTGGGCTGAGTTTTAGTAATACTATAAAAATATAGGCTAAAACATTATGTTATGCATTTTTGTTTATGCAGAACTATAAGTACCTACATTTTTAAACTTATAGAGAGAGAGGTATTAAACTTTGAGGCGCAAAACGACGATGAGAAGGGCGGCCCTAAACATGGCCCACTCCACTGCTAATAGCGGCGGCAGCCCGTGCCCAACTGTCTGACCGCTGCTAGTGGCTGCAACCTTGGCCTCAACGCCTGGCCATCCTTCCGCTCCTATCACCGCGGTGTGTGTCGCGGCAGTTTAAGGTTGCCTTGGCAACTCTGAGGACAGAGCAGTCCCCAGAGCCAAAACCCACCGCGACTGTGTGTGGCGGGGCGGTATGGTCCCAACGGATCTTAAAGGCACGCAAACCCCCTCCCCACAACAAGTTAGCAGCACGGTCCAAGTGATCGTGTTCAGCCCTAGTATTTGCATTTACCAAACGCAGTGTAGTTGATTAAAGACTAATAATACACTTATTCGTAACCCGCTCTGCACAGCCAGTCACTAATGTGTTTTGATATTGACCAGGTGTTTCTACGTTTTCGGAATCAGCGTATTAAAATACTAGTTTTATCTAAATGCACCCAATATATCTCTCAACACATAATGCTCGAGCTATTTTAGTGTTTAGAAAATGGAAAAATTCTGTTCAAAGTGTTTCACTATCTCATAATAATCAATGTTTAATGGGCACATTAACATTGCATCACACTAATGCAATTTACTGTTTTATTATTTTGTTAAAAAGTTTAAACCGTTTTGTGTTGTCCTAAAATAAACTTCATTACACAATGAATGAAAACATCCGCATCAATTAATTACACTATTAAATGCTTGTACACAAAGCGAAATAAGCAAATAAAAATATATTTTAAATATATACACGGTTCAACAAAAAGGTTATATCAATAACGCAAGGATCTATCTATCACTACTGATATAACATTCGCAATTTTTCAGAAAAAAATAGATATATAGATAAACTCTTTATTGTACACCAGAAAAATACACAGAACACAATATACACAACAATCTGTACAAGGGGCGGTCTTATCGCTAAATGCGATTTCTTACAGACTTTTTTTCTTATAATAGCAGTCCATCAAGTGGTGGCGATATCATATTTAGATAATTAACAAACCTGAAGACACTTTATTAAGCACAGATAAAGTATATACAGATATCTAAACCTCTAGTATGATAAATTAATCTATATATTAATTAAGACATGAAGCAATAGCTTAAAGCTTTTAATGAAAATGTCGCGGACGGAGGAGTAAGAAATTTCCCACACTTATAGTTTAAGGTAATATTTAATAAATACAACACACACTACCATGTATTTGACACACAAACGCATATATATTCTTCTGTTTATTGTTATAGTCTCTGGTCAAATTGAGAATAAAACTATATCTTTAATTGAAATAAATTATGGCCGAATTTCGACTTCTGGATGGCCACTTTATAAATGTGGCCTATTTACATACTATAAAAACATACGTTTTGTGACTAAAAGTTAGATAAGAAAAACGTAGGTTCCTCCCACATATTTCACAATAGAAAAAAAAATTACGTTCAAGTCTGCGACGCTAACCATTACCCATAACTGGACAGAAATTTAATTGATGGTTTCACCCTAGTGGCGTTAAAAAAAGGTTGAATTCTCTATGGGCTGAGGCTTAGGTGATATACAGATAATAAACTACTAAGCCATCAAAAATTTATCCGTCCATCAGCTCATCATCTTATCTGTGTAAAAGCGTTCCTCGACGGGGTTCAAGCGTCTTCAAAAAGAAATCATGGACGACATTTTTTTCTACAAACCCTATGTAGCTTGTATTATGTGCGTGGTGTGTTTGTTGCTTAACAAAATTCTATGACGAAACTTAACAAGAACTACTTCCATAGATGGTAGAATTGCAGGTGGAACCGAAAGCTTTACATGCCATCCAAAGCATGGAGGAGGTCATTCTGACCTGAAAAGACGACACAAAAGTGCCGCGAAACTGACAAAAAAAAACAGTTTATTTAACAATAATGGGCAAAGAAATACTAGTTAATACCCAACGTTTATAATAATGTCACAGAACAATAACGTTAACAAATTTAACGTATATAGCCTGCGGTGCCAATATTGTTTTCCCATTTGCAGGCAATGTTCGGGATAACCTGTAATGCCTGCACCACAACAGTACGTAAAATGATTGAATAAGTGTATAATTTTTTTTTTTTATAAATAAATATCCTTGGACATTTCACACAACACCATCTCGTCCCAAGCTAAGCAACTTAATGCTTGTGTTATGGTAACAAGATGGGTGATAAACTACATAAATACATTATTTTTTTGTAAATACATACATATTATAGATAGAAATGACACCCAGACTCCGAGCCAGTGCCTCTGGTTTAGACAAAGACACTTGCCCGACCCCGGAATCGAACCCGGGACCCGTTGATCCAATGGCGGCACATCTAACCACTAGACCAACGATTATAAAACTTGGGATTGTGGGTTCTAATTTTAAAATTAATCATTAGAAAATTATCATAAACCATTGTGTGACATAAATTACGTGATCGAAATCTATTCATTATCGCATGAATATGTTCCATTATAATTTATTGTTTATTCACGAAACTAAATCAGTTGCTAAAAACATAAAATGGAGATAAACTATGTCCCTCGTCTCTTTTACAATTTTATTGGGGTTGACACTGGTTTAACCTAATTTGGATTTGGAATTGCTAATAATATGTGGTTAGTCCAACTGTCAGTTTTCACGTTACTGACCACGTGTAACTAATGCTATAGTTGGTAGAATTGTAGCCGGTACCGACAGCGTTACGTGCCCTCCGAAGCATGGAGGGGGTTAGATTTTACACACAAATGATGGACGTGATAGACAGCCTTATAATATCCAGCAAATTCAATTGCTTAACCTGTAATTGGATTGCAATGAAGATAAACGTCTTAGTAATTTATATTTGATTTTGTAATTTTTATTTAGAAACCATCATAAGAGACAATATTATAAAAAATATGTTGGTCTGTTCCAACTTATGAAGTCAAGTCCATGAATTGCCAGATTTAGAATACATTCTCACTGTAGACCTGACCTGAATAAATAATTTCGACGAATCGTTGTGTAAGAATTTACGAAAACTTAAAATGTACATACATTTAATGACAAATACATATTACTATGTTGAAAACGGAAATAGAGTACAACAGTGAATAAATTTTCCTCGTGAGGGTGTCGTAAGCTCCGACAAAAGGAAATGATAAGGGCAAAAACTTTATTTTTTACGAACGGAATACAGCATGGGTACCCGGCCGCGTGGGAGACGGCTGGGTTATGTGATGGGACTCCTACTCACCAAACCCCTCGATTCCAGCCCGGCCTACTGGGGAGTTAACATGGGGCCTGAAAAATCACCACTCAAGGCCGAAAACGAAAACAAGAGAAGGAAATTTAAAATCCCTGTGCCAACACGTCTGACCAGCGTGGCACAATAGGCTTATTGGGAGTGTAGGACAGCAGTGGGTCATTTATGGGCTGACTAGTATCAAGTCGAGTTTATAGGAATGAATTCAGCTTCAAAGATATTCTCGACATATTTTTTCTCCCAACTCCCAATAGATTTAATTAACTGGAAACAAAAGCTAATTTCAGTAATATGGCGATCGGTCAGGTGTAGCTCATGACTAAACAATATTGCCAATACCAACAGCAAAAATGATTCTTCGTAACGTGAAAAAATATTTATAGAAAGGAAACTCCATTTATACGGTCGGATATACTGTGAGTAAATATTTTGATGCTTTTATTTATTTTAGTGGTACTTGATTTCAGAATAGTTAGTGATGAATTTAGTTATGATCCCCAAAACATTAGTATCAATCTCTAATATTTCGTTTTTTCACATTTTGTCATATTAAATAACTAGCTATTACCCGCGTGGTATTAAACATCGTTGAAAAATTTGTAACTATGAAAAGCAGCTGGAAAGGGGTGTCAACAAAAGTAGCCTAAATTACTCCTTGTTACATCAGCTCAATCGGTCCAGCCATTTCAGAGATTAGCCCAAACAAACAGACTGACAATGTAAAAAAAAAGTTTTGGTGTATGTACCGTGTATACATCCAAATTATGATGATGATAATGTGTACATTTAAAACTTAAAATAAACTTTTTAATTATGTGTTATAAAAAACCAGGCTCAGAACCGGCCTTTGTGGAAAGTCTTGGGGAAGGCCTATGCCTAGCAGTGGACGTCTTTTGGCTGAAATGATGATGACCTCTCCTTAAAATGCAACTTAAAATGATGTGGAAATTTTCAAGTCAACGGCGACGAAAATCCGAAATCGCTCTCCAATCATAATGTCTTCCAGCATATCGGGCCGTAGTGACGTGACACTGAGCGCAAAATGAACGTGACAATCGATTCTGTGCGTGACACGATGAAATCGGCCAAGTGAATTAAGCTCTGTGTCTGTTTTGTCTTAGAGGCGGGATTTCATACAAACGCCGTCGGTTAGACTGACATCGTGACATTGGATATGACGTGATGAATCTTGCGTGAAATTCCGTCGAAATACGTATTATAATACAATATCAATTTGTATTAGGTCCGCCCGTGTGGTGACGGATTTAGAATACATAGTGTCACCAGCCCATTCCATCCTGAGGGTGTTGTAGGAGCCGCCAAAAATAAACCGCAAGAGAAGGAAAACATGAAACGAAACCCTTTGCCTCTGTTTAGTCAGCGTGGCCGTGTAGGCTTATTAACGTCTTAGGTAACTGGAGGAGCCCCGACTTAACAGTGGGTCAACGATTGGCTGATTATTGGTAGCAGCAGTTATGAAAAGGATATACACATTGCGGATAGGAAAGTACCAATGCTGTTATTGCATGGTGTGCGTTTAGTAAAAATGACCAAATGATGTACAATAACATATTGAGTGCAATGTGCACAATATATACGAAAGAGCACAAGAAAATGTCTATTTTATTTCTCTAAATAAATCATTTATTTATTACGAAGAATTATACCGGGTGTAAGTGACGGTGTCCCGAAAAAAGATACCAGCGATTCAGTACATGATACTGAGGCCCATGGCGGTCGAATTTTCCGGATTTTTTTTCATAAATTTTCCGAATTTTCTTGGCATTATTTTTCCATATAATGTAATGAAGTAGTTGCTATTGTCGACCTGCACTTAATTTTTTATAAAATTCTAAAAATTAAACAATTTCCCAAAAAAACGCAATGTAGTGATGTTACGGCGGCAAGTACAATGACACTATCGCGCGATGCCGCCCGCGCCGCGTGCCATGCGTTCATTGACCTCTACTCCGCGTTTGCGTGTGGTACGACGCTGCAGCGATAAATTGTATTGTTCGCTGTACATTGCGTAGCGCGAATTAACTAAATTATGATAAATCTTTTATTCTTAATTTTTTTGCTGAACCGAATTTTGCATCATAATAAGTGCCAATAGAAAGCCCATTTCATGAATTTTTCGGGATACCGTCCCTTACACCCTGTATTTCAAACCCTGTACCTACGGTATGCTATTTTTATATACCTTCTTTAAAATGTATGACTTTGTTAGGTGACAAAAGACTAACAATACCTATGCAAAAGGCGCGTGATGAGTTATTTTCTAAATTATTGTGGATTTTTAAAAGAATTTGCCTGATTTGAGTTACGAAGACAAAGAAGCGTTTGTTGTGTGTATGTATGTGTTTTATATCACACAAACATACATACACACACAAACGTACCCACATTACTTTTTCTTTACGTCTTTTTAAGGGCCCAAAATACCTACAGGTGTATCTTTGTTTGGGTCCCACTGGTAATAAGTGTTAGTAAATTTTATTGACAATAAAACTATTACCTATTTTTTAACTATTTATTTGATTTTTTAAGTCTATGGATAGTTTGTTAAAGATGACGGGTCCCATGCAAAGAATGTTTTTCGGTAGTTTCATTTGCCAGGTTCACGAACGCTTTCTAGTATCGTGTAATGTGGGAAATAAATTAGAATACCTAATCTATAAAATTCTCGTGCCACGGTGCTTTAAACTCCTCCGAGATGGCTCGACCGATTTACGTGAAATTTTGTGTGCATATCGGTTAGGTCTACGAATTGGACAACATCTATTTTTCATCCCCCTAAATGTTAAGGGTGGTCCCTAAATTATAATTTTTATTATCTGGTAATTTTTTTGTTGTTTTTTTATGATACAGCATAAAAAAATACATACAACCGAAAATTGTCTCCTACTGTGCCACACTGGCATGACGGGTTGGGGGAGTATCAAGTTTTGATCCAATTGTACGTAGGTGAACTGCCTCTTGCGTTCCTGTCGCCTCGTACGACACCCTCGGGATGGTATGGGGTGGTAACATTGTGAATTCAAAATCCGTTGTTCTCTTATACTTCAAGATAAAAATAATAATTCTAGCACGGCATTGCCATTTTTATGAGCTCCATACTTTTACTACGGCTATATACCCTTTTTATGACATATTTTGTATGTAAGAAGATATGTTTAGTACAAAACAAGTCTTAAAACTTGTTGATAAACTCGCCAAGTCTTGCTACCACATGCTAAGTATTAATGCTCATATTTAATACTGTAAAAGTAGCTACATGTAAGCTCAATTATGTACCATCCCCGTATCATTACTAAGCGCCCTGAAACGGTTTCGTTGGCACGCTCGCTGCTCAAGTTTATAACGGAATCATCATAGAAACTGCAAGGCGGTGTAACATTGCCAACACAAATCTCCGCAAAGGGAATCACAAGTCGCAACGCTACACGATTCTCTTCATGGCTCGTTTGGCAAAACTTCCTCCAAGCTCCTCCTTTATGAGTCAAAGAGGCAGCGTCTTAGATATTAAAGATTACATTACAGGATGACAATATCCTCCCGAAGTGTTTCTCTGCGCTACAACATGGGGCTCTTCAAAAGAGGTGTTTACAGGCATCTTAAAGGCCGGCAACGCATCTTCTCCCGTTCGGTTGCAGATGTCCTGGGCGGCGGTGACCACTTTCCATCAGATGGACCGCCTGCTCGTGTGTCGTCTTATAATATAAAAAAAATATGTATAAAAAAATATATGTTTTGAACGCTTTGTAATCAAAAGGTCTGTGAGATAGATTTGGAGTATGTTATTTAACGTTACTCGGTGAAGATGTGGCGTCTACAATATGTATAGTATAGGTTGTAAATAGTTCTCCATCCCATCGGCGTATGAGTCGACAAGAGGAAACGACAAGACCGACAACCTAGCCGCAAGAGAAGGAACAATTGATGCAAAACCCTGTGCAAACCCATCTCGCTAATTTGGCACAGTAGTCTAATTACCCTCCAGGTAATGAGAGAAGGCCTGGCTCAGCAGTGGTTCATGTAATAGGTTAGTGGTAGTAGTAAAAAATAGCAGGAATAGATAAGGTAATTGATATGATTGGAAGAGGCTTTAAAAAACATAGCGTTACTAAACCACTTCTCAATTGTCTGGCGAGCTTGGCACAGTATGCTGGGTTCTATTTTGTTTTAATTTGAAAATTACGTTAGACGAGTGCCCAATCAGCTGTGGGGTGAGGTGGTAATAACAAAACAGGTTCTATAGCTCATCAAATATTTCTTAAAAATTCGTGACCACATTGACAAAATGTTAATTTGTAACAAGTGCATAGCTCTTAGTCTTTTACGACCATTTATTATGACTGCGAGTGTTTCCTTCCCTTAGTAATTATTTTGCACTTGGAAAATTTCGGGACATGGAAAACTTCTTACTTTAAGATATTATGTAAGTACAAGAATAGGCTAGTTAAAAAAAAATTAATTATGTTTCTAAATGCAATTAAAAAATGAAATTGCTTTTTCTATCATGTCACGTAAATTGGTAAATCATTGTTACAGTCAATTTGTTCACATAAATATCCAGAGAGCCAATTTACTTCCCATTATCGTTATTGCACATTTAAAACTGTTTTCACGTTGCATAATGTAGCTCGTAAATGTACTGGCCCAATGGCCGAGTAAAAATAAAAATAATTTAATGGGGGCGGCCAAGCGCTTGCCCGGTCAGAGCAGGGTGAAAGAAAATGAGGCTGCTACTATTTTAATATTGTTATTTTGATTTATTAAACTATAATACTAGTCCAAGAAAGAAAGAGAAGGAAAACTTGATACAAACCCTTTTTTTTTTTTTTTCGCCCGGGGTAGTATTCTTTCTGGACTTCCTCGCCGGCCACAGGGATGGCCAGCGAGGGGAGTGTGGGACTCTCCCCCATGGTGGGGGCCTACCCACTATACCTCCCCGGGGTGCTCCAACTCGCGTCCTGTTGCGGCATTGTGGGATCTGATGCAGAACCACGTTGAGGCAAACCCTGTGCCAACCCGTCTTGCCAGCGTGGCACGGTAGGCTAATTTCCCTCCACGAGTTTGGAGGAGGCCCGACTCAGTAGTGGGTCATTTAAGGGCTAAAACGACGACTACTAGTCAGAGTGCTTACGGATTCAGAATTCATAGTGTCGCCATCCAAAAGGAAATGACAAGGCCGAAAAGCTAGCCGCAAGAGAAGGAAATCTTGAAACGAAACCCCAAGCCGTCTTGCCAGCGTGGCTCTGTAGGCTACTGTAGGTTACCCTCCATGTAACGGAACGCCCGACTCAGCAGTGGGTCATTAATGGGCTGAGTGGTAGTAGTAAATAATACTACAATTATTTTTAGGCCCACCAACAGACGGGATTCCGCAAAGCCTTGTAGTGAGGACTCTGTATGAAAAGTAAAGCCGCGAATCACCTAGACAGGGGTCTAGATAGATACGCTCAGGTGGGAGTTGATAGATACTATGTCAGTTTTAGTAGCACTTGTTTGAGGAATTCACGGATTGAGAACACATAGTGGAGCGGACAAAGGGAAATGACAAGGCAAAAGAAGGAAACCTTGATACGAAACCGTGTGGGAATCATTCTGGCAAGCGCGACACAGGAGGCCCAACTCAACCGTAAATCATCTATGGTCTGAGTAGTAGTATGTTCCTTTTATATGTAATCAGCGACTCGCTCCGGATTCGCATGGGTGCAACGATGAACATCTAAATTTATCAGTGTTTATCTACAATAATATACAACCTTCCTCTTTGATCACTCGATCTATTAAAAAATCCGCTTCAAAATCCGTTGCGTAATTTTATAGATTTAAGCATACATAGGGACGGACAGACGACAGCGACTTTGTTTTATACTATGTAGTGATATAAAAAAATATGTATTGTCTTTATGATTCTGTACGCTTTTATAATTATATTCGCGGGCTCTCTGACTATTTGTAAAAAAGTCACGTACTCAATACCAGGGGAAAAGACTTTATTAGAGCGTACATGCTGACTAGACCGTATTAAATTTAAAAAAGCTTAAGTTGTTAAATCAATTGTTCTTTTAAATTCATATAATTTGCTATACATAATTAACACTTGAAGCAAAAATATTGTACCCCTTTTTACGCGGACGGAGGAGTATGACATTTCCTATACTTAAGGTTATTTAGAGAAGAAGTGCAGATTGTTAATGTATATTTTTTTTTTTTTCATAAAAATTTAATAGTTACATTAATTCAATAAAAAATACTTACTACTACACCCACTCCCATGTATTTGACACACAGTTATACGAGTACATACTCGTTTGTTTAATGTTAAAGTCTGTGGTCAAATTGAGAATAGAACTGTAATTTAAATTCATTAGGTCGATTTTCGCCCGCTAGGTGACTCTAGTTTAACATTAAGCGCCATGTCTGAATGGAGTATTTAAAAAAAAACACTGAATACGAAACACTTAAGGGTAATGTAAAAAAAATGTTTTTTAAAAGTTTCCTACTTTAAATGACTATGTATAGTGTGTGTACACTTGAAATCAAGTGTGTTAGTGCGATTTTTTCTCATAAGAACTTGACTCTGATTACTAACAGAAGTATTAGAATGAATTTCAAAATAAGCTTAAACTTACTTATAATGGCGCCACAATACTAAATCACCTCGGCTTTACACCTACATATAGCTTTAATATTCTTAACGGTACTATTCTCGGCGAATAGTCTCCATCAATTTTGAATTTCAATGTTAAAGGATCCCAAATCGAGTCACTGTTTACTTTTAGCGTATAATATGCCACGGAACGCCCAATCGATCACAACATACCCAAGAGCGGAAGCTGTACCATTATCTGCCCTGTTTACTCGACTTCAGAATACCGACTTTGACCCAGAAACGAACTTCATTTGTGTCGAATTTGTAAATGTGTTTTGATAGTGCAATGGAGTTTGCACTTGACACTTGACAATAGTGTCATCATCATCATCATTTCAGCCAAAAGACGTTCACTGCTGGAAATAGGCCTCCCCAAGTATCTCCACAAAGGCCGGTCCCGGTCCGCACGCATCGGTTTCCGGTGACCTTAACCAGGTCATTGGTCCACCGTGTGGGAGGCCTACCGGCACTGCGCTTTCCGTTACGCGGTCGCCACTCGAGGACTTTTCTGCCCCATCGGGCATCGGTCCCGTGCGCTATGTGCCCTGCCCACTGTCACTTAAGTTTGGCAATCCTCCTCCTCATTTCTCATTCGATCTTCGGGTAACTCCGCGCAAAGCACAAGAGCACAAAAGTGTGCTAACATAAATATAGAAGAATGTCGATATGGTGATAAATTTTGCTAAGGCGTCGTACGTGGAAACAAGTCCGATGGTTATTTAAACAGAATATCGAGAAGCAAGAGAAATACTTAAAAGTTCGCATTAGAAAACTTTTTAACAAAAAACAGCCATTTGGAGTGCCTGCTTAGGCACAGACTTCAAAAGTTGTTTATTTTCTGGTTTCAAGTATCTTTTTTGACGTCAAGGCTTTATTACAGGAATTTTGACTCGAATAACATAGCTGCTCATTTTGCTGTATCACTACATAGTATAAAACAAAGTCGCTGTCGTCTGCACCCGTGCGAAGCCGGGGCGGGTCGCTAGTGTAGAATAATCTGGTTTTTATTAACATATTATTATTGTGTATCAATTTTGCAAAACATTTATATATAGCCCAAAACAGGGTATCCCGCGCACTGAAGAAGAAGAGGAATTTGCTCATTTTTTATGTCAGTTATAAAAGGCGAGTGAATATATTAACCGAAAAGAATCTATACCTCTGTCAGTTCCTGTACTGCATAACTTCTCGGCTGGTTTATGCGAACACTTTACAAATGTATGACTGGCGATAAATTTTATTATTCACCTTTTCCACACTACGCATGCTCGGCGTCGGAAAAATATTCACTTACAACCCTCGACGGTCTCAATAGGTCAATAGATCACTACGGTACGATCTCGCAAGCTATTCCCAAGTGCCAAAAGAATAGTCCGCTATTGTTTAAGTTATCTTTTTTTATTAGTTTTATAGTCGATATACATACATGTACATTATATGGTAATTATGTGACAATTTTTTTAACATCAGGAATATTTTAATGTACTCGTATGTGATGCGGGACTCAGAGGTACTATTGTACCTCTACGTACCCACTAAAAACGGTCGGATCTAATAAGGCTTAGCAAGAACTACTGCCCAAAATAAAATTACATACTAAAAAATTAAATTAAATATTTAAATAAACCCCCGACACAATAACCTTTAAAAAGTAAAAAATAAAAATAAATACTTCGCGTTGGGGGACCACTCCCACTTATTTATTACCTGACCCCTGGTCCCCCAACGCGAATTATTTATTTTTATTTTTTATTTTATACTTTTTATAGGTACACACTTATTATAAGTAATTTAGATTTTGTTAAATTGCACGTGATGCGCTTTCATTTGAGACCCCACTCGATTATATTTGCAGACATTCGGTTATTCTTCCCCACTTTCTCCCCTCATAACTTTTAAACGGCTCACCCGATTTTTATCAAACATGTTTAAGAACACTCGCCCGTAACTCACCTTTCATACAAAAAAAACTATATTGAAATCGCTTCATCCGTTCGCGAGCTACGATGCCACAGACAGACAGACAGACAGACACGTCAAACTTATAACACCCCTCTTTTTGCGTCGGGGGTTAATTAACGATCTAAGACTTTTGAGCTAAGTATGTTATCTATTTATAATACAGACTTAAAAAGAATCGTTAACGAATATCATGCAGGATAACGTCTGCCCGGTCTGCTAGTATATTTATAAATGATCGAGGATGTCGTGGAAATTATTGACATTATCAAAATGATTAAACATGCTAAGGAAATATACTAAACAAGCCCCGCCCCGGCTTCGCACGGGTGCAAATTATGCATGTATTATAGATATAAACCTTCCTCTTGTATCACTATATCTATTAAAACAGACGATTCAAAATCCGTTGCGTAGTTTTAAAGATATATGCATACATAGGGACGGACAGACGATATACACTTTGTTTTATACTATGTAGTGATGATGCCCAAAAAAATCTAAACCCATTTCAAGCATTGGAACTCAATTTCTCGACTGCCTTGGTGGGCTAGGTGTTGGATGTGCTGCCTATGGATCACGGATCCCCCGTTCGGTTCCGGGGTCGGGCAAAAGTCTTCAAATGTCAATTGGAGCCACTTGTCACTGTGAATTACGTGTTTATAAACTGCGCCCGTCATTCACATAATACACAGATATCTTGTTTCGTGTAAAAAAAAAATCACATTCAGCATGATTCAGCCAAAAATAATATTATGCATAAAGTAGCCGGCTTAGGAAACCAGCGGAATCCCATATCGGCCCGACAAATGACTCAGAAATCGCCGAACCCATCTCGGAAGGCCGAATACTTACAAATTTCGATCGTCAAATATTTCAGCGCGCAATATTTTCCGGTCGAACTGAGCCCGGTAATGGGGACCTTTTTGCTTTTGTTGTGATTCGGAGGAGCATTTCGACTTTCATTGATTTTTATGATGAAGGTCAATAGATTACTGATGTGGTTTACGTTATAAAGATGACTAGTGGCCCGCCCCGGCTTCGCCCGTGCAAAGCGGGCTGGTGTTATACATATAAACCTTCCTCTTGAATCACTCTAACTATTAAAAAAAACCGCTTCAAAATCCGTTGCGTAGTTTTAAAGATTTATGCATACATAGGGACGGACAGAAGAATGCGACTTTGTTTAATACTATGTAGTGATAGTGATTATTTACGTAGTCTTTATTAGAAACAGTAAAACAATGACAGAGAAACTACACGTTAAGTATACAATGCGGATCGATACAACTGCGATCTGTTTAAGGCAGCTTTTTACACAAAACCTTGCCCGACTTCAAAATCAAACCCATGATCTAAAGGCATTGCTTACAACCGTTAGACCAGCAAGTCATCATTTTATTGAAAATTTATTGCGTCTAGACAAAAACATAATAAAGCTGACCTGACCTACACAAAGAAATTTGGCAAGAAAAACACTTGTGGTTCCCGAGATATTCATGCTCCATGTAAACCAGTGTCAATGACATTAAATATATTAAAAGATAAAATCTAATATATAAAATTCTCGTTTTAGGTTGTTTGTTATTGAACTCCTCGGAAATGACTCGACCAATTTTCGTGAAATTTTGTGTACATATCGGTTAGGTCTGTGAATCGGATAACATGTATTTTTCATCCCCCAAAAATTTTAGATTTTTTTTTTTTTTTTTATATATCAAGCCCTATTTTAACAGCGATTTGATTTGAACCTTTTGATGGAGCCCATAATGAGCGACCACGTGTCTGTAGTATCTTTGGCAACACCCATTGAACGTAAACTTTTGTCTTCAAACTGTGTCTTCAAACTAATATCTTAGTAACATTAATTAATCCAATACTTTATCTAAGTACTTCTTAATAAAATTAATAATATACGTAATTCCATTCTTGATCCAATTAATTCAGCTTTATCAAGTCATACTAACCCACTAATAAAGATAAGGTTACCGAAAGGGAGTGTTCTAGGCACTTTTGACAATCCACTTATATGTGTGACCAATATTTTCCCGTAAAATCACGGATCCGTTCGTTTTGTGATATCTTCTTGGACGTCGATATTCGTAGGAGTGGAATTCTCATGATTGCGGGTTTATGTTGGAGTATTTGCAGTATTTAATGAAATTTCTAATCACGATCGCTGCTGTACAGCTTGCTAAAAGCTTTCGATACCTTCGCTCAGTAATTACACTTAATTGCTAATAGTTTATCAAACGCTTTGAATAGGTATTATGAGAATACTTGAATTAATAGTAAATGTAGGCTATAATTAATCTACATTTAGAAATCTATTCTGTAGTGTATAATTTATATCGTTTTCATTATAGAAATTTAAATTATCGCTTACACAATAATTATAGATACATATTGTAATTTTTTTCATTATTTGCCTTAGATTCTTTGTCTGAATGGCGTTTGTTTATAATTTTTCCTGCCAATATTTATTTGCCAAAACGATCATTGATAAGATCTTAATACTTAATTATTTTTTATATACATATCGATTTTTACTTCTTTATCCGCACTATATCTAGGTATGTCTTGAAGAACGGAGAGAGTGCACCAAATTTCTGCTGTAATTGAATTCCTGGCTGCTACAGGAGTTATCCGGAATATTTTTTAAAAAAGCGTACATAGTTATACAATTGCAGTTATTTAATTAAAATCACTGCGTAACTACCTTTTTCCCTATGTACAGTTGGGCTAGTGCCTATTATTTTAAACCTTGGTTTGATACCACTTTCGAAAGAGAGGTGTAATAAGTTCAGCGTGTCTTTCAGTGGCATCGTACGTTGTAAACGTATGTCGGAGTCGTCTTAGACATGTATGAAGACCACCAATTGACAGAAGTGGTTGGTTTCTTTTTTATTTAAAGTTTTAAGCATTCATTAATCTTCTGATGGCGTCACTTCTCCACTATTTAGAGGATAGTCAAACTTAAGCAGCTGTATACAAGGCACATAGCCCGTAAGTCCGATAGAGTTGAATATAGGGTCCTCGAGAGGCGACCACGTGCTGATAGGCGTCCTTCGTTGTTTGACCGGTCACTTACTTGGTTCAGACCGCCGGATCGGAGACCTGAGATACACGAGTAAATCCTTGGTGGAGACTTATGTCCAGCGGTGTACTTGTTTTGCTGAAATGAGCCTTATGATGATAGTGACAAAAGGCGCGTTTGCCATCTAACTTCCGAGACCCGTCTATTAGGGCTACCGGGAAACATTTGGCTAGAACAAGTGTCACATGTCAAATTACTTCATTTATCGATCGCCATTGATGTTCTAAAGACAGCAGGGACCGACGGCTATACGCATCGAAGGCCTTTTAATATGAAGATCATCCGTAGAAGAACCGGCTGGCTGAGACGTTGCATAACATGCAGATAAATTGCATTCCGTACTATCTACTACTATTACTGCTTAGCCCATATATGACCCACTGCCGTGTCGGGCCTCCTCCGGTTACATGGAGGGTAATTAGCCTACTATGCCACACTGCCCAGACGGGTTGGCACAGGGTTACGTATCAGCGGCACGGAGTACTAAGCTACCATCTCACGCAGGTCCTCTCGAGGCATGGCTGCTTCGGGAGGTACCTGCACCGGGTGGCGGTGAGGGAACCTACCCCGAACTGCCACCACTGTGCCGCCTTGGAAGACGACAGCCACCACACCGTATCGGAGAGCCCGGCGAGGCGCGACGAGCGTGCGACACTGGTTGCCGTGGTGGGACCAGACCTCTCGCTTCCTGGTCGAGTTGATGGTCAGAAGTGAGATGGCATGGAAGGCCGTAGACGACTTCGCCAGTGTCGTCATGCGAGCCAAATAGGAGGTAGAACGAGAGCGCGAGAAAGCTCCCGATGCGCACCCGCTATGCCGGGCGCGCAGAGGGCGAAGGCGGATGGCCCATGTGCGTCACCTACCACCCTAACTGGGGTCTCCGGGCGAGGGATTAGGGGAAATCCCTCCCCGATAGGAGAATACCCCTCGGGGCGAAGGGCGCCATGCCACGTGTACCGGGCAAGGCGCCGGAGCAGTAATTGCTCCAGAGGAGGTTGCTCCTGATAGGAGCCCAGATTGGATGGGGGTCGGGCGGTCGCAAGGCCTCTCCCCTCAGCGCACGCGGTCCCCGTGGAGCACAGTCAGGGCCCACGGGGCAGCAAGCGCGGGATGGTACACCCCGGGGATGTTTAGTGGGTATGCCTCTTCGGAGGAGAGTCCCACACGCCCCCCGCTGGCCATCCCCAGGCCGGCTGGGATAGTCCATAAAGGATTATAAAAAAAAACGTATCAAGTTTTCCTTCTCTTATTGCTAGACCTTGTCATTTCGTTTTTTCGACTCTTACACCCTCATACTGGATTAGGATGACAATCATCAACATCATCAGCCCTGAACATAGGCCATAAAGAACGCCATAGCGCCCTGCCTTCTGCTTGACGCATCCAGCTGCTGCCCGCAACTTTTCGCAGATCGTCGCTCCATCTAACAGAGGGCCGTCCCACACTAAGCTTGACATTGAGTATTCTAAATCCGTCAACACGGAAAATCGCACCGCACTATCTACTAGGCTTAAATCTTCTCTCTATAGTATCGCTTAAATTAATGTCTACTCAATTTTCATCCAATTCCAAGACAAAGGTTTAAGACTAATTTCATCTTCTCTAAGAAATATCATTTCGGTCTCAGTCACTTTGCTATCAGTTGTCATATAACTTGTTTATCTTAAGCCGAGAAAACTGCTGGCAATATTTTTTCTATTTTGTTATTGCCAAACAACGCAATGATGTTCTGTAGGCGCAAGCCCGCTAACCAACTCTTGACCCGAAAACCTTGTTCGGATGTAGCAGAAAATAAATCTAATAAATTATATATTTGAAGCATCCTCGTCTGGTTGCGTCGGCAATTGTTCTCGCCGATTTACGACTACGTGTTCATGAAACATGTAAAACGAGTTGGATGAAAAGCTCGTAGATTGTACGTATTGATTCTTTATTTTCTTTCTTTTCTTTTATTAAAAAACAAAACCCCTACACTAGGTATAACCCGTATCGTGGACTCAGGGCAAGTGCCTCTGATTTAGACAAAGCCACCTGCCCGACCCCGGAATCAAACCCGGGACCAATGATCCAAAGGCGGCCCCTATATCTAACCCCCAGACCAACGAGGCAGTCAATTCTGCAAATATGTTTTAGCCTTTTTAAAGACAGTGAAAATTTTTTTAACGTTGGATTTAGAACACGTACTGTCACCAATTTATTTCATCCTGAGGGTGTCGTAGGGGTCGATAAAAGGCCGAATACCTAGCCGCATGAGAAGGAAAACTTGATACGGAACCCTGTGCCACAGATATAATAAACGCGCCTTGAATATAATTTAAATATCAAGACCAAATAGCTATTACCAAACATAAGCTAAGGAAGCACCTACTGAGAGTAGGTTAAATGAAACACCAATGTCCCAGGTGCCAAGGCGCAGGGTATGACAGACGAAAGAAAAAAAAAAGAGCAAATAACTACCATTCATTGCTAAAAAGAACACGGACTACAAGTCTGTGGTGTTGTAACAGAATAAATAAAAAATAAAAACCCTGCCTGGACAGCGTGGCAGAATAGCCTATTTATCCTCCATGTAACAGAAGGAATCCCTACCCAGCAGTGGGTCATGTATGGGCTGAATAGTAGAACATCCCGTGGAGATACAGTCAAGGCCAACGCCAGCAAGCGCGGGACGGTTCACCCCAGTGACGTTTAGTGGGTATGCATTAGTCTTGTCACCTCACAGAAACTTCAACACTTCTTGCTGGCCATCCCCAGGCTTTTTTTTTTATTGCCCTTAGATGCAAACGAGCTGGCGGCTCACCCAAGCCGTTGCCTACCGTGTAGTGAGTGCTCTTTTTAAACCTCGTTTAAAGGAGGACATGTCGTAGCGCTCGGGAAACACCGCCGCAGGTAGTTCATTCCAGAGTCTGCACGTGCGTGGTAAGAATGATCGCTGGAAGCGTACCGTGCTGGACGTAATCGTCCCCAGGTAATATGGGTGAACCCTGCTGCGATGTCGAGTTTTACGATGGTAGAAAGGTGATGGTGGTACCATTTCAAACAGTTCCTTGGAGCACTCCCCGTCGAACAAACGGTAGAGCACGCAGAGAGATCCAAAATCTCTCCGTTGCTCCAACGTCCCCAGTCCTCAAAAAAAAGGTTCGAGAACATTGAATTGCGGCTACATTAAGCAAGTCGTCAGCCCCGGTTCCACCGCGAGTCTACCAGCACTGCGCTTTCCGGTACGTGGTCGCCATTCGAGGACTTTCCAGGCCTATCAACCGTAAGGCGCAGTGCTCGTAGGCCTGCCACACTGTGGACCTATGTCCGGTGGCAATGGATGCGGGCGGCCCAGGAGGCCTATATCCAGCAGTGGACGTCTATTGGCTGAAATGATGATGATGATCAGCTAACCGTCCTACAAGCTATGTGACCTATTATAATTCTGATGATGCAACGTTAATGGCCATTCGCGTTTGCTGTTCCTATGCGATACTTCTGTGCGCTATTATGTGTGTCTTTTCGGACAAACGTTCCATCCACAAATCGCCATAGGCCCTCCATGTAATTGGAGGAGGCCTGACTCGGCAAAAGAGCTGAGTAGTATGCATCGCCCATAACGTCATACGAATTGCGAAGTGAACTGGCAACATGGAAATTTCTGATGAGCTAATCAAATATATTCAACTAGCAATTGCGCGCGGCTTCGCCCGCGTGGGCTTCGAACCCGTGCTTATCTCCTCTTCGCATGTAGCCCATAAATGTGTTTTCTTTCTGCAGATGATTTAATATTTTTATGAACATTCAATCGGTTACTGTGACTAAGCTATTATAGTTAGATATGTGCTCTCGCGGACTTTTTTGTAGATCTTAATATATCTTAATATATAGATAGACCTACAAACTCGTACTACATTATTTTGTTCTATTGTCTATAGTTTTTGCAGCGCACGCTTAAATAGGTTTTCGATTTTACACCTTGGGTTACAAAATCGCAATTTTCATACGGATCCCTAATTCATTTGAAAATAAAATATAGCTTATAACCTTCCTCGATAAATGGAATATCTAACACTGAAAGATTTTTTGAAATCGGACCAGTAGTTCCTGAGATTAGCGCGTTCAAACAAACAAAATCTGCAGCTTTATATTTTGAAATCGGACCAGTAGTTCCTGAGATTAGCGCGTTCAAACAAACAAAATCTGCAGCTTTATAATCGGACCAGTAGTTCCTGAGATTAGCGCGTTCAAACAAACAAACAAACAAACTCTGCAGCTTTATATATTAGTATAGATAGTATAGATTACAGTCTTAAGCAGTAATTTCGTTTTCTTATACGTTGAAACAGCGACATCTATTTGTAATTATGGTAACCCAATTCAAACTAAATCTAATTCTAAATCCAAAACATCACCGAGAATTGAATAATGAGGAACACGTTTTTTTTTGTTTATGTAGACATAGTGTAGCCAATCATTGATCATAACATACAAAACACCGGCCAGTACGTCAATCGATATTATATGGTGACTAGCTTTTGGGCGCGGCTTCGCTCGCGTGGACTTCGAACCCGTGCTTATCTCTATGCATTTTTTTTTATGAATATAAAAGTGATTATTGTGACTAAACTATGATAGTAAGATATGTGCTCTCGATTGTATTTGTAGATTATAATAAGACCTACAAACTCGTAGTACTTCATTTTGTTCTATTGTCAATCGTTTTTGCAGCGCACGCATAAATAGGTTTTCGATTTTACACCTTGGGTTACAAAATAGCAATTTTCATACGGATCCCTAATTCTTTTGAAAATAAAATATATATATATAGCCTATAACCTTCCTCGATAAATGGACTATCTAACACTGAAAGAATTTTTGAAATCGCACCAGTAGTTCCTGAGATTAGCGCGTTCAAACAAACAAACAAACAAACAAACTCTGCAGCTTTATATATTAGTATAGATGAGCATACTGTTGCCTGTTTATTTTCGACTGAACGGGTCATGGTTATTGTAAAGCGATGTTTTAATTGCGCTTTGTTTGAAAGAATGTTTATACATGGGTATAATTAGTTCGGGAATTTGCAGCAATTAGGGTTCACGCGATTTTTCCTACCTACTTACGATTTTGTTTGTAAAATATGAGTCATTATTGTATTTGCTAGTTTGCGAGGTGACGGATTTGGTATACAGAGAGTTAGTACCCCATATCTAGGCGTCGAAAGAGTCGAGCACACAATAGCAGCTTAAAGAAGGAAAACTTTATACAAACCATGTGTCAACCCGTCCGGCCAGTGCGGCACAATATGCTAATTTTCCTCCGTGAAATAGGAGCAGCTCAACTCAGCAGTGGGATATTTATGAACTGAGATACAATAGTTATTTGTTATGCAAGAGTGCAAAGTTGCTTTTTAACCGCGTGTTCAATTTTGATGACCGAGCAAGCGAAGGAGGCTTAAATTGAATCACGAGCGCAGCGAGTGATTCAAAATTAGAATCCTGAACGTTAGCGAGGGAATCAAAAGAGCACGAGGTGAAAAATCTTTGCACTCGAGTGCAACACGTAACTTTTCATTCCACCTCAGCGAGGAAATGACTAAATGCAAAAAAAAAACGTTTACAATCACAAGATAGGTACACTTTTATTTCAGTTTAGGTATTAATTACTACATTATGACAGGTAAGTATTACAGAATAATCTTTACTTTATTCTCTAGCGAATAAAAACGGCTTTTGCACTCAGATATCGAAGAGCAAAAATACTCTTTCCGAGATGGGGGGATGAAAATTATTTTATTTTAGATGCCTTCAAGTTTAGAGCTCAAATAGTATAAAATATTTAACTTGATTCGTGTTGTCTGCACTCATAACTAACCCAACACTAACGTTGTAACAACTTTATAAACGTCTAAATTTACTTGGAGTAACTAAACTTCAAGTTCAAAACCTCGTTACTATAACATTAATTACTTCATTAACCAAGAATGTACTAATTTAATCAATTTAGCAACTTTACGAAACAGTTTGTCAATTAAAACCCATCTACGTGCCTACCTAATAATTATCAAGCAAGCAGTGAAACTTCTTTCTAATTTGAATCTGGGAGTCTTTAAATCACGAGTGAATCGGTTTCTTCTAGGCAAGCGCGCTCTATCTTAGGTCGCAGTGTCGCTTAACATCAGGTGAACTGGCGACCAAGCGTAAGCCTATCAAGTATAAAAAAACTGCCACAAATAATGCTTTGACATTAAATATATATATGTAATTCCTTACGCATAAAAGTTACCTGCAAGGCAATTTCGTGGTAGGTTTTAGAGGGTAGCCGAGGCGCAACTACCAACTTTCTGCGCCCCCGGCGTCCCAGATAACCCAGCCCATGTTCCACTGGCTGGGCACCCACCAACGGTTTCCCCACAGGAAAAGGGCATGATAGTATGCACTAACCGCCAACGTGACATCAAGAAATAGCAATGACAAAAATAACATAAAAATAAATGACCAAAAATATTGTTTTCTTTCCATTTACAACCATATTATTCATAAAGGTGGCTATACCAACCAGGCTACTAAATTTGTATTGGCAATTTTTATTTGTTGCTACGTAAAATCTCGTAACTTAATTGGAGGCTATTAAAAACTTTATTCGTATTTAATGAATGAATAAATACGTAATAAGGGCTCAAGTGAAATTTACGTCCCTCATTGTATCTCAATAATAAACAAACCATTAAAATTCTCTAAAAGCCAACGCAGGCATTTGTGAAATATGCCGCCGTAAAACACGAATGTGAGATTTTTAAGAATAATACATTTTGAACGTGAAAGCCCTTTCAATGCACGCACCCCAATTTCTTTTTTAAAGCCTGGGTTTTAAATTGTCGCCAAAAAAATCATAATTGGACTGTGCAAATGCGTGGGAGACATGTTTAGTGGGGATTTCCCCAGACTGCCTCGTTGGTCTAGTGGTTAGATGTGCCGCCTTTGGATCAACGGGTCCCGGGTTCAATTCCGGGGTCGGGCAAGTGTCTTTGTCTAAACCAGAGGCACAGGCTCGGAGTCTGGGTGTCATTTCTATCTATAATAAGTATGTATTTACAAAAAAAAATGTATATAAGTAGTTTATCATCCATCTCGTTACCATAACACAAGCATTAAGTTGCTTAGCTTGGGACGAGATGGCGTTGTGTGAGATGTCCAAGGATATTTATTTAATCATCGTCATTTCAGCCTACTGTGCCACGCTGGCAAGACGGGTTTGCACAGGGTTTGTATCAAGCTTTCCTTCTCTTGCGGCTAGGTTGATCTGCCTCTTGCATTCCTATAGTCGCCTCTTACAATACCCTCACTATGGTATGGGCTATAAATCCGTCACCACACTGAATATTTAGTACTTAATGGTAGTTTAAATTCATGGCTAGGATTCGAAATTAGTGTTGTGTGCTGATTTCACAACGATTAATTTACAGGCGTTGGGCAACAAGTCTAGAGACCGAAGTTTTTTTGCAATCATTCTCAAGAATAACCCCATTTACTATTTGTGTTTGGATTTAAAGGTTGCTTAGCAACTCATACTATTAATTTGGATCAGAAAACTCCAAGTTATTAGTGTGAAAAGCAGCCCACAAATAGCGATAAATATCTTTTACGTTTAGTTAAAATCTGAAATCTTCCTGGTGATATTTAGTTCATGGCGAACAAATAAGTAAGAGTGCATTTATTTTATTATGATTTTTTTTTACATTAAACTCATCGACAAATCAAGGTGACAAAATATTTAAGCATAAAAACAAAACCGAGTTTAAAACAGAGTAAACCCCAGTCAATTGAGAAATAAGTAAGGAGACGGCGACAGTCATAATATTTATGGATTACAAATTACCTTAGCAACCATCAAACGTTTCTGTTGCGTATATTTTAACACACAAAATTCCATTCCAAAAATGCCCTTTATTTACGCAACGGGTGAGTAACCCGACAGTGTTTACATTTCTAATGGAAAGCTTCACTTATTTCCCCAATAAAAACGGAAAAGCAAACAGACTGGCCGAATTTTGTCGTGGAAGTTTTATGGCAAATAATTTTCTTATTTTCTCACGCTGAGACGTAATCTGGTTTAGCGATGAACCATATAAAAACGTTGTTTACTTTTTGCGGGAATCAAATAACAAAATGCTGACTAACGGAAATTACCTGGCAGAACAAAACCCTGTGCCAACCCGTATGGCCAGCGTGGCACACACGGCTCATTGGACCAAGCATGTTTTTACTCAAGTTAATTTTGTAATATTTTAATATTTACGTTTCAGTTTACGTCTTCTGGATCCAATAGAACAGTTCGTATATGGAATCTATATAAATAAAACTGAATTGCTGTTCGTTAGTCTCGCTAAAACTCTAGAACGGCTGGAACGATTTGGCTAATTTTGGTCTTGACATATTCGTGGAAGTCCAGGGAAGGTTTAAAAGATAAGAAATTATGAAAAAATATATTTTAATACGCATTATTTTTGATCCTGATAAGGTTTGCACATCACTACATAGTATAAAACAAAGTCGCTGTCATCTGTCCGTCCCTATGTATGCTTATATCTTTAAAACTACGCAATGGATTTTGACGCGGTTTGTTTTATTAGATAGAGTGATTTAAGAGGAAGGTTTATATGTATAATACATGCATAATTGCACCCGTGCGAAGCCGGGGCGGGTCGCTAGTTTGTAATAAAAATACATATTAACATTACTGTATCATGTAAAAAAAAAAGGAATTACAAAATTATAAACCTTTTGTGTTTCTTGCCAATTCTTCTTAGCACTGGCAATGGCCGGCGTAGCACAATAGCCTAATTTGCATCTGTGTATTTTGTGAGGAATTTTCCGATACGGTAGTTAGTTATAGGCTAAGATGATACCGCAGTGTCTGAACACAAAAGTCTTCAACCAATGTGTGTTGCCAGTGATGACATATGGAACAGAGACGTGGTCGCTCACTATGGGCTCCATCAGAAGGCTCAAAGTCACCCAAAGGGCAATGGAGAGGGCTATGCTCAGAGTTTCCCTGCGAGATCGAATGAGAAATGAGGAGATACGCAGGCAAACCAGGGTCACCGACATAGCCCACAAGATTGCCAAACTTAAGTGGCAGTGGGCAGGGCACATAGCGCGCAGGACCGATGCCCGATGGGGCAGAAAAGTCCTCGAGTGGCGACCGCGTTCCGGAAAGCGCAGTGCTGGTAGGCCTCCCACACGGTGGACCGATGACCTGGTTAAGGTCGGCGGAAAACGATGGATGCGGGCGGCCCAGGACCGGCCTTTGTGGAAATCCTTGGGGGAGGCCTATGTCCAGCAGTGGACGTCTTTTGGCTGAAATGATGATGATGATAAGATGATGATGGAAATACATAATGTATTGTAGTCTCTATCACCATCTTCACAAATCTCCACAATCTAGAAAATATCTGATATCCTTGTAACGGGTGAACCACAATTGTTTAAACATGCCTTAGAAACACCGCCAGAAAAACCATTCATTTATTTTGTCAAACTTATAATCCCTTTTCTTAATTAACACCCATTTATAAAATAAAGCGGTGTTAAGAAAAGGGATTAGAAGCGGTTGATAAATAAGCCTCATTTGTTCAGGGAAATGTCCATGTACAAATTATATTTATAAACTTAATGGAATGACTCATAAAATGCACAGACTTCATAAACGCGCCCATCTGCCGTAAATCGCAAATCACATTCTGAAGTGATGACTGTTTATATGGCAACGTTTCGTCAAATATTAATAATACGCACCTTGGTTGTAAATCTATATGGACACTGGAAAAGTGCGGTTGGCCACATTGCCACCAGCAGCCACACCAATATTCACATGTCCACATTTAAAAAAAAAAAAAAACGAAATCCTTTCACTCGATGTAACTTGTGTCGCGGGGGCAGCTTACAAACATGTAATTCACGAACACAAATGACACCCAGACTCCAAGAAAGTGCCTTTGGTTTGGACAAAGATACTTGCCCGACCCCAGAATCGAACCAGAGACATCAACGGGCCTCTGGTTCAAAGGCGACACATCTAACCCCTAGACCAACGAGGCAGTCTACAACATTCCACTATTCCCTTGTCTGCCAAGAAATAAAAAAATTCTACCCGAGCCAGAATATTACACTTCCTCACCGCACGCTGGGAAATAACGCGTGTTGTAAAAGTCATCAAAACCCCGCACGCTTGGTGGTAGGATCTAATGGTCCGCTCAGTTAGCTACCACCCTCACATTAAAGTCGCGGTGCCAACCAGTTTACTGTGTTTCGTCGTGTGTATGCGACAGCCGGTGCCCGACAGGGCATTTCCTTGAATTGCCTGCACCATCGTAGATCCTGGCGTTGCTTTCCATCACGCAAACCTAGGTCAAAGGGATTCAAGTAACTGGTAAAAATCAAAAATGGGACACTTCATCACGCTAAGGGAGATGTGTAACTCCCTCACTGAAGCCGCCTAACTGTGGAAGTACTTCTACAGAATCATCATCATCATCATCATTTCAGCCAAAAGACGTCCACTGCTGGACATAGGCCTCCCCCAAGGATTTCCACAAAGGCCGGTCCTGGGCCGCCCGCATCCACTGCTTTCCGGCGATCTTAACCAGGTCATCGGTCCACCGTGTGGGAGGCCTACCAGCACTGCGCCTTCCGGAACGCGGTCGCCACTCGAGGACTTTTCTGCCCCATCTAGGCTAGGTCCTGCGAGCTATGTGCCCTGCCCACTGCCAGAATACAGAATACTACAGCCAAATAGCAACACCCTGGGGTGGTGTTGTATCCCTGCAAGTATGAGCTCTATCAGAGACTGAATTTCCAGAGCCATTACTTACCTAAGCTAAAGGTAGTCTGCAGTATCTGCAGTCTGCACCGGGATGCGGCGGACATGTATCGGCCATAGCAATCTATCATTCTAACTACTACTACTATTCCGTCCATTAGCATACTGTGCCACGATAAATATAAATAAATAAACATGCTTGGACATTTCACACAACGCCATCTCGTCCCAAGCTAAGCAACTTAATGCTTGTGTTATGGTAACGAGATGGATGATAAACTACTTATATAATTTTTTTTTGTAAATACATACGTATTATAGGTAGAAAACACCCAGACCCGGAACAAATACTTGTAGGTCGTACAAATATTTCTTCCGTGCGGGGATCGAACCCGCGACACGCTGCGCAGCAGTCGATCGCTTAACCACTGCGCCAGAGGGGTTGGCACAGGGTTTCGTTTCAAGTTTTCCTTCTCTTGTGGCTTGGATTTCGGCCTTATAATTTCCTATTGTCGCCTCTTACGACACCTTCAGGATGGAATGGGGTGGTGACACTATATTTTCTAAATCCGTCACCACAAGGAACCAACTACAGGCAATGGCAATGCAGTCTAGCTGCAACTGAAGGAAAACTTGAAACGGAAGCTTGTACCAAGCCATCTGGACAACGGGGTATAATAAGTTTGTTTCCATGTAGGAGGAGCCCGACTCACCTGGCAGTCAGGTTATACATTTAAACTAGTGATTGAAAGACTATAATAATATTAATTTCAATAATATATTCTAAACTAGCGACCCGCCCCGGCTTCGCACGGGTGCAATGATGAACCTCTAAATTTATCAGTGTTTCTCTACAATGTTATGCATGTATTATACATATGATCTTGAATCACTCTATCTACTAAAAAAACCCGCATCAAAATCCATTGCGTCGTTTTAAAGATTTAAGCATACATAGGGACAGACAGACGACATGGACTTTGTTTTATAATATGTAGTGATAGTGATGTACCGATGAACAAACTTAAAAATGCATTTCTTTTTTTGGATAATGTTGAATGCGCAAACCACAATCGCATTGTGGTTTGCGCATTAGTCTAAGCTATTCCAGATATTGTGATCTATTTTAGTAGCGGCTAATTCCTACGCCGCTAAACCATTAAAGAGTTGGAATCCGAGGTATAAAATTTTACGGCCCAATGATATACGTTCCGTTCAGCTAAACTGACCTTCAATGTTGCCTTTAATGTTCGAAAACTCCATTATATAACGTTTATTTCAAAACTAAAAGACAGTCTGATTCTATTTCATAGAGATTTATACATCTATACATACATACACACATACACACATACATACAAATAAATAAAATTGGAGTGTCTGTTTGTAATAATAAAATAACCACTTTTTACTAAATCCGTAAGTATGTATACACAGTACATAGACCGAAATAACTTTTATTTTTATTTTTGTCTGTCTGTCCGTCTGTCTGTCTGTCTGTCTGTTTGTTCCGGCTAATCTCTGGAACCGCGAGACCGATTTAAATGGGACTTTCACTGATAGGTAGTTGATTATATAAGGAGTAACTAGGCTACTTTTTTTAGACTAGCTTTGCCCCGCGGCGTCGCCCGCGGTACGTCAATAAGTAAGCGCGGGTGAAACCGCGGGGCGCCCCTAGTCTTAAATATAAAAATGAATGCTTGTCTGTATTTTCATTATAGAATCGTAAACTATGCGTTTGATCATGTGATGATCTTCATGAAAATTGCTGTGCAGGAGCCCAGGAAGATTTCAGAACAACAAAAAAAATCGTGTATTGTCTTTCCTTCAAGTTTTCTTCATGTCAATAAAATAATACATTCAAAACCGCGTAAATGTCTGGTTTTACTGGTGAATTAATTTTAAACCGGAATTAGCGCCATCTAGTGATAAGTTACTGAACTTCCATTCCTCTAGTTACAATAACATGTCCTTTCTAACGCTGATTAGTACAATTACAATAATCCAACACGAATATAGAATAAGTCAGGGAAATGTCTTACTACTCACCCCATGATTCACTGCTGAATCGGACCTCCTCCAGATACATGGAGGATAAATGGCCTACTGTGCCACGCTGGTTAGACTGGTTGGCACAGGATTTCGTATTAAGTTTTCATTCTCTTACGGCTATGTTATCGGCGTTGTCATCTCTTTTTATCGGCTCGTACCCTCAGGAAGGAGTCGGGTGGTGTATGCACTATGTTCATTACCTGGATCTTCTGATCTCCTCTTTTCCTAACCAGTATTTTAGTATGTAGTATTTTATATACTTACCTTATTACCAGTATTTACAAGACACGACAATATTTTAGGGACAGCAAAGAACGAATTTCAGATACTCGTATTATGTATACCTTACTACTACTTTTCAGACCATAAATAACCCACTGCTGAGTCGGAGGCCCGACTCAGCAGTGGCATGGAGGATAAATAGCCTTATGTGCCACGCTGGCCAGACTGGTTGGCACAGGGTTTAGTATCGAGCTTTCCTACTCTTGCGGCTAGGTTTTCGGTCTTGTCATCTCCTTTTAGCGGCTCTTAAAACACCCTCAGGATGGAATGGGGTGGTGACACAATGTATTCTAAATCCGTCACCACACGGAGGTTTATCACTACATAGTATAAAACAAAGTCGATGTCATCTGTCCGTCCCTATGTATGCTTAAAGCAAAAAATCTTTAAAACTACGCAACGGATTTTGAAGCGGTTTAGAATACAATAGATACAATAGATACATTACAATAGATAGAGTGATTCAAGAGGAAGGTTTATATGTGTAATGAATACAATAGATACAGTAGATACATTACAATAGATACAAAAGATACATTACAATAGATACAGTAGATACATTACAATAGATACAAAAGATACCTACATTACAATAGATAGAGTGATTCAAGAGGAAGGTTTATATGTGTAATACATGCATAATTGCACCCGTGCGAAGCCGGGATGGGTCGCTAGTTATGTATAAAACCGTCCCAAACTTTGTTCTGCCATACTTGAGCAAAAATACAGAGCGCCACAGCCCGAGGTGCAGCAACATTTCATTTCAAACTTTAGCAAGCGGTAATTAACTGTTTAAGAGTTTTTCAGGTCACCGCTTAAAATCTTCTGAGTACTAAGTAAATGTACCCAACAAGAATTGTGGCACTTACTTAAAGTCCCTGGAATTTACTTAAATAATACCACTACTACTCAGCCCATAAATGACTCACAGCTGAGTCGGGCCTCCTCCCAACATAGGGAGGGAAATTAGCCTACTGTGCCACGCTGGCCAGCCGGGTTGGCACAGGGGTTCGTTTCACGTTTTAATTCTCTTGCGGCTCGGTTTTCGGCCTTGTCTTTTCCTTTTGTTTACTCTTACGACACCCTCAGGATGGAATGGGATGGTGACTCTATTTAGTCTAAATCCGTCGCGACACAGACAAACTTAAATAAGACCACTGCTACAATTAGTCGCTATAAAATTGTAACCACACCACTAAAGCCGACCTAAATAAAATGAAGACTTAGAACTAATAAACAAAAACAGTTCTGTGTATAACACAATATTTTTCTATCTTGAAGTATGAGCGAGATATCAACTTTATTCTAAACCAGACATAAAAAATACGGTTTTCTTTGTTTCACTGTGGTCATTTCTCAAGTTCTAACACCTTCCTCACCAGCTGGAGACTTATTTTTCCAGCCCTTATTTGTAGATGAATGGAAAATTAAAAACATTTTAATATTCCTACAGAAATACGAGTGAAGATTTTGACTTGGCGCTACTATAAACCTGTCTCTGGACGATTTTTTTACTTAATTTCTACCAATATTAAACATTTTATAAAAGAAACGACTGAAAAAGTGCAAATTAAAAAAAATTGTTACCACCTAAACGGTGTTAAGTTCTAACAGATGGCGATATCAGTAGATTGGATTGAGTAAGTATTCAATAGATGGCGCTATGTTAAAAGTAAAATTATAGTATCATACATCTTTAAATGAGCAATTTTTGTCTTTTATTTTGTCTTAATTTGTCTTGTATATATGTATATAACGGGACGTGCTTAGTTTAATCAATAATAGTTACAAGTAAATTAGAACTATTTTAAGAGCGGGCATAGACACCCGAATGGAGTTGTAAGTGTCATGATGGGCGAGTTGTCATGACTTGGAGGGCGACTCGTACGTGATGGTCGCTTGCAAACCCATTTGCTCTTAATCGTACTTTATAATTGGAGCCTTTGAATATTTCGGTGATTGTTATTTGGAAATAGTAATACGGTGATCAGACTATATACTCAGCCTTTCATTTTGGTGAATACCTGTGCGTACACGTCCACACAATATAGGGATGTCCAACCAACCTCCAGATATGCCCAATATGAACCAGATATGAACCAGCTAACGGTCCTCCGACATATACATATACTAGGGGGTTTCGGGGGCGATAAATCGATCTAGCTAGGAATCCTGACATCTATTGGCGAATAATAATACTACTTTTTTGTGAGCATAACAGCAGATGGCGTTGTTAAGTAACACGAAGTCAATGAGTGTTTGCGTAATTCGTACTTGAATATAATTTCCAAAAAACACAATTTATAAAAAAAAAATCCGAGCAAAGCTGGGTCATCCGGATATTGTTAATTTTAAATTAAATGTAATATAACAAAAACCCTAGCCACAGAGACGCGTGGCCGGGTCTGGTGGCGGGTTTTGTTTCCGTAAAAAAATAAAGCGAACTCGAATACCAAAATAGTTATATAAGTTTCATCTATTGACCACAAATTCACTAACCTATCCCCATCTAAATTTCACAAAGCTACGAGTCGCTGACCTGTGCCTGGCAGCCTGTCTCAACCAACCTGTGATATGGATTCCCGTCCCAAACCCTATTTGTATTAACCGACAAATTGTTATTCTATTAATATCATGATTCGGAAAGTGCCGCTTCAACGAATTATAACTTGTTCTTTCATAAGCTACTACTATCTACCACCGCTTGGCCCGCAAACGACCTAGTGCTGAGTCAGGCATCGTCATGGAGATTAATTAGCCTACTGTGGCCAGACGGGTTGGCACAGGCTTTCCCTTCATCCTCACTTAATTCAATTTTAATTTTAGTAATTATAAATTAATTCTGTATTTTGGTTGGTTTTGGTTGTTTTACTTGGTTTTGGTTGTTGTTTCTTTGGTTCTCTGTAATCTGTTCTGTCTTTTTGTTTCCTTTCGTCTTCTTGTTTAGCTTCTGGGGTGCGGCTCTCGGGTTTTCCCGGGGGTTCGCGGGGGGGGGGTGCGTAGGGCGACGCTTTGATAGGGAGTTAAATATGGAAAAACGCCTAAATGAAAAGACTCCCCGGGCGGGTCCCAGCCAAGCTGGGGAATCCCGCACCGCTTCTCCCTCTGGGGGGGGCGGTCTGCCCCATGTATACGGGGGGGGGCAATTTGGTCGTTTCGTCCATCGTGACGAGGAAGGAGATGGGGTCTCTGGAGGAGACGAAGGAGATCTGGAGGGCGATGGCGCGCAAGCGCAAGCCGGAGGAGTCCGCCATGGAGGAAGGGGCGACGGCTGGGAAGCGGCTAAACAGTCCGCTCCCCGGCCACAAAGAGCAGTCCGGCGAGAGCGACGTCTCGTTGAGCCGGGAGCTCAACAGGGAGAAGGGGCGAGGGATCGGGATCTTGCGACTCGAACCTCATTGCACCCCAACACAGGTCGGCGTACTATCGCAAGCGCGCAAAGTGTGGGAAAGCCCGTCGGTCGCGGACCCCGCCCACCAGTGGGTGGGAGGAAGGAGAGTCCACTGGACCGGAGGACTTAATGCAGGACGGGGAAGAACACAGTGGCTTCTACCACGAGGGTGCGCGCGGTGCCTACAAGGAGTACCTGAGGCTCAAGGAGGAGATGGAGGAGGCTGGCGAGGAGAACGTGGAGCAGATCCCAGAGGACGTCCGCGTTAAGGGCGTAGCACGTACGCTCAACGCCAAGGCGAGGTTGATGGACGTCATCAATAGGGTGACGTCAAACAGGGCGAAGGTGCCTCCAGGGGAGCCGAGCGCTAGTGTCCTTAGAACTAGCATTCAGGACGACTTGGCTATCCTCCTGGAGGTCACCAAGAGGTCTGGGCGACCCAAGGGCCTGTTTTTAAAGGCCATTCGGACGGCGTCCTCCTCGCTCCTGGAGGCTCTGGAAAAGCTGACCCAGAAGGCGACGGAGACGGAGCGACTGGCGGAGCGGGTCGAGGCGATGAGGGCGGAGTTGGATCAGTTGCGGGCTGATATGGAGAGCCGGCCCCCTCACGTCTCGCCCACCCCTCAGGAGGAGCCCCCACTAACGATGAGGGCAATAGGCGCCATGATGGACGCGAAACTCGCGGGCATCGCGGACCGTCTGCTGCCGGAGAAGCGGCTTCGCCCGCCCCTGGAGGCAGATAAGTCTGCTGCCCGCGGGGTCCTCATGGCGCAGAGGGTGAGGGAGAGGCGGGCTGAGAGAGATGGGCCTCCCCAGCCTCTCCAAAAGCCGAAGAAGAACAGGCGGAAGAGGGCGGCGGCTGTGCCACCAGTCGCGGACCTCCCTGCGGTTCCCCCGTCTGTGACGCCCAGTGTGGCTCCAGCGAGGGGGCCCAGGACTGAAACATGGGCGACGGTGGCGGCCAGGAAGGCCCCGCCCAAGAGAAAGGAAGTGCCGAGGAGCCGTCCCTCCCCCCCATCGCCACGCAAGGCGAAGAAGGGTCGAGGGGCGAAGTGCCGGCGGAGGGGGACCCGGACGAGGACGGAGGCCGTAACCCTTACGATACCGGAGGGGTCGCAGGCCACCTACGCCGAGGCGTTGGCCACCGCCAAGGGGGCGGTTAAACTGGACGAGCTGGGGATCGCCCCTGAGGAGATGCGACCCCGAAGGACGAGGACGGGGGGGATGCTTTACGAGCTGTCCGGCCCCGAATGCGGCGTGAAGGCGGACAGGCTCGCGGAGAGCCTTGGAGCATCCCTCGGTGCTCTGGGCGTCCGGGTCCTGCGCCCTACGAGGACCAGGGAGGTGGAGGTCCTCGACCTTGATGATGCGACGGAGGTCGCTGACGTGGCCAAGGCAGTTGCCTCAGCCGGGGGGTGCGCGGCGGAGGCTGTCAGGGTTGGCAGCATTCGTCGTGCGCCCGGTTACCTGGGCGTGGCCAACGTGCGCTGCCCACTGGCCGCTGCGCAGCGACTTCTGTCGTCCGGCCGCCTTGTGGTGGGCTGGGCCAGGGCGAGAGTGGTGGCACTCAAGGCCAGAGCGGAATTCTGTTTCCGCTGCCTCGAGTGCGGCCACGTAGGGGTCCAGTGCCCCAACAGGGAGCACGCAGGGAGAGGAGCTCGCTGCTATAAATGCAGCGAGCTGGGCCATCGGGCAAAGGAGTGCCAGGCCCGGGACAGGCGCTGCCCGCTGTGTGCCGATATGGGTTTACCCCATATGCACCGGCTGGGCAGCAAAGGTTGTGTCCAGGCGAAGGGGGGCCGCGTCAGGCCTTCCCGACGCAGCGGGGTGGTCCAGGGTGCTGCTGCGGTCGCGGCGGCGCCCATGGAGACCGAGGCCCCGCAAACTGGACGGGCGGACGGGAGCTCGACTAGCCGAGCCCCCACCGCCGGGAAAGAGGCCGACCATCTGGCCGACTGATCCCAGGGCGGGGCTCGGGGAGGCCCCGCCCCTTGACGGGATCAGGATGGGTGCCCTGTCATGTGTACTGGCAGGGCACCACGGAGTTCTCACTCCGCACCAGGACTGGCATCGGGGGGTCGAGCTTTAACATCTTCGCTCCCCCCCTCGCGCGTCTGGCTCGTGGTGCAGTTTCTGGGCCCACGAGGCAGGTCTTGCGCGGGATTGTACACCCCGGGGATGTTTTAGTGGGTATGCCCCCACTCTGGGGGTGATTCCCACACACCCCTCGTTGGTCCTCCCCGGGACCGAAGGGGATAGTCCGTAAAGGATTTTTACCCCGGGCACCAAAAAAAAAAAAAAAAAAAAAAAAGGCTTTCCCTTCAACCCCCTCGACTGTGCTGCTACCTTGCCGTGGTGAGGGGGCTTGTGTGCCTTGATGATCCGTTGGGGCCATACTCAGGGTCATCGAAGCCGGGCGGACCCATGGGGAGAGGCAAGACGAAGAGCACACGGTGTCGTAGCGGGTTTGGGACCAGTGTCCTCGGGTTGGCGGTCAACCTAATTGGTCGCTAAGCCAAGGGCTGGCATGGCTTTCTTCTGCGTGGCCATTATGAGGCAGAATGAGCACGTATGTATATACAAAACACTCATTCCTTTATATCGTCATCTGTAAATTTCAACACCGCGATTTTATTTTATTGAACATCGTGACAGCCACACTGTTGTTAACAAAGTTGGTTTACATTTTAGCGGTGGGTTTAACAGTCGTGAGTATCACCACATTCGATCAGTCTTTTTTATTATCAACTAGCGACCCGTCCTGGCTTCGCACGGGTGCAATGATGAACATCTAAATTTATCAGTGTTTCTCTACAATATTATGGATGTAATATACATATAAACCTTCCTCTTGAATCACTCTATCTATTAAAAAAACCGCTTCAAAATCCGTTGCGTAGTTTTAAAGATTTAGGCATACATAGGGACGGACAGACGACAGGGGCTTTGTATTAAACTATGTAGTGACGATGCACCTGCTCTGCAACGCTGGCCGGCTCGGCGTATGATTTGCATCAAGTTTTTCTTCTCTCGAGGCCAGGTTGCCACTTGCATTATTTCAGTCGCCTATCATAACCACCTCAGAATGGCACGAGTTGGTGACATTGTGTATTCTAATTAAACATTAATAATTATTGAAAAAATTGTCAATACTCTTTAACCCTATATATAACCCACTGCTGAGTCGGGCCTCCTCCCATCACAGGGAGGGTAATTAGCCTACTGTGCCAGGCTGGCCAGATAGGTTGCACAGGATTTCGTATGAAGTTCCCCCCTTTTTGCGGCTAAGTTCTCGACCTTGTCGTTTCCGTTTGTCAATTGTCAACTGTCAACTGTTTGTCAACCCTGAGCTTGGAGTGGGGTGGCTGTGCATTCTAAATCCGTCATTACACGGTTTACACCATTATTGTCAATGCATACTGTAACGAATTCCAATTGACTGTAAATTTCTTCAATACGATTATCGTTTTATTGTCGTGTCGTACAACTAATACCACTATTTACGGTCTCTACGGGGAGAAACAAAACATCGTTACTGAGTTTCCCTCCGGAGACTTGGATGGTCCAACGATCGTTCTTGATTTAGACGGCTTGCTACTAGAGAGTACCCCGGTTATACGATCTATGTAGGTTTCTCCCGACCCGTTTGATCGTGAAAATCTAGCATTAATTTTGATATCAGTAACCATAACACATCATTTAGTATCGCGATTTTCTTTTTATAATAGACTAGTGCCCGCCCCGGCTTCGCATGGTAGAGAATACCTACAAAATCTTTAATCTGTCTCTTTTGTAGGCCAATAAAAAAGAAGATCGTACCAGACTCGGTAGTGCGTCAATTATGGGTAGAGAAGTAGAAAAGTAATTAATTGTAAGCACAGATTTTTCGACACACTTACGACAGGCTGAACACCATTTCATCCTATCCCACTGCTGCACATAATATGACCCACTGCTGAGTTGGGCCTCGTCCCATCAGACGGAGCATAATTAGCCTGCTGTGCCACCCTGGCCAGACGAGTTGGCACAGAGCTTCGTTTCAAGTTTTCCTTCTCTTGCGGCTAGGTCTACGGCCTTGTCAATTTCTTTTGTCGGCTCTTACGACGCCCTCAGGATGGAATGGGGTGGTGACACTATGTATTCTAAATCCGTCACCACATGGACAGCACACTTTGTAATAAATAAATAATAAATATCCTTGGACATTTCACACAACGCCATCTCGTCCCAAGCTAAGCAACTTAATGCTTGTGTTATGGTAACGAGATGGATGATAAACTACTTTTAAACATTTTTTTTTGTAAATACATACATTATTATAGATAGAAAACACCCAGACCCGGAACAAATACTTGTAGGTCGTCCAAATATTTCTTCCCTGTGGGAATCGAACCCGCGACACACATTTGTTATAGCGACGCGCTTATTTTATATTCTGTATATCTGTTAACTGAGTATCCGCTATTATCATATTCAAATGGAGTCCTTCGCTATTGAGTTTTAGTTTGATAATGAAATGCTGTCCCAAAACGATCGGGGCTACAAGTTGAAACTAGTTTTCTATTTTTGGCATAATTCAGAAACCCTCTAAAAGGGTTTCTAAATTATTCCAAAATCCCGCCCACCGGTGCTGCCTGGCCGAGGAAGATCATGCAGAATACCTCAGACAATTTAGAGAAGAGAGAAACAGTGCGTGTGCTTATATACCCGTTATTTCTTCATGTAATTGTAGGAGCTCAGATGGTCTTCTATATGTTTATTTTAACTTTAAACTTTAACTTTGTACTCGTAGGCTGCGTGCATAACACCTCTGTGGCGTGCGAACGTTCTGCCGAGCGAAATAGAAAAACAAATTATAAAAATAAGATGTGCCGCCTTGGATCAACGGGTCCCCGGTTCGATTCCGGGGTCGGGCAAGTATCTTTGTCTAAACCAGAGGCACTGGCTCGGAGTCTGGGTGTCATTTTCTATCTATAATATGTATGTATTTACAAAAAAAATATGTATATAAGTAGTTTATCATCCATCTCGTTACCATAACACAAGCATTAAGTTGCTTAGCTTGGGACGAGATGGCGTTGTGTGAAATGTCCAAGGATATATTATTTTTCAAGGATGTTCATGTAATTTTTCTGTTTGCAAATATATATTGTACCTACTGTATTTTAATAACGCATTAATTATTTCTCTGAATTTTAAATCTACAATCCATAAACATATTTGCCGGTGTGGATTTTATACAGGAATTTACAACAGTCGCTGCGCTGCCAACCTTAGCTCATTTCACACCAGCCAAAAGCTTTACAAATTCAAATTTAAATAATTTATTTTCTTTAAGTTACCACGTACACATTTTGTCTACAAATTATGCATATCATATTAGCTGTGATATTATTGTAAAGTTATATCAAAATCCATTCAGTAGTTTTTGCGTTAAACAGCAACAAACATATATCCATGCAGTCTTACAAACATTCGCGTTTCTAATATTAGTAGAATACCAAATCTTATAATGACAAACAAAACAATGACTTATTGGGTAAACAATGGTTTCAAATTCCACAAGCCAATGAATTTGTTCTATCAAAACCAAAACACCAACTAAGTTAATGACAACAAGGGGATTGTGGATCGCTGTATCTAATCTTTAACTGGATTTGGAACGTCGCCAAAATACGGATTAACATTGCCCATGGAATACCCTTTGCGACCAACTTACTATCTGAACAGAAATGTTTTAAATCATAATTATCCTACTAATATTATAAACGTGAAAGTTTGTAAGTATGTATGGATGGATGGATGGATGGATGGATGGATGGATGGATGGATGGATGTTTGTTACTCTTTCACGTAAAAACGACTGAATGGATTTTAATGAAACTTTATAATAATATAGCTTATACATCAGAATAACACATAGGCTACAATTTATAAAGATATTGTGTGTAAATTTATAGAGTTATAAGTTAATTTTAAATTTCTAATTGTCAAATTTTCAGCCATATTTAATTATAGACAACAGAAGATTTCGCTGTCAGTTACGTTTTGTTATACCACGTAATATATCACATTCTACGGGAACGGGATAAAAATCTCAGGTATCCTATGTCCGACTTTCTTTTTTATATAAAGACGTTGGACAATTCATAAAATCATACTTAATATTATAAACGTGAAAGTGTAAATGTGTGTAATCCCGTTCCGTGATATAAAACATCGTATATCAAAATGCAATTGCTGGAATAACAAAACGTCACTGACAGCTAAACGTTATGTTGTCTATAGTTTGATAAATTTGACAATTAGAAATTTTGAAGTTGACCGGTTGATGTATTTATTTCGAGTAAATACTGAATTCGGATCTAGCAACGTTTCGATACGATGGCAGGCATTGGACCAATAGATGTCATGTAATATTACAAAACACTCCTCTGCGGCTAAAGTTTTATCAAAATGGAAAATCGTCATCTGGGACGAATGTACAATAGGTCATACACGTGCATTGGAAGCACTTATCCGATCCGACCGAACACCTACGCAATGACTCGAGATGTTTTGGAGGCGCAATTATTTTACTGCCTGGCTATTTCTGCCTCAAATCATCGAAATATGTGGATTGATTTTATTTTCTCAGAATTTCTGTTCATCGAAGGACGAACTCACAAACACAAAAATAATGAATGGTTGATTGAGCGAGCAATTTTGGCGGCTAAGAATAAATATGTAGATGACATAAAGTAACTAACATAATTCAGAATGAAATCATTGGTACACTTGCATTAACTCAAATATATTGACTGTGTAAAAAAAGACTCCTTGGATGTGCCTGGCTTACCACCGCACAATTTACGACTAAAGGTTGGCTACGTACTAAGTTTGCTTCCAAATATAAACCAAAACCACCAAACCTGTGCAACGGAACGCGTTTGGTGGTAAGTGAATTGATGAACAATGGAATATACTCAAATTAAAGTTGTTAAGTTGTTGTTGTTGATATACCGTTTCAGTTTTAATTATTTCCGATCCGTCGTGCATTCGCCGTGACCATTAATAAATAACAGGGCCAATCCTGGAAAGTTTGTGGCCTAAATCTAGAAAATTCATGTATTTCCCAAGATCAAATATATGTGGCATGTTCCGGGTCAGGAGACCATCTGCGTTATTTGTTCATGCACCTGATAATAAACCGAAAAATGTCGTCTGTCACAAGGTGATTCACTGAAAAGTGCAGTTACTAAAATAGATGGCCAATAAAGTATAATTAAAATTATAGATTTTTTATTTATATTTATCCTGATAAAAAATTGAAGTTAATAAAATCAAAAATCTGCTCATTTATTGCCTTTAAGGCGAAACAAAGTTCGCCGGGTCAGCTAGTATCTAATACTACTATTACCTTATTTTTTTTCTTATTATAAAATTCATATTTCAGTTGAGCACCTTTCGGAATCGAACGAAGCTAGTTAGTTTGATGTACAAGGTCATTGTAATATAGCGTTTCAAAAAAAAGACAAGTTCTCCGAGTTTCTTCCGCCAGGTCTTCTCAGTTGGTGCCGCGTTCCGACCTGGTAGTAGTGCTTTAAAACTGAGGTATCCGTTGACGATTGTGAACGCCATTATTGGTTTAAACAATAAAGCATTTTTCTATTCTATTCTATTCTACCACAAATCCATAAAATACCCACTCCTGCGTCGGGCCCCCTCCCATTACTACTACTACTATTCAGCCAATACATGACCGTAGCCTCAATGCAATTTGAGGAGATCTTAGCAGTGGCCACTGTTAAGTTCTCCTCAAATTGCATTGAGGCTACTGTGACAGGCTGGCCAGGCAGGTTAGAACCGGGATTCATAAAAATTAAATTAAAAATATATAAAAACCCCCGACACAATAACCTTTAAAAAGTAAAAAATAAATACATCGCGTTGGGGGACCGCTCCTACTTATTTATTACCTGACCCCTGGTCCCCCAACGCGATATATTTATTTTTTACTTTTTAAAGGTTATTGTGTCGGGGGTTTTTTAATTTTTTTTATTTATATATTAATATTTTCATTTTATACTTTTTATAGGTACACACTTATTGTAATGTAGATTTTGTTAAGTTGCACGTGATGCGCTTTCATTTGAGACCCCACCCGATTATATTTGCAGACATTCGGTTATTCCTCGCCACTTTCACCCCTCATAACTTTTAAACGGCTCAACCGATTTTCATCAAACATGTCTAAGAACACTCTCCCGTAACACACCTTTCATACAAAAAAACTATATTGAAATCGCTTCATCCGTTCGCGAGCTACGGTGCCACAGACAGACAGACACGTCAAACTTATAACGCCCCTCTTTTTGCGTCGGGGGTTAATAAAATGTTCTTCTCTTGCTGATTGGTTTTCAGCCTTGTCATTTTGTGTATGAAAGATGTGAATGTAGGAATCACGACCGATAGGTGTGTGTGGAGACTACCACCTAGTGTGGGAGAGGGGCCGTAAGATGATAATGGTATTTATAAATATGACGATTTATAAGAGTTTTGTGATAAAACCCACGTAAATAAAGTTCCTTTTGAGTTTGAGCTTTCTTCTGTCAACTCTTACGATACCCTCAGGATGGAATGTGGTTGTGACACCGTGGCACCACACGTCACCATACAGATGTTAATCCGTCACCACACCTCCATTTCATAGGGGGTAATTAGCCTGCTGTGCCAAATTGACTATCTATATTTTGCGTGATTGAGTAACAACGTTCAAATTGCTATCAAATTTAAACTCGATATAAGAATTTTAAAATGCCTGTTTATGAACAGGTGAGCTTTTCATTAAAAAAAATATTATTTATTTATGTATCACTAGCTGACCCGGCGAACTTTGTTTCGCCTTAAAGGCAATAAATGAGCAGATTTTTGATTTTATTAACTTCAATTTTTTATCAGGATAAATATAAATAAAAAATCTATAATTTTAATTATACTTTATTGGCCATCTATTTTAGTAACTGCACTTTTCAGTGAATCACCTTGTGACAGACGACATTTTTCGGTTTATTATCAGGTGCATGAACAAATAACGCAGATGGTCTCCTGACCCGGAACATGCCACATATATTTGATCTTGGGAAATACATGAATTTTCTAGATTTAGGCCACAAACTTTCCAGGATTGGCCCTGTTATTTATTAATGGTCACGGCGAATGCACGACGGATCGGAAATAATTAAAACTGAAACGGTATATCAACAACAACAACTTAACAACTTTAATTTGAGTATATTCCATTGTTCATCAATTCACTTACCACCAAACGCGTTCCGTTGCACAGGTTTGGTGGTTTTGGTTTATATTTGGAAGCAAACTTAGTACGTAGCCAACCTTTAGTCGTAAATTGTGCGGTGGTAAGCCAGGCACATCCAAGGAGTCTTTTTTTACACAGTCAATATATTTGAGTTAATGCAAGTGTACCAATGATTTCATTCTGAATTATGTTAGTTACTTTATGTCATCTACATATTTATTCTTAGCCGCCAAAATTGCTCGCTCAATCAACCATTCATTATTTTTGTGTTTGTGAGTTCGTCCTTCGATGAACAGAAATTCTGAGAAAATAAAATCAATCCACATATTTCGATGATTTGAGGCAGAAATAGCCAGGCAGTAAAATAATTGCGCCTCCAAAACATCTCGAGTCATTGCGTAGGTGTTCGGTCGGATCGGATAAGTGCTTCCAATGCACGTGTATGACCTATTGTACATTCGTCCCAGATGACGATTTTCCATTTTGATAAAACTTTAGCCGCAGAGGAGTGTTTTGTAATATTACATGACATCTATTGGTCCAATGCCTGCCATCGTATCGAAACGTTGCTAGATCCGAATTCAGTATTTACTCGAAATAAATACATCAACCGGTCAACTTCAAAATTTCTAATTGTCAAATTTATCAAACTATAGACAACATAACGTTTAGCTGTCAGTGACGTTTTGTTATTCCAGCAATTGCATTTTGATATACGATGTTTTATATCACGGAACGGGATTACACACATTTACACTTTCACGTTTATAATATTAAGTATGATTTTATGAATTGTCCAACGTCTTTATATAAAAAAGAAAGTCGGACATAGGATACCTGAGATTTTTATCCCGTTCCCGTAGAATGTGATATATTACGTGGTATAACAAAACGTAACTGACAGCGAAATCTTCTGTTGTCTATAATTAAATATGGCTGAAAATTTGACAATTAGAAATTTAAAATTAACTTATAACTCTATAAATTTACACACAATATCTTTATAAATTGTAGCCTATGTGTTATTCTGATGTATAAGCTATATTATTATAAAGTTTCATTAAAATCCATTCAGTCGTTTTTACGTGAAAGAGTAACAAACATCCATCCATCCATCCATCCATCCATCCATCCATCCATACATACTTACAAACTTTCACGTTTATAATATTAGTAGGACTAGCTGCGAACCGCGTGGTGTGGAATTTTTTTTTGTCAGATATTTTTTGTACTTACTTGACACTTAATGTTATATTTTGGAAAATTCACACAATCACTATCACTACCATCACTACGTATAAACAAAGTCGCTGTCGTCTGTCCGTCCCTATGCATGCTTAAATCTATAAAACTATGCAACGGATTTTGAAGCAGTTTCTTTTAAGAGATAGAGTGATTCAAGAGGAAGGTTTATGTTATATGTGTAATACATCCATAATATTGGAGAGAAACACTGATAAATTTAGAGGTTCATCATTGCACCCGTGCGAAGCCGGTGCGGGTCGCTAGTATCTTTATAAATTGTAGCTTAAGTGATATTCTTATGTATAAGCTATATTATTGGAAAGTTTCATTAAAATCCATTCAGTAGTCTTTACGTGAAAGAGTAACAAACATCCATCCATCCACCCATACTTACAAATTATCGCGTTTATAATATTATTAGGATTTTGATTATAAAGTATAAAGTATTCGTTATTCACACGGGCCCTGGCTGCGAAACTGTGGGCAAAATCTTGTATGGAGTATTTCCATATCATTTTAACTTTATAAAAAATAAAAAAGAATGTTCCATGCCATTATTGTAATGTAATGTCGTGTAGAGATTTCAATTACATTCTTCAACGACTTTCTAAGCCTTGTCAAAGACACTAATGTATCTTTTTTTAAATAAAGATGTCTAAAGATCTCCTATTTTAAATAAAATAAGAGCATTGCTATGTTATACGTCAGTATAAAAATATAGCAAACAGACACGCAATTCCCCTGATAACCTCACGGGGTAGTCGGAACATAGCGAAAGGTTTCTTTAGTTTATCTCATAACTATTAGCCTGAGTAGGCTTTTTATTTATTTTTTAATATATTTTTAGATCGAGATCGAATCAGAAATGAGGAGATACGCAGGAAAACCAGGGTCACCGATATAGCCCACCGGATTGCCAATCTTAAGTGGCAGTGGGCAGGGTACATAGCCCGCAGGACCGACGCCCGATGGGGCAGAAAAGTCCTCGAGTGGCGACCGCGTTCCGGAAGGCGCAATGCTGGTAGGCCTCCCACACGGTGGACCGACGACCTGGTTAAGGTCGCCGGAAAGCAGTGGATGCGGGCGGCCCAGGACCGGTCTTTGTGGAGATCCTTGGGGGAGGCCTATGTCCAGCAGTGGACGTCTTTTGGCTGAGATGATGATGATGATGATATTTTTTTATTATTGACCCGTGGTAATATCCTTTATGGACTATACCCGCCAGCCTGGGGATGGCCAACAAGGGTTGTGTGGGAGTCCCCTCCGCCTCAGTGAGGGGACTGAGGCATACCCACTTAACGTCCCCGGGGTGTACCGTCCCGCGCTTGCTGCCCCTTGGCCCTGACTGTATCTCCACGGGGAAGCCTGAGTAGCCTAGCGGATAGTCTGAGCCGCAATTATCTGCAGGATAAGCAACATCTCGTCCTGCAGGATGTTGGAAGAGTGACCGACGTTTATAGTATAACTAGCTGCGTCCTACGGTTTCACCTGCGTGGTGATGAAAATTTTTGAAAATGATGATTTGAAGTATTTTATTTGTTCGTCAGATTTTTTCCTACTTGATACTTATCGTTATATTTTGGATTGTTCACACTAGGTACATATTTACAAATTATAGCCTTAGTGTTATTCTGATGTATAGCTACATGACTGTAAAGTTTCACAAAATCAATTCAGTAGTATTTGCGTGAAAGGGTAACTAACTTACATCCATACATTCTTATAAACTTTGGCCTTTATAATATAGGATTGCTAAGGATTCATTGATATGGATATGTGCTGATGGACCCTTTCACTGTAATTAATGAACGAATGTTTTAACAGTGGAAACTTACAAATGGCCAGCATTATTTTTATAGGTTGTATTTAAATATGTACTAGCTGTAAGATTCCCGAATAGTAATAAAATAAATAAATAAAATAGGGACGAGGAAAAAAGTGCTTACCATAATCATCCCATCCCGCAAATGAATGAGTCATGTGTGGAATGTTGAATGTTATTGCAAAATCTATTCAGGGTATCGATACACTATCTCGTATTTTCATAATAGTGCTCGTTGGTCTAGTGGTTAGATGTGCCGCCTTAGGATCAACGGGTCCCGGGTTCGATTCCGGGGTCGAGCAAGTGTCTATGTCTAAACCAGAGGCACTGGATCGGAGTCTGGGTGTCATTTCTATCTATAATATGAATGTATTTACAAAAAAAATATGTATATAAGTAGTTTATCATCCATCTCGTTACCGTAACACAAGCATTAAGTTGCTTAGCTTGGGACGAGATGGCGTTGTGTGAAATGTCCAAGGATATTTATATTTATTTATATTTATTTGTTGGTACAGGGATATCAGTTTTCCTTCTCTTGCGGCTATGCGGTCTACCTCTGCGTTCCTTTAGTCGCCAGTCGCCACTTACGCCTTGACGGTGGCGTGGGATGGGTTGGTGACATTTTGGATTCTAAACATTTACAGCATATCTAATTCGTACATAAATATAAATTCGTACACAACTATAAAGGTGATCGCGATGTAAGTTAATCCACCCACGATGAACCTCTGTATCTCTCGTTTATTGTAAATTGTTTGTATTAATTTTGAATTGATGTTAACAATACCTAATTTATGTACTTTTATATTTCTATTGTGTGTACTGTATTTTCCGTGTGGTGACGGATTTAGAATACGCAGTGTCACCAACCCATACCATACCGAGGGTGTCGTAAGAGGCGACTAAGGGAACAAAAGAGGCAAATCACCTAGCCGCAAGAGAAGGAAAACTTTATACAAACCCTGTGCCAACCCGTCTTGCCAGCGTGGCACACTAGACTAAATTCCCTTCATGAATTTAGAGGAGGCCCGACTCAGTAGTGGGTCATTCTTGTTATGAATCGACGATATTTCTATTGATTCATATATGGATATCCATGACAGAGAAGCAAAAGATCTTATTATTGCATATTTGAAATATTTAAACATGTTATGTGTATCCTCTGTTAAAAAAGATAAATTAAAAAATACCCCTCCTTTTAATCGTAATATTATAATAATTTACGAATTGACTATGCTATCTGACTTTTAAAGAAATGTGCAAATAATAAGATTACGAACACGCGTAATTGTAAAAAAAGTTTGCGCTCCAGAACAAATTTTAAAAAATATTGCACAAGGAGTGTCACTGGCCTAGTTTTGGCGGATCATTAGCGAAATTTTAAATGTGGTGCCCCATTTTAGAGCGGGTTACATTAACGATGAATGCAACAAGTAACGCTTGCGCTGACCCCGCAAGCTTTTGTTAAAGCCTTATTCAATTATTACCCCTGAGTAAAGAAAAATAATTACTCTTTTATTACCGTGATATTTTATGGTATATTTTATTAAAGCTCTATTAACTGAAAAGATAAATCGTTGTACTGATAGGTCTGCTGTAACATTATAATTATGTTTAAATAATTTCGTACACTTTAAATGTGCACACATTTTTTTTAATTTGCAAAAATTTTAGAACCTATAAATTTTCCTAAATAAACCTTAAAAATAGTACGTACCCAATTAATCAAAGCAGGCTGGCCGAAAATAAAAATTAAACTCAAATAAAAAAAAAAATTAAATTAATATTTTTTAAATAATTTCGAAATAAACTTCACTGCACAATAGTCCACTGTTTTACATAGGTCCGAAGGTCGCGTGACTTGGGAATTTCTGGAGCGAGCGCGCGTGGCGTCCACAACGGACGGCGTCGACGGGTGCACTGGTCCTGACACCCGCCCTCCCTTTCCCTACCTGTTACAGGTTACCCCATACATCCAGAACTAAGTAGCTGCTATTGATGGACAAACCGAATTGATTTTCACACCGCTCATGATCATCGTGTATACGCTAATTCTATAGCTCAATTTCTTTGGGAAATGCCACGGCGCTTTATTGAATGGTGTGTTTTGAACATTTCAGTGTAGCTATGGATGTATGTGTGATATAATTTAGGATATACGGGAAGTAAGACAAAACCGGGTGTGTGTGGACGGATTGAGAATACACACTGTCACCATCACATTTCATCCTGAGTGTGTCGTAAGAGGCGAAATAAAGAAATTGACGGCTGATAACCTAGCCCCAAGAGAAGGAAAACTTACGATACGAAACCCTGTGCCAACCCGTCTGGCCAGCGTGACACAGTAGGCCAATTACCCTCCATGCAACTGGAGGAGGCCCAACTTAGCAGTGGGTCATAATTATATGGGCTGAAAAACCCACAGGCATCTGAAGTGAGCATAGAGCTAATCGAAGTAAAAAGTTATGTGGTAAACAGATATGTGTTTAAAAATGTTTTCTGTCTATATGTATGTGTATCGATGTTTTTCTATAGCAATTTTTTATTCTTAAACATGCGTTCCCCTGAGAATCAACCAACTAGCTATCGTTAGTATTATCCATAAAATTTATTGATCAGTTCCATACCCTAATAATTATTGGGTCACCTGTACTCATTACTCTTTCGTTTACTTGTTTTTGATCAACATTTTAAGACAAAGTCTGGAGTGGGCTGCCCCTTGCGTAGTTATGTAGTACTGAGAGTTCTTAAGATACTCTCAGGATGGAGTGGAATGTGACATTTAAAAAATAATGAAACCACGCACTAGCGATACAGGATCACGGGATCAGTTTACATACAACATGAAATTCACGAACACAAATAACACCCAGACTCGGAGCAAGTTCCTCTGCTTTACATAAAGACTTGCCAGGCCCCCGTCATCCAACGGCGGCGCGTCCAACCTCTGGACCAACAAGGCATTGTCACTATTACTATCACTACATAGTATAAAATAAAGTCCGTCCCTATGTATGCTTAAATCTTTAAAACTACGCAACGGATTTTGAAGCGGTTTTCTTTAATAGATAGAGTGATTTAAGAGGAAGGTTTATATGTTTAATACATGCATAATTGCACCCGTGCGAAGCCGGGGCGGGTCGCTAGTGTATTATAAATCCTTTACCACACGGACAAGTCACATAGATCAGATCCATCGATTCCAGCAACCTTTATGATGTCGTACTTCCACATTTATAGCGGCATCATATATTTAAACTTTGCTCTCATCGCGAACTCGGGAAGCCATAGCGGTATAAACAAATAAAATTGCTTTTACTGATCCGGCATCGTGTGATTACATTGGAAATTTCTTACAGACCTTGGACTTCTTATTCATTTTATACAGGATAATAGCTACCCGCCTCGGCTTCGCATGGATGGATAGTTACATATAAACATTTAAGACCCCCTTTCTCGCCTTCATGCGATCTATCAGGCCTATTTGTTTGATTTACGTTCTTCACTTTGTCATATGTTTTGAATGGAAACTCCGATTTGAATCATTCACTGTAAAATACTATTAGGTATGTACTGTAAAAGAATGTTAAACCAAAAAGAAAACCGACATACAATAGACAATAAAAGCGATTAGTAACAGGGTCTCAAACTCAAAAGGAACTTTGTTCATCGCTAGGTGGTAGCCTCGTCTACTGGTAGTTCTGCGAGGACGTTATGTCGCAGAAGGGTCAGAGAGGAGGATGCTCTAGCTGACCCGCGCCGCAGATTAAGGCCGGGGAGAAGGAGGTGACTTTACGCCCACCTCATAGGACTCGCCACCGTACGCGTAGCGGGCACCTGGTCCGGGATTCAAAGTGGAATGCGTTTACTGGAACCTTTGGCGCCCAAGCGTCTCGTGTGAGGATTTACCGCTCGGGTTTTAGTGGATAGATGAGTAGTTCTGGTGTCCCACATAAACGCCGACCCCACGCGGCATATCTCCAACGAAACCAAAACAAACAGGTGACTTTTGGTTGGCAGGGACAAACAATTTCTCCCTGTAAATACTGGTAGGCCTCCTACACGGTGGACCGATGACCTGGTTAACGTCGCCGGAAAACGATGAATGCGGGCGGCCCAGGACCGGTCTCTGTGGAAATCCTTGGGGGAGGCCTATGTCCAGCAGTGGACGTTTTTTGGCTGAAATGATGATGATGAAATACTGGTAGTTAGCCAAATCATGCTAAATTGTCAGCCCTAATAAAATTGGGAAGAGGCTAGAAGATTCTAGTACGGCCCGAGTTTCGAATATCGAAATCACGTTCTCTTAGACGCAGTGCACAAGCCCTCCAACAGTGTTTCATTTGCGGCGGGCAGATGGTGCGCTAGGTGATATATTGCCCGTAATTTGGACCTACGGCTGTGTCTTTTTTGTGTCACTTATCCCACCTTGGCGACTAATTTGTTTTCTGCTGAATGAATTGCTGTACGTCTGCGTCCGTTTAAATATTGTCAAATAAAATACGTTTTTTTTATTTTTTACTGGTTTCGGAAACTTTTTGCTACTTTATTAATAATATAATAATAATATCCTTGGACATTTCACACAACGCCATCTCGTCCCAAGTTAAGCAACTTAATGCTTGTGTTATGGTAACGAGGTGGATGATAAACTACTCAGATACATTTTTTTTTGTAAATACATACTTATAATAGATAGAAATGACACCCAGACTCCGAGCCAGTGCCTCTGGTTTAGACAAAGACGCTTGCCCGACCCCGGAATCGAACCCGGGACCCGTTGATCCAAAAACTATTTCTGAGGGTGTCTAAGAGCCGACAGAAGGAAATTCCGAAAACATAGCTGCAAGAGAAAGAAAAGTTAATACGAAACCCTTGGCCAGCGTGGCGCAGTAGGCTATTTATCTCCATACTACTACTACTATTCAGCCCACAGGTGACCCACTGCCAAGACGGGCCCTACTAAGTCGGGCCAGACGGGTTGGTACAAGTTTTCCTTCTCTTGCGGCAAGGTCATCGGCTTTTCACTTTCCTTTTGCCAGCTCTTACAAATCCCTCAGGAAGGAATGGGGTGGTGATACTATCTATTCTAAATCCGGAGACGGAGAAATCATGCTTATCAAACTAAATACCACAAGAATTTTATGCCTGAAAAGATACCCGCTTTAATGTATTTAATCTTCTTATATTTAGTGCTGGTAGGCCTCCCACACGGTGGATCGATGACCTGATTAAGGTCGCCGGAAAATGATGGATGCGGGCGGCCCAGGACCGGCCTTTGTGGAAATCTTTGGGGGAGGCCTATGTCCAGCAGTGGACGTCTTTTGGCTGAAATGATGATGATGATGATATTTTAACATGAATGGTTGTGTAATGTCTTTCCTTCAAATTTAGTTTATTTAGTCGCGTATCATCGCGCGAAGGGTACAGCTAGTCTTATTATAAATTACGTGTCACGTTATTTGTCCGGAATGGGCTCCTAAACTACGCAACAGATTTTAATGCAATTTGCCACAACCACATGCTTCCATCGTTTTATTGCGACCTTAATGAGGTTGTCGGCATTACGCTTGCCGGTGCACAGTCGCCACTCAAGAACCTTTCCGCCCCATCGGCTGTCAATCCTGCGAGTGATGTGCCCTGCCCACTGCCCCTTTAGTTTGAGTCGCCCCTAGCCTGAAGATGATATTCAGTGTACTTCTTTCAATACCCTGTTTGCTTCCGTACTAAAAAAAGAAATTGTCAGTGGTTCAGATGTGGCAATGTAAAAGACATGAGCTTAAGCACAAAATGGTATATTTACGTAGTAGTGTGTAATAATGATTATAAGTTATTTCGTAATTTTTATAGGTTAATTATTATTGTGTGTAGCTCACGATGGTCCCATGGCAGGAGCTTGGGTGACTACCGATCTACTGAAGCCGCGTGGACTAAAGGCACTTAAACGATGTGAAATCTATCCTGAATATTCTATTAAGAATTGGGAGCAGAATTACAAATTCCACCAATGGTTTTTACTGCAACTTTAAGGGCCCCCGCCATTGATATACAAAACCTAATAATTGATATACAAAAATATTTTGTATATCAATGGCCCCCGCGCTTTAGGCGGCCCATATAATCTATATAATCTATACTAATATATAAAGCTGCAGAGTTTGTTTGTTTGTTTATTTGTTTGTTTGTTTGTTTGAACGCGCTAAACTCAGGAACTACTGGTCCGATTTCAAAAATTCTTTCAGTGTTAGATAGTCCATTTATCGAGGAAGGTTATAGGCTATATTTTATTTTCAAAGGAATTAGGGATCCGTATGAAAATTGTGATTTTGTAACCCAAGGTGTAAAATCGAAAACCTATTTATGCGTGCGCTGCAAAAACTATGGACAATAGAACAAAATGAAGTACTACGAGTTTGTAGGTCTTATTAAAATCTACAAAAAAGTCCGCGAGAGCACATGTCTATCTATCATAGTTTAGTCACAATAACCACTTTTATATTCATAAAATGAAAATGCATGATGCACGATGAGATAAGCACGGGTTCGAAGTCCACGCGAGCGAAGCCGCGCCCAAAAGCTAGTATATAATATAAAGCTGCGAAAGATCTTCTCGTCCACAATACCGCAGTGTCTGAAGACAAAAGTCTTCAACCAATGTGTGTTGCCAGTGATGACATATGGAACAGAGACGTGGTCGCTCACTATGGGCTCTATCAGAAGGCTCAAAGTCACCCAAAGGGCAATGGAGAGGGCTATGCTCGGATTTTCCCTGCGAGATCGAATCAGAAATGAGGAGATACGCAGGCAAACCAGGGTCACCGACATAGCCCACAAGATTGTCAAACTTAAGTGGCAGTGGGCAGGGCACATAGCGCGCAGGACCGATGCCCGATGGGGCAGAAAAGTCCTCGAGTGGCGACCGCGTTCCGGAAAGCGCAGTGCTGGTAGGCCTCCCACACGTTGGACCGATGACTTGGTTAAGGTCGCTGGAAAACGATGGATGCGGGCGGCCCAGGACCGGCCTTTGTGGAAATCCTTGGGGGAGGTCTATGTCCAGCAGTGGACGTCTTTTGGCTGAAATGATGATTATACAATATCTGCCAGTTCCAGATCTCATCAAGAGATGGCGTTTGAACTTTACTGTTCATGTGATTTATTGTATAGCGCAAACCGAAAATAATTTGGGGTCCCCAAAATCCGCGTTAAGAGTTTGTAAAAATAAGAAAAACATAACAATAGACCAAATTCACACAGTCCCAAATTATTTCTTGTTTTCTCCCAATACGAGTACCTCAATCAAAGTCAAAGTTAAATCCTTTATTTTGTATAGGAGACAATGGACCGGTACAAAATGGATAGGTACAACATGTCATGACATTAAAAATTATTAATATCTCTTTATTTATCACATTTCACAATTATTTTTTTTAAATAAAATAATTATAAAATACATTTATTTAAACAAAATACATACAAAATAGAAAAGCAAAAATTAAAAATTATAAATTTTTAATTACATTAAAAATTATTATTATTACTTTGTATTTTTCTTAATCCTACTACTACTCAGCCCAAAAATAACCCACTGCTAACTCGGGCCATTGGCCTACTGCACTACGCTGGCTCGTTTCAAGCTTTCTTTCTCTTACGGCCTTTCATAATTACGCTCACCGGCTAAGAAGTGAGGGCGCTCGGAGAGACGGATTTAACCCGAGGTTAGGCCCTAGGCTCACATAGCCCTCTACTCTAATCTGACTAAACTAAGTAGACTTGTTGATGACTATCACCGACCGGGTTTTCCGCGTAAAAAGGCATAAAGACTTCACTACTCAAAATTAACCGGGTGATCTTGGGCGTGCAAGATTATTATTTCTCATAAGGGTGAGTCCAAATGACCGTAATTTTGTGTGGTGTGAGTCGCGTAATTTCAGTCGCGTAATTTCTGCTGCATAGGTACGGTTTCATACAAAATTCCAGTTCGTGCCACACGGCGACGCAAAATGAGTTGTGAGCCGACTCACAAGGAAAATCCCACCGAATTTCGGTCTCGTAATTTCTGCTTCATACGGTTTCATACAAAAGTCCAGTTCGTGCCACACGGCGACGCAAAATAGGTTGTGAGCAGACTCACAAGGAAAATCCGACCAAATTTCGGTCGCGTATTTTCTGCTGCATTTGGTTTCAGAATTTCTGCTAGGCAGAATTTCTGCGACCGAAATTATGCGACTCAAAAAATTACGGTCGTTTGGCAGCCCAACAGAATTTGTGCTGGGCAGAATTTCAGCGACCGAAATTACGCGACTCACAACTCACAAAATTACGGTCGTTTGGCAGCGCAACAGAATTTGTGCTGGGCAGAATTTCAGCAACCGAAATTACGCGACTCACAACTTACAAAATTACGCTCGTTTGGGTCACCCTAAGTCTGTCTTCCATGGTCTCAACTCTGTGTGGCTCTACAAGTGGATCACTGAAGCAATTAGCAAAGTTAAATTAGCATTCGTCTTAGAGACGTACTTCATCTGAGACCTTTGCAACGAGTTGTAACCCAGAGGCACCAGTAGGTACAATATCTACAAGACAATGTGAGATAACTATATTTTGTCTACTGCAATAGATAATAAGGGTTTATTATCTATTGCAGTAGACACAGCCACATTCTTATTGATGTAAATTTTGCCAGAATAGCTAATAAAACACTTTCTTTTGTTTAAAGCTTAGGCTTTTTTACGGCACTATGACATACAATTGTTAGCCGCTGTACGCACTACGGCGCCTAGCCGCGCGGCCTACTAAACCGCCACAAAATTGCGTACAGACATAAGCGGTTGCATATTAAGGTGAATGTTCCAGGGTTTTTTGCAATTTGCAGGCCAGTGCTAGGTTGTATGATGATGAACATTTTATTCGCGGCTGTTAGACGTATGTAGTTAGTTAAAGAGTTATAATCATCAAAGTCATCAATACAACCCTCCAAGCTCATAAAGGTGCAAGAAAAACTTTTTCAAGCTCAAAGTCATTCTTAAAACGTAAGAAAATTTGAATTTCGCGGGCTACCCTGGACATTCACCTTAAATTTGAATAGCGGCAGGACGCGCAGCTAGCCGCCTGGGCGGTACTATCACTAGTGCGTACAGGGGCTTAGGTTTACCATACTCCTCCGAAATCCGACCGATTATGATGACATTTTATATTCACATTTGGTAGGTCTGCGAATCGGACATCTATTTTTAATCCCCCTAAATGATAAGGTTGACCGCATTTTTTTAATTTTTTTGACCACTTTTTTTCTTTTATTTTTTATGATACAACATATAAAAATTTACACAACCCTAAATTTACACCCCTCTACGATCAAGCACTATTTTTAATATCGATATTAATATGGCAAAACAACGTTTGCCGGGTCAGCTAGTATTTTTATAAACAAACTAGCTGTCCCGGCAAACGTTGTTTTGCCAAATAATTAACCATCCCCCGCGCAACCCCCTTCCCTGCGCAACCCCCACCCCGCGCAACCCCCGCGCAACCCTCTAGGTCTTATGGTTCCAGAGACATCGTGATGACTCAATCTATCTATACAACATTGTTTTGCCATGTAATTAAATAGGGGTTGATCATAGAGGGGTGAAAATTTAGGGTTGTTTGTATTTTTTTATGCTGAATCTTAAAAAAATAAAAGCAAAAAATTTTCTCTAAAAAATAAACAATATTTCTTTTTTTCGACCCCCCCCTTAAAATTTAGGGGGATGAAAAATTGATGTTGTCCTATTCTCATACCTACCCAATATGCTCACAAAATTTCATCAAAATCGGTCAAGCCGTTTCGGAGGAGTTCCGCATCTAAAACTGTAACACGAGAATTTTATATATTAGATAGCTGCGCTACCACCCAAAAAATACTAGCATACTTACGGATTTTGCTCTTTACTGGGAAAGTTTCAGAAAATAGTATATTTCATTACAAGTGCGGAAAGGCTGTCATTACAACGAGTACCGACAAATGTCTACCCGAGCCGAGGCGCAGCCGAAGGCGAGGGTTGACAGTCGGAACAAGTTGCAATGACAGTTCCGCACGTGTACTGAACGACTATTTTTAATACAGTTGCGAAAAAATGAAGCAATTTAGTAAAATAATAAAAACACGATAAACTCAACTAACTAATCATTTCTGAAAAATGGCGCCGACCGTAGAATATAAGCAGAGATTTTTTTTTCTTCACCCATTCTGTTAGGCATAAGGAACAATGCCCATACAGGCAAGTCTTCAGTAGAATTTTTTTATTGATATGAAATGAAATTTAATTAGATGAAATGAATCTTATTCAATCAAATCATTAAATCTGATATTGAAAAAAATTTGTACGTATTTTCTTTTTAGAAATATACGTATTTGCATGAATCATAAAAACTTCTATGATTTTTTTTAGTAAAAACTTCATTGTCGGTTTTTCCTTATAATAGACATTATTTTGACAGTTGGGAAAGAAAACGCACTAGTGCGGGTATGGCAAAAAAAAGCATGAGTGTGTAATAGCCCACTTCCCGAACGCTATACGTCCCTGCAATACGCCACTTTTTGAGCAACTGTATTAAAAAAGTAGCTATACTTGATACAAAAATAAATAGGTATAATTTTCATGTCATTTTTTCATCTGACTTTTATGTAATCAATGGTTTAATGCGCTTTAAAGTGAGGTTTTCGATTACTTTTTAATGGAGTGTAGAGAACGAGAAGATAAGAATCATGTGTATTGATGTTCCGTCACATTCCGTGTGGTGACGGATTTAGAATACACAGTGTCACCACTCCATTTCGTCCTGAGGGTGTCGTAAGCCGACGAAACCTGGCCGTAATAGGAGGAAAACTTGACACTAAACCCTATGCCAACCCGTCTGGCCAGCGTGGCATAGTAGGCTCATTACCCTCCATGTAATTGGAGGAGGCCCGACTCAGCAGTGGGTCATTATGGGCTGAATAGTAGTAGTACGTTTATTTTCAATCTTTAATGTTAAAATTTTGTGGGCATACCACATCTTAATACCGCGCGCAGGACCGACGCCCGATGGGGCAGAAAAGTCCTCGAGTGGCGACCGCGTTCCGGAAGGCGCAGTGCTGGTAGGCCTCCCACACGGTGGACCGACGACCTGGTTAAGGTCGCCGGAAAGCAGTGGATGCGGGCGGCCCAGGACCGGCCTTTGTGCAATGTCCCGCACGTGCCTCTCGGTGGGTTAGGGAGCGTCCGGAGCTCCCCATCAAAGCGTGGAGCCCGCTTGTGGAAGCGGGCCAAGGCCCCATCAAGGTCACGGAGCATGCTCCTTATTGGGGAGTGAAACCCGTGGCCCTGTTTCGGGCAGTTGAGGGACACCGTTGGTTTTAGTGGGTAGGTTGGGGCGCAATCACCATCTTTCTGCGTCCCGGAGTCCCACATAACCCGGCTGGCGTTTTGCGGTCGGGTATCCGTGAGGATTCCCAACGTAAAAAAAAAAGAGATCAGCATTCAGGTCACAATAGCACACATCACCACAAAAATTACAGTTATCAATATAGTGTACTCTATCTATCTGCTCTGGATATCCGTGTCGGCATAAGATTTGTATCAAGTTCTCAAGCTCTGTTGAAGAATTTGTTTAATTAAAATTAATATAACAAACCGCATTTATTCAGCTCTCATTTCCATTAAGCGATGCTGGGCCACGCAATGGCAGCCAATTACCCTAATCCAGTTAATCTATTGGATACGCACGAATTAATTAATCGAATGAAAATAATCTCTTTAACCTAGCAATAACGAGCTAATTCATATCATAGTGATATTGTGAGGAGCGGGCGCAATGTATGAAACTTATGGATTATTAGGTAAAACGTCTACCTACTACTTTAAAACTCCACTAAAGTGTAACAGTGTAGGTATCACAAGATCCAGAGGACAATTTTTGGTTTGCACATTATACACCTACCCGAACCTGAAATCGAACTAAAGACCAATGATCCAAAGGCAGACCAGTAAGGCGTCACAGCGAATAATATTTTAAAACTAGCTGTCCTGGCAAACGTTGTTTTACCAAATAATTAACTATCCCCCGCGCATCCCCTTCCCCGCGCAACCCCCACCCCGCGCAACCCTCTAGGTATTATGGTTCCAGAGATATCGTGATGACTCAATCTATCTATACAACATCTCCTATCGCAAACGTTGTTTTGCCATGTAATTAAATAGGGGTTGATCGTAGAGGGGTGAAAATTTAGGGTTGTTTGTATTTTTTTATGCTGAATCTTAAAAAAATAAAAGCAAAAATATTATCTAAAAAATAAACTTTTTTTTTTGACCTCCCCTTAAAATTTAGGGTGATGAAAAATAGATGTTGTCCTATTCTCATACCTACCCAATATGCTCACAAAATTTCATCAAAATCGGTCAAGCCGTTTCGGAGGAGTTTGGCATCTAAAACTGTGACACGAGAATTTTATATATTAGATAAATGTATGCGCGCGTTACAGACAATAATTACTGCAAGTACTTGAATGGAATTTTCACCTATCAATAGATTGGTTCCTGAAGATATTTAGGTACTAGCGACCCACCCCGGCTTCGCACGGGTGCAATGAAGAAAAATCTAAATTTATCAGTGTTTCTCTACAATATTATGAATGTATTATACGTATAAACCTTCCTCTTGAATCAACCCTGTCTATTAAAAAAAACCGCTTCAAAATCCGTTGCTTAGTTTTAAAGATTTAAGCATACATAGGGACGGACAGACGACAGTGACTTTGTTTTATAATATGTAGTGATAGTGATAGTGATGATTTAGGTACCTTTCAAGTCAACAAAATAGCAATGACGCATGTAAGTTGCGTTAAACTAAATATCAGGCGCTATATGAAATATATGAGCGATTAGGTCTCATTCAAAATAGCTACTCATTTTTGTGGTTGTTCACGACAGTTGTTGTATTGTTCTCGTGTCATGACTAAAGCTTTATATGTAAGTTAATGGTTCACATGTGGTGACGGTTTTAGAATACATAATGTCACCACCGGTGTCGTAAGAACCGACAAAAGGAAATGATATGGACGACAACCTAGCGGCAAGTCAAGAAAACCTTGTTCGTATCGAGGTTTTCTACCATTTCGTACCCTGTGCCAACCCAGGGTGGCGCAGTAGACTTATTATCTTCCCTATAGTTGGAGCAGTGTCGGATTAAGCAAGCGCGGGGCCCGTAGCAAATTCTTTCAAAGAGCCCTTGATCTGCTATGGGTTCTTAAGTATAAAGTGGTAAAAATACAATGCAATACTCCATAAGTTTATTTTCTATCTTTAATGTTAAAATTTTGTGGGCATACCACATCTTAATACCGCGCGCAGGACCGACGCCCGATGGGGCAGAAAAGTCCTCGAGTGGCGACCGCGTTCCGGAAAGCGCAGTGCTCGTAGGCCTCCCACACGGTGGACCGATGACCTGGTTAAGGTCGCCGGAAAACGATGGATGCGGGCGGCCCAGGACCGGCCTTTATGGAAATCCTTGGGGGAGGCCTATGTCCAGCAGTGGACATCTTTTGGCTGAAATTATGATGACATCTTAATACGTTTCACTCAAAAAAACACGCTCAGGCAGAGATTAGTGGGTTAAAATATGCGGGGCCCGTAGCAATTGCTACTCTTGCTACGTGGTTAATGGCAAAATTTGGAAAGGGAGATTTTTTTTCTATACAATATATAATTAACTAATTCTTTTAAATAATCAGTTTATTAAGAATTAAGAAAAATACAAATATTTTTTTATATTACTATAGTATATAATAAATAATATATAATACATAATAAATTTCCTGCAATCAATTAGTTATTCTAATTCTTAAAAAATAAGATATCAAAACTATTAAATAAAATTTTTCAGTGCCCCAGGGCGGCACAAATTTAAATCCGGCACTGACTGTTGGAGTAGGTCCGACACAGCAGTTAATCATGTATGAGCTGCGAAATAGTAGAAATAGTAACGGTACCTCAGTAATTACAAAACGAACATTGGTGTCATGAATTGTAATGTTTCGTGGCTCTCATACGCTCACGAGAGTGACTATATCATTGCTACGAAACCCTTTAATTCATCAAACACTCAACTCAGAGCAATTACACCAAGGCGTGTATGTCACATTTCAGATTCAGTAATACATCATCTATGTAAGTTTTGTGAGACGTCTAAATTAAGCAAATTTATAATACAGGGCAACATAAACCCTGTGCCATAACGAAAGTAATCACAGGGCCCCAGACTGGAAGGGGCCCGCGTGGGAGCATTGGGCTCCACTAAGAGGCGGGCCAAGGCCCCCAGGGTCACGGCGCATGCTCCTGCAATGGGAGTGAATCCCGTGGCCCTGGTTTGGGCAGTCTTACCATCTCCACGCGCCCCGGAGTCCCACATACATGAGGATCTCCGACGTATAAAAAGGGCCCCAGACTAGCAAATTCAATAGAGTCATAATCTACAATCAACGTGCTATAACTTATTAATTTGTTATTATTAAGTAGTGTAGGTTCGATAAGTTTGTATGTAAGTCTATAGAATTAAGTTTATTTTTTATTTTATTCGCTAGTTATTAGTTTGTTTAACGGATCAACGGGTCCCGGGTTCGATTCCGGGGTCGGGCAAGTGTCTTTGTCTAAACCAGAGGCACTGGCTCGGAGTCTGGGTGTCATTTCTATCTATAATATGTATGTATTTACAAAAAAATGTATATAAGTAGTTTATCATCCATCTCGTTACCATAACACAAGCATTAAGTTGCTTAGCTTGGGACGAGATGGCATTGTGTGAAATGTCCAAGGATATTTATTATTATTTATTTATTTTGAGCCGTAGTGACGATTTTATCAGATTTCGTTACACGCAGTCAGTAGCCTGCTTTGTTGGTCTAGGGGTCGGATGCGCCGCGTATAGATCACGGGGTCCCTGGTTTGATTCCAGGGCCGGGTAAGTGTCTTTGTGTAAACCAGAGGCACTTGCTCTGAATCTGGGTTTCATTTGTATTCGTGAATTTCACGTTTGTAAACTGCCGATACAGGATATACAAAGTGCAGCGGCTTCGTTTTAAATAAAAACAAGTAGCGTGAAAACTGACAGCTGGTCTAACCTTATCATTGCTGGACTTCCCCACGCCGCTTTGAGACATCTCAAATAGTCGTAAGAGGCGACTATAAACATTGCTGCATATTCACATGGCTGCAGGATAAGAAAAACTTGATACAAACCCGATGTCAACCCAGTGTGGCATAATAGGCTTTGTTCCCATGTACGACTTTTGAGGAGGCCTGACTCGGTAGGGCCTAAATGAACTGGAATTAATTAAAAAAAATTTACTGCGCCATTTCAAAACACGTCCAAAGGAGTTGAGTGGTATGTTACTGTAATCAAAGGGCTCAGCCACATGAAAGATGTACGTTTCTTTTAATTGCATGCGTTGAACCCTCTTTTGTGGCATATCAACAATTCTTAATTATGGAGGCATACATTTTTTTTTTTCACTTCACTCCTTTAATGAATGGCTTGCTATGTTACTACAATTAATATTTAACTTAGATGGTTTGGTCATATCGAGAGGATGAGTGAACGTAGACTTACAACAGAAATATATAGCGGGAGTGTGAATGGGAACGTTGGAAGGGGCAGGCCAAGAAGGACATTCCATGACCAAATAGGTGATGTCCTAAAGAAAGGTCAGGTCAGAAGCACCCTAAACCGACGAGCATGCATGAAGAGGCTGATGAAAGTGAAGAAACGAAAGTTGTGAGCCAGGATCGTAGCAAGTGGAAGGATGTGATCTCTGCCTACCCCTGCGGGAAAAAGGCGTGACTTTATGTTATGTTAGATGTTTACTTTCAAGTCGTATTTCGTTTACTACCACTCAGCCCATAGATGACCCACTGTTGGGTCGGGCCTTCTACAGTGAGGGTAATTGGCCTACTATGCCACGCTGGCCATTCGGGTTGGCACAGGGTTTCATATCAAGTTTCCCATAACTTGCAGCTAGATTTTCGCCCTTGTCATTTCCTCTGCTCTTACGACATCCTCAGGATGTAATGGGGTGGCGACACTGTGTATTCTAAATCCATCACCACACACACAGTAGAATATTTAGTATTTCGTTAATTTATACACAATTTTAAACTTAAAAAAGTAGTATAATTCTACAAAGTAAACACTATAATTTCATACCCAAACTGAACTTTATGTACGTAGGTTTTATCACAAAACACTTATAAATCGTCATATTTAAAATCACCGATATCATCTTACGGCCCCTGTCCAATGCTAGGTGGTAGTTTCCATACACACCTATCAGTCGTCTTATCTACATTCACACCTTTTATATACAATTCTTCTTTCTTGCTATCCGTCCTTGCTTAGTAACTTCATGATCATCATCATTACAGCCAAAACGACAATTGCCCACCCCAAGGATCTGGACCATCACTGCGCCTCCCGGAACGCGGTCGCCAATCGAGGAATTTTCTGCCCCATCGGGTGTCGCTCCTGCGAGCTATGTGCCATATGTAACTTGCTAAAGGTAAATTAAAACTAAAATTATAAAAATAAAATTTGCGCCTGGTTACTTTGCGGGTACGGTGCCAAGAAGGCTAGTAGTGCCACTAGTAGTTATATGGCAATGCTAATTCGCTGAGCGAACCAATAACCAGCCATCTAGTCACTGGCTGACTTGAAAAGAGGCCTGGACAACGATTTATAAAATAATTTGAATTCGGACCCCCACGGACCGAAAGTTTCCACCCCAAGCGGCACAAACATGTAACTCGAATATCGAGCTGGAGATTATTATGCGTTTATTGAAGTGAAAGTAAAACTAATCAATTTCTATGTAACTCAGTTTGTCAATGACAACAATTTGACATTTCAAAGAACCCCAAAACAGTTGAAAAGGAATTAATAACTGTGCTGAACCAATGTTTATACAGATTTATTTATAACATTTATATTTATTTATTTATGTACACACATAGAAAAAGTAAAATAACATTTAGGAAACTTATGTACAAATGTATATTACAATTTAGTATTAAAAAAAATCTTACTACATTTCACACAGTTCTTACATTATACTACTAATACCACTTAACCCATATATGACCCACTATTCTATGTTTATACTGAGTCGGGCCTCCTCCAGTTAAATAGAGGGTAATAAGCCTACTATGCCACGCTGTCCAGACGGGTTGGCACAGGGCTTCGCATCGAGTTTTCCTTCTCTTGCGGCTTGGTTTTCAGCCTTTCCATTTCCTTATATTAGGATGGAATAGGGTGGTGACACTGTGTATTCTTAATCCGTCACCACACAGATTATAATATTAAATCATGTTCATTCATCAGGTCATTAACAGTATAAAATTGTCGTTAATGCTATAAAAAGCACTGGGCGTCAGCCATTTCTTTAATTTGATCTAAAATGTGTTGACCTTTTCAATATTTTTTTATTTCGTCCAGTAAACTGTTATAATGGCCCCGCTATAGACAAGGACTAAGCTAGGCGACATTTTGCCTTGCTGAATGTTTTTTTTTTTCTTGTTATGAGTTTTTAACAGGAAAAAAACAGAGATAGATATATAATTATAGCAAAATTGATGTTTAATAGAACGACCAATACAGAAACAAACATAGCTGCTACGGTTCTAACTGAATTTCCAGAATTGATCCCGGGAGAACGTCCAAAGGCCATCAGTCGATATCCGTCGTCAAATGGCCGGCTAATCGGCAATTATAGTTCCATTTCCACCACTATGAACTAGCCGAATGCCCTTGGCAATGCATTCATATGGGATCAAATCGTTTAGCACGAATGTCAAAGGATATTATACTGTATGCTATCGTAAATATCGCCCAATTTTCAGTCCTAGGGTGTAGTGCTAATCGTATACAATCTATAACGGCAGAAAGAACTAGAGAAAGAAACTTTGATAATACAAAACGATGTAATTGCCAGCCTTAATCTGCAAAATCAAATGTTCTTACCAAGTTCATGTGTAAAAATCGGGTGGCGTATCTCGGGAACTAACGCCGTATTAGTAGGTTACAAACAATAAAAGGCAAGGCTAATGTCGATGTTGACTCTTTGGATTTAGCAGATTTGGGGACCAGAAGGCCAATAGCTCTCATGCAAACTGGAGGAAGTCTGATTCAAAAGCGAGTCATTTTCTTGCATGATGTTGAATTCAATCCGTTGGCAACAGTGAATTTTGAATAGGTCAATGATCTAAGATTTGCTTCGATTGACTCTACTAAAATATCCGGAGTGAGTCTCAAGATATTGATATAGAAATAGATATGATAAGTATTATGCAAAAGGAACTATGTATATCTGCTGCAATATCAGACTTAAATCAATAATCCAAAACGCGAAAGTTTCACATTCGTTAACTTATATGAAAACGATTTAAGATTCAGTAAGTTGCGAACTTACTGAATCATAAATCGTACGTAAAAGGTATCCAAATAAGGACTATAATTCAGAGACTCCCCGTTACTCATACTTCACTGTAATCATCACATAACACCTACATATTATAAAACAAAGTCGCTGTCGTCTGTCCGTTCCTAAGTATGCTTAAATCTTTAAAACTACGCAACAGATTTTGAAGCGGTTCTATTTAATAGATAGAGTGATTCAAGAGGAAGGTTTATATGTATAACACATCCATAATATTGTAGAGAAACACTGATAAATTTAGAGGTTCATCATTGCACAATTGCGAAGCAGGGGCTGGTCACTAGTGTATAATAAATTAAAAGATGGTCATATAGTGCTGTAACTGATAAGTACAACATGGTGAACGCAATGTTCGAAAGTTTTAATAACCATTCGACAACTCGTAAAACTGTTACAGTTCCAAATCTTCGGAACACAATAAACAGAACCTTATCATCAAAGGTGAGTTTTAGGGAGTGTGGCGCTGATAATACTTGTAATCGACAAATCACATCGTAGTAGTGCCTCGACAGTCGACTCGCACATATCCTGTAATCCGATAACAATTTATACAAAAATGACGGAATATATTCTGGATGGTTCATAAACATGAGGACTCATGACGTCAACGCACTAAGTGATTCTCTAGTGAGCTCGCCTGTTATCAGTTGATTTATCGAACGTTAATCGGCTGCCCGGGCTATGCGATAGTATTAGTCAATCATATAAGGAACAAAAATGGTTCGTAAATTTTGGTCAAAAAAATGCGTTTATTGTTCTGTTTCTGTAATGACAATAGCAACAGTGCTACTGTGGTTCAAATTCAGTGGCACCACAAATATAACAATACTGGAAGATACACACAAACATGATGAAACGAGAGCCCTGAAAGTGCTAAAAGGTTTACCAGAAGTGAAGTTTATTTTATTGTGGACAAATCCGAAGACAGACCCAATGATGCACCTAGGCGTAGGCATGGAATCTTTTGTGAAACGAAAATGTGAAGTGTTTAACTGTTTTGTATCAACGGACAGAAAATTCTTTGATGACGTTCGGAGATTCGACCTAGTCATATTTCACGCTAAGGATGTTTCCACAACATGGAGGCCCGATTTTCCAGTAGTAAGATCAGCACACCAGAAGTATGTAGTGGCCAGCATGGAATCATCAGATTACTACCCATTGTGTGATAAAAAATACAATAACTTTTTCAACTGGACTTGGACGTACAAGTTAGATTCGGATGAGATTTACGGATACATAATCGTGAAAAATAAAAAAGGAGAAATTATAGGACCTAAAACGTGGATGCATTGGTTGAAACTTGAGTCAATGCAGCCTATTAGTGATGATTTAAAAACTAAACTAAGTACGAAGAAAAAAGCGGCAGCGTGGTTCGTGTCTAATTGCAACGCTCGGAACGATAGGTTACAGAGAGCACGACAATTACAAAATGAACTTAGAGCATTTCACTTGGAATTAGACATATATGGTTCATGCGGTACAAAACGATGTCCACCTAACCAAATGGATAAATGTTTTAATATGATAGAGACAGATTATTACTTTTACTTGTCTTACGAGAACTCGTTTAGTGAAGATTATGTGACGGAGAAGTTGTTGACTGCGCTGAAACATTATGCAGTTCCTGTTGTGTATGGAGAGGCTAACTATACCAGGTGATCAACCAAATATCAACGTTCTAACTAATTATATATAGTGACCACAATAATATGTCTTAAATAAGTGTATGATCCTAATACATAGAAACATGAATTGATGGTTACTGCCTGTTTTCCAAAAAAAAAAAAATAGAGTAGAACATTGGTCATCTGGAAGCCTAATAAATTCTTAAATCGGGACATGTTGAAAAACGGTTCCGGTATATGAATAACGGAATACTGAATGTAAATAACATTAAAATCACCTTAGTGATCATTTACGGTTTTTAACGCAGTGAACGCAGATGCAAGCACATTGTTCTTGCATCTGCTAAGGGTTTGAGATTGTATTCATTTGATGACCATATTGCAAGCAAGCAGTGATTTTTAAGTACCCAGATTCACACTCTTACATAACTGTTATAATTTTTATTGGCAAGTAGTAGGTGGATATCAGCTAGATGTTTATTTGTCCTCTAATACTTAAGCTTTAAATAGTTCACGAACCTTGTTTCCTAATTAACGATGCTATGATGGCAATATTTTAAAGTCATTTTAATGGTATTTAAGTATATATCATTTGATGATATCATGTTTCATTTAAATCAGTCAGTTTCCCTAGAAACCAGTAAAGTCTGGACACTGTTGACTTGGCAATATTGTGACGCGCATAAAAGAAAACATATTTTTAGTTAAAATCACAGAATAACGTTGATAACCGTGAATTATCATTAGTCGGAAGGCCAAATCTGATCCTGATGGAGATAAGATAATTAATTTACCTTAATGCTTAAGCATTACAACTGTCTTTAATTTATCTGAAGATATGTAATATTAGAAATGTCATCACAGTAGGTTTTTTATTAAAACTAGGCCACGTGTAGAATCGTACATGCCCGACCACTTGGCAATATAGTTAGAGGTAATTCCAGTTGGAGAACGACTATTAGAGAGGAAGAACACACCTACCTCCTATTTGGGCGATACGGGAGTGTCGTTGACAGCAGATATAGTGGACAGGAGGGTGACTTAGTATGAAATTCTGTGCCAATTGACCTGGCGGCAAGGTTCCGTATACGTTAAACAGGCTGAGATGTGGATGACTGAGCAAAATTCCAAGTTACTTATAACAGCCCTTGTCTTGTCATTCCAGATTCATGCCAGATGGAATATACTTGGATGCGAGAAAACACAGCCCGAAGGAGATAGCCAAGCAAATGGCAGAAGCAATACATAACAAAGAGATTTATTACGATTACTTCAAATGGCACAACCATTATAGCTATCACGACGTTGAAGAGTTCCCTTATACTGATAGCTACTGCAAGCTATGCGCTTTGGCCAATAATAATGAACAATTCAGTAGGACATATAGCCATGAAGACTTCACAAGCTGGTGGAATCCACCTAGTAGGTGTAGATAATATTTATCCCGAATAGAGTACATTAAAAAGGCTAATTAGTCGGGCTTCCTCCCACCGCACCGAGGGTACCACGCTGAACAGACTGGTTGGCACAGGATTTCGTTTAAAGTTTTCCCTGTCTAGGTTTCCGGCCTTGTCATTTCCTTTTGTCGGCTCTTACAACACCCTTAGGATAGAATGGGGAAACTATGTATTCCAAATCCGTCACCTAACGTACACATCACTAACCTTACCTAAAAACTGACAAATTTGTACGTCGTTTGGTTGTGTTAATACGTAAGTACCAAAGACCATTAATAGGATCTTAATTAAATCTAATAAAATCAAAGAAATATCATATCATCTTAATCATAACTTTTGCCACCACTGAGTGTGGATATTATCAAATCACTACATAATATAAAACAAATTCGCTGACGTCAGTCCTTCTCTATGTATGCATAATTTTTTTAAACTATGAAACGGATATTGAAGCGTTTTTAATAGATAGAGTGATTCAAGAGGAAGGTTTATAATTGTATAATACATGCATAATTATACGCGTGCGAAACCGTAACGGGTCGCTAGTATATTATAAATCTATTACATTTTTTCAACCGACTTCGATAGGGGAATTTCTCAATTCGGATGCATGTTTATTAAAAAATAATGTTATGCGTTTATAACTCCGTCATTGATAAACCGATTTGGAAAGGTCTTTATACCTACGTATAATACCATACTATTGGGTATACTACTAGATATGTGTGGCGACCTATTAAGAATGCATAATGTCGCCAGCCCATTTTGAACTGGGGGTGTCGTAGGAGCCGACTAAAGGACATGAAAAGGCCGATAACCTAGCCCCAAGAGATGGAAAACTTGATACGAAACCCTGTGCCAGCCTATCTGGCCAGCGTGGCACAGTAGGCTAATTACCCTCCATGTAGTTGGAGGAGGACCCGACTCAGCAGTGGGTCATTTATAGGCTGAGAATAAACGAAGAAGAAGGTCCTTTATGTGTTCTATCAAAGTCGGTTCATTGTTTAACTCTATGGAATCGTCAATAATCACACGTAATTACCACCGAATAGCGCTTGGGAGGCTGCTCAATCGAGGAAACCCGACAAGAAACTCAGTATTTTAATTTATTTAAGTATTTAAATTTGTAAGACCGATCTCGCAATAAATGTTCGTCAAATAGATTATTCTGCAATTTCGTCTGGTAACCTATTTATTTGAATTGAAAGACTGTCGTGGCTCTTTCAATTTTCTTGATAGAGATATAGAATTTGCGTGCGTCCCAAACAAATTAAATAACATAACTATTATGAATTACATTACATAACATATAACTATTAGATCGTAGCCTACCCTTCATCTTATTTCGTTTGTGGCATTATGTAAACAACTCTGCTAATGTCGATAGTTAAAGATAAACGATGGACAGGTCAGAAAGTTCTAGAAACAGGATTTATCGAATTAAAGCTGATATATCCCAAGAGAAAAAAACATCTTTTTACGTGATGGTTTAGAAGTCCTAGCCTACTATGTCTCACTAGTAAGGAAGATTATTAAATATAAATTAAAAAAAAATAGTTTGTTTTTATAATTGTTTTAAGCAGTCATAAAATACTACCGGTAGTTTTTTTGCTTGTCACCAATATTGGATATTTAGGTTAAAATGAAAGTACCTATTTATCAGGAGTTCAGCATGTTTTCTAATGGAAAGAAAAGTGTAAAGCAGGTAAAAACTAGTTTTAAGAAACTACCTAATAATAATAAATTAATAGATAACTGACGTTTGCGCAAATTTTCTTGTTCTTCAATTTTTGTTCATTCTCTCAGGATTTTCCTTCAAGTGTAGGTCCTTCCTTTACAGACCCTGGATATATGCTACTTCTATATTTCTATCATATTTTAGTTGAATAAGATTACTTAAGATTTTCATTTTCTAGAAATATGCGTTAAATAAATTATTTTTACATCTACATTTTCCTTGTCACTTCCCAATACTGAGCTGAGCCTACTAATTATAATTTCTGAAAATGACTGGCGTTCTGAAATGGACTACTGTTTACGTCTGGTTTAGTGCCATGATATCTAGAGCTCAATAACTATCAAAATCACGTCTAAAAACTGTTAAGTGTTAAGCCCGATTCAGGCTACAACGGGCCGTACCCGTCCGGGGCACGGTCGTACATTACTGGTACACATTTTGTATGAAGTGATTCATGCTTGAACGTGACTCGGCCGTGCCCCGACCGGGACCACTTCAGACAACATTCCCCGCACGGGGCCCGTACGGGGCACTACTCGTTGTAGCGTGAATCGGGCTTAAATTGCTATCTATACTTGCAGAAAGATACAATTGTTTTATATTGTGGATAAAAATACACTAAATTAATAGAAAAAACATTACTCACTCTACCGTATTTGACACACTCGTGCTTTTTTGTTTATTGTTAAAGCATGTGCACAAATTGAGTTCAACCTTATAATTTGAATTAAATAAGGTCAAATTTCTACCACTAGTTCATAATTTATGAAAACCGTGAAAATCTAAAACGTTGTAGCATCTATTTGGAAAAAGAATAGAAATAACCCAATTTTAAGTCAACGCTAATGAAATGGGGGTCAATGAAAAAAGTAGATCAATAACAATAGAAAAAAAAAGCAATAGCCACACCATGCGTGATGGAAAGCACTATGTACTAATTTGTGCGATACATTTCAGACTTACGCCATCTCGTAGTAATCAATCGTACTAATGAGCACTCTAACTTGGAGTTTAACTTGCGAGTGGATATTATTCCTGTTCCAGACCATTGTACAAATGACATAGGGTACTACTAAATTATATTTTGTACGACTGGCATAAACAATATATATTATTTATAATACTTCAATTATGATTGAACGTCGCTTCAGGTAAGCTAGTTTCATCACATAATTATTTATTTATTATGCAATTCAAACAGTTACCTCACGCAAAGGTCACGGACATCGATATTCTCATTTTCATCTATCATGAAGCATATTTCTAAACTTACATAGAATTATTTTAATCCTGAAGCCAAGAATCGTACATTGCCATCCATGTAAGTGCCACAACTATTTACGAGGTGGCGCTATAAGTTAAGGCCAGAACATAGAAGGTTTAAGGTGCAGATCTAAGTATATTTCGTTCCTGTTTTGGAAGATTAACCGACGTTTTCCTGATTATTTTAATCGCAAAAATTGTAGCAATTTGCATCGTAATTTAGTCTTCAATAAACTAGATACTTAGTTATCTATATTCGATAATGTTTTGTGCATATTTTCTAGTTACAATATCGTTACAAATTGGTTTTAAATTTTAAAAATAAAATGTTCTTATTATGTCCTTAAATTTCGCATAATATGGTCTATCATTACCTTTTTAACACCTATATCACCATATAGAGTAACGTATTTTTTAAATCATCGCATCAAAATATTAACATATTTGTAGTAGTCTATACTACATCATACAGTTTAATAACTTATAATAATATGCACATAATATGTACCTTTGCAACATAAATTAACTAAATCGCCAACCCCATAATGGAACCTAAACTAATGACAGAAAAAGGAAAGATTTGATTGTGAACATTGAATAGGCTCTAAAACTACAGGATATATATGATTAATACTTTCACCATTAAAATGCTTAATTATCCCCGAGAACATAGACGATAGAATATTTACAAAGTTAATACAACAATATCTTTTTTTAAATTTATGTTAAATACGAAGCCTGAGCGGGCGATAGTATTTAATAAACAAAGGAAAAAGAATGATAAATATCATTGTTGTCACATTAATCCCAAATTAAATCTAATGCACGTTTGACGCACTCCTCTCACATAAAGTCGACAATAGATACACCTCGTTAAGCACAAACGGCCTGCGAAAGAAAATGTGTATACTGTAATTATGTAAAGTAAAGCCGAGACACGATAGAGGAACATTTCTTCTTCGCATATTACACGCTGAACGACTTTGCAAGCTTCACCCTCAGGGGTGAATCTTGAATAGAATTGACTCCAGGAGGAAATAAATCTTACCTAATGTGGCAATTAAATATATACTAGGAACATACGAGGAAATAATAAAAGCTTTTGTTCAGCAGAGACGCCAGAATTATATAGATGATTCTGAAGGTGGGATATATGCGTCTGATAGATTTATGGTTACGCAATAATTTACTATCAAACAATTGATAAAAAGCAAGTTATGTGTCAGTTACTTCAGTTCCGTGCGGTGGCGGATTTAGAATACATAGTGTCGCCACCCCATTCCACCCTGGGGGTGTCGTAAGAGACGACAAGTACTTATTTCTCAGCCCATAAATGCCCCATTACCAAGTCAGGCGTCCTCCATCTACATGGAGGGTAATTAGCCAACTGTGCCACGCTGGCCAGACGGGTTTCGTATAAAATGTTCCCTCTCTTGCGGCTAGGTTATCGCCCTTGTAATTTCCTTTTGTCGCTCTTACGACACCCACAGGAAAGAATTGGGTGGTGCCACTATGTATTCTAAATGCGTCACCACAGACTATAGCGTTCATTTATCTACAAGCATTTTAGTGGATGGCCACCAAACTTAAAATACTATCACAAATTGACGAGTCTCTAAAATCCAGAGCAAGATGGTACCAGTTGTTTACTTACCAATTTACAGTCAGTCGGTGACCGTCTCGCGTGTAGCACTTTACGATCATAACATGAGATTTATATTTTCCATAAAATTATTTTTCCTGTTCATATCGTCGATAACTTTTATAGTTCTATTCAGAAGTTATGATAAAAAATACGTACAGAATGAATGTGAGCATACAAAGGTAGCTGACCAATCACCAAACACTACTTCGTCGATGCTGGGAGCAATTAACGGCTTGAAATATATCCTCCAATGGACAACACCAACAGACGTGCCGTTTGTTTACATGGGCGAAGGCCGGAAGGTCTTTATAGAAAACAAATGTCCATTGACCAACTGCGTGGTGACGAGCAATAGAACACTTTTGAAGAATCTCACGGCTTTTGATGTCATCGTGTTCGCGGGGCCAGAAGTCCTAAGGAGACACCAATCATTCTTACCACAACAGCGGTCGCCTCACCAGAAATACGTGTTTGCCAGCATTGAGTCTGCACACAACTATCCAGTCTGCTCTAACAATTTTGACAACTACTTCAATTGGACTTGGACTTACAGACTGGATTCAGAAATACGCTGGGGTTATATAACGATTAAAGACTTAAACGATAATGAAATAGGTCCTAATAAACAAATGGATTGGTTGCCTCACCACGCTATGCGCCCTGTAAGTGTTGAATTCAAAGCAAAATTAAAGAGAAAATCTCGAGCGGCCCTGTGGTATGTTTCGAACTGTCTGACACTCAGCGGACGAGAACATTTTATGTTTAAGTTAAGACCTGAGTTAAGGAAGTACAATTTGTCCCTAGATGTATATGGTGAATGCGCTCTAAAGAAGTGTGTAAAAGATTGCTACGAAAAGATCGATGAACACTACTACTTTTATTTATCTTTCGAGAATGCCTTCAGCGAAGATTATGTGACTGAAAAACTTTTGATTGCTTTGAAACACAATGCAGTGCCTGTTGTATACGGTGGAGCCAATTATTCCAGGTATGCATCACCATCGTCATTGAAGGACATAAATGGCCCACTACTGAATAGGGCCTCCACAAAATTCAAGTTCAAATTCACTCTATTTATTTAATCCAACTAGCACGCTGGCACAGTCTGTATCAAGACAAGGCCTAGGCCCTCAGCGTAGTATGCTCCCCAACTGGGATTAAATTCCGTGGCCCAGGTTTGGGCAGTCGAGGATCGCCGTCGGTTTTAGTGGGTAGGTCGGGGCGCAATTTACCATATCTACGCGTCCCGGAGTCCTTCCCTTGCAGCTAGATCTTCTGCTTATTGCGTTTCTTTAGTCGCCTTTTATGATATCTAAGGACGGTGTGGTATAGCATTGTATTTTCTAAATTCGCCACCGCACGCACTTTAACTAGTCGTTTAAGGAGTAATACGTAACACATTATGACGTTACAGGTTTTTGCCAAACAACTCTTATTTAAACGCAATAGAACTGGGAGTGGAAAGACTAGCAGAAAAGATGTACAAGTTAATTCAGAATCCTGACGAATACGCTGAATATTTCAGATGGCGAAACCACTATTCGTATCATAAAACTTCCGAAAGTGCCTATACGGACGAGTACTGCAAAATGTGTACTTTGCTAAATGATAACAATATGGTGAAAGCTACATCAATTAAGAAAAAATTTCGTGAGTGGTGGAGCCTTCCTGCATATTGTTAATACCTTAGCCTGATTCTAAACGGAGATGAAACGTTATGGATTTTTATTACCTAGAGTATCGCACCTCAGAAACTTTTGAAAATTTTGTTTCAAAACAAAATTATCTGAGAATACTTATATTTCAGACTCACGCCAACATAGCCTTTATTTTCATATGAACAAAGACTGGTTTCGAAATTGGCCTTTAAATCATTATAGGCAAATAAAAAAGATACTATGGGAAAAAGCATTGGGGAAAAAGCCAAAAAGCCCTTCTATAAACAAAAAATTGGAAATACAGACAGAACAAGGGTCGAGTGAAAGTAACGTGTGTAGGTACGTGAAGGTAACATTGATTTTATTATTAAAATTTCTACTTTAGAAGACTCACCACGATACCTTGTGCCGCTCTTGGTGAGCCGTTATGGCCCCAACGGATTCTAGAGACACACAAGCTGCCTCACCACAGCAACTTTCCTGCGCACGGCAGCACGGCCGATAGGGGCACATTGTGATACTCCTAAAGACACTGCTCATTGTGTTTTTGTTTTGTTTTTTTCCTAATAAAGGTTTAAACTAAATCGAATTTCTTTCATTGCCTCTCATTCACTTTGACAGAAGGTAAAACAAATTAATAATAGTTGAATTGAAAACAACATTGTACTAATTTGTTTGTTTTTAATGCCATCTTTTTAATGTCATCAAAACCCGCCAGATGCAAATACATAGTACCTCGAGCCAAAGAGTTTATCTTATAAATAGTTTATCTTATAACTTTATATGTATTTTCGTATTTAAAACACGCTTCGTAGTAGTAGGAAAAGTTTCTTCCGCTCCAAGCACCATGCTTAATAATTTCTTAGGATTTCGCGATTATTACACCTTGAAATTAACACTTTATAACAGACTAGCTTTTGGGCGCGGCTTCGCTCGCGTGGACTTCGAACCCGTGCTTATCTCTATGCATTTTTTTTTATGAATATAAAAGTGGTTATTGTGACTAAACTATGATAGTTAGATCTGTGCTCTCGCGGACTTTTTTTTAGATTTTAATAAGACCTACAAACTCGTAGTACTTCATTTTGTTCTATTGTCAATCGTTTTTGCAGCGCACGCATAAATAGGTTTTCGATTTTACACCTTGGGTTACAAAATCGCAATTTTCATACGGATCCCTAATTCTTTTGAAAATAAAATATAACCTATAACCTTCCTCGATAAATGGACTATCTAACACTGAAAGAATTTTTGAAATCGGACCAGTAGTTCCTGAGATTAGCGCGTTCAAACAAACAAACAAACAAACAAACAAACTCTGCAGCTTTATATATTAGTATAGATTAGTATAGATTTATGCCAATTTTATTACATTATTTGATTCCCGACGTTTCGAATGCTTTGCAGTACATAGTCGTGGGAGAGACTGGATGGCAGTTGTCTTCAAACATACAAAGAAACAATTTAATTTACCGCTTAAACTTAATTTTGTTTTATTGATAACGTTCCCTGTGCACGCAGAAATCGCTCACGATGTACAGAGGTCTTGCAGATGAGTGTTGAGATTCGTTCAATTTTATGACTGGATACCAAGCCGGTGGTAGGTACCTGCCAACCATTTAGATGTTGTTTAATCTCCGGAATTAAATAACGTTATAGACACGCGATAAATCCGTTAAAAGTGTTTAATTTCAAAGCACCTTGCTTTCCTTGGTGGGGCTTTAGGCGCAAAGGGATGATCACCCAGCCAGACGAGGTCGGATGTCTGGCTAGTGGTCGCAGCACCTATCCCCCCATAGTTGTAGTCGGGGAATTCTTAGCTATGCGAATTGCTCTTGAATTTTCGCTATCAGATTTTTCAAATTGTTCAGATTTTTCAGGTAAACTGTTTAAAGTATGTAGCATGCGGTCATTACAGGGCTCTAACGACCTTACTTCCGTAAAGGATGCTATGTACCTAGCAGCCAAGCGTGGTGCTATTTGGCTACGGTTATCTTTCCCAGTCGTGTAGCTCCGTTTAAGCTTTCAGCGGTTCATTATGCCCTATGCAATACCTATTATTTATTTAATAAAAAAAATAACCGAAACATGAGAACATTTCATACTATACTGCTATGTACGAATGTCTAAAAAAGATTTAAGAAAACAATAAATAAGTACCAAATTTTTATTGATATAAAAATAATAACAGACATCAAACATTAACTCTCATCAATTCTCTTTCACTTACATGTAAGTACAAAAGCGGTTTGTTATCAGTATATTTATTTATTACATAAATGCATTGCAGGAAATGCATTCATACATAACACTAAGTAGAGTTAAACTGGTTATACCCAGAATAATGAGGTATCACTTGTAAACCCAATTAAAAAAAAGATGAATATTTCCAATAAATCTGTACGAAATTTACTTAAATATAAATTCTTTGTGAATAACGGACGTATTTTAATTTGTAAATATAAAAGTAAGTACTATTTAACATTTCTTACTTCAACATCGTAAGGCACTAAAAACGGACAACGGTATAGATCAGTAATCGAAAACACGCTTTATAACACTCAGTATAAAGTGTGTTTTAAAATGTAAGCAAGAATAATGGCTATTAACTTTAACAGTAACTAAATCCTAAATTATAGAGTGTTGGAACGAAGATCTTTGTACATAACAGTTCAAGAGCGTGTCAGATTAGCGCTAGTATATGTAGAGTCACAAGTTAGCAGTTTTAAGTGGAAAGACTCCGATGATAAAAAAGTGACTAGAATCAGTGAGAGTGCAGTTTACCTAAGCAAAATTATATACTGAAAAAATATTTTTAAAAATTTTACGCCACCGTAATCTAACTCTAGTCGAATAGATTTTTAAAAATATAATCTAAGGTAATTTAAGCGTTATTCGTTATTTATTGCGGGCACCGTGGCGCCAACCTAATGTAACGCTTGTCGAACAGTTTTTTATATAATCTAAAGTCATGACGCCTTATTTAAACTTTTATTTGCGGCTACAATGGTACCATCCTAATCTAACACCTTTCGCCGAACAATTTTTTATACAGCTCATTATTTTTGCTTGAATATTTTATACCTCTGATGCATCGCTTTAGGAGAACGCTAAACGCTGCGCGTCCCATCTAAAAATACTGCATATACCGTTTGAGATTTAACAAAACAACCTACAGAGGGATTTCCTTTTCCTCCTCTGTTATAGGTCTACAAAAGAGATGAAGTTTATGCTACAACCCGTGAACCCGAACCCGGGCCAGGTCGCAAATGTTATTATAAAAATGGTAAAATGCTTTAAGTAATCAACCTCAATGCAGAAGTACATATTTAAGATCACAATATAATACAATTTCTTAGTAATTAGTGACTAACAACAAAACAAACGTGTCGTGTACACATGTAATATAAAAATTATATAGGTCCAAGTCAGTTAGACAAACCAAAAATTATTAAATCCGCGTTTCGTTTGAAATTATACTAATAGAATACGGATTTAATCATCGGGCAAAATATTGAGATTAATATTCCGCAAACTAGACACTATTGTTTCGTTAAGGCTCTTGTTCATGTTGTTTGATAGCGTTCATAACGATAACCTAAATTTATGACAAAGTATTAATAATTATACAATTTTTTTACTCGAGAAAATAATTAGAAATACATAATACAAAACGATCTAGAATATGTTATCTAAAAATAAAATAACATACATTCGAATTGAAAACCACATCCAGTAGGAACATTTGAACAATTATTTTTCAACCAAATTAATGGTTACAAAGATATCATCAATCGTAATTAATATAGGTAAAAAATGCAGTAGCAGACACATAAACTAAGAAAAGGTGCCCTAATTTTTCACGTAAGGGTGTTTTACAGTAGGTATTAATCATGACCGTCGAATTATTTTGTATGAAAATTTACTTTTGTTTTTATTTTACATACATGTGAATTATTTGAAATAAAATTGACAATTAAAGCCCGATCCACGCTTCAACGGGCCGTGCGCCGGACGGGCCCCGTGTGGGGAATTTTGTATGACGTTAAATAATGAATCACTTCATACAAAATGTATACCAATAATGTTCGAATCGGCCCGTTGTAGCGTGTCGGGCTTAAATCATATGCCAGTTGATCCATTGATTTGGTATCATTAATCAGTGGCGGATTTATAGATTTGCCGACCGTAGGCTTTTTATGCCGCCTCTACAGTTCTTGAGACGACCTTTTTTTAGATGCGCTTTGATGTTGCGACCTTTTTTCAGACGTCCACTCTTTTGGCGACCTTTTTTTAGACGTCCTAAATCTGCCGCCCCTAAAACATGCCGCCCTAGGCTCCAGCCTACTCAGCCTACTGGTAAATCTGCCACTGTCATTCATACCCTAGAGTTATGGGATATCGATAAAAAGCAGGCGATTAGGATAAACAACGGTAGTACAATAGTTACCGGTGTTAAATTAGTACAATAGGTATTAAATTCGTATGTCAATAGGCCAACTCTGATCTGCTAATTTTATACACGGTATCATTAATTATCAATAAAACACGATTAAAATAATATAAGTACAACAGTATCGTTATCGGTATCGATATTTAAATATTTAAGCCAGAGCTACGCAACATACAGCGAGTGCCGTATCTAGGAATCTGCATATACCGTATATAATAAATCTATGTATATAATTAAAAATCTATACAACAACTGCACCAAATCGGACGATAATTTCTTGTGTTCGTAATAGTCAGTACAATCTTTGCATTTATTTTTTTTGCAAAGAATAGCTGTGCGAGCCAGTAATTAATATTAACAGCGTTGGACAGACAACCACAACTAAAAAGGAAGCTGCCCAAATGCAGAACAGCTAACAACTTAAAGCACAACCATAGGCAAACACAAGTTCTTGCGCGTAAATTAAATCTCTAGAGCTCCATGAGAGCCTAGTGTTGCCAGCAGAAAAAAATCACTTTCCCTGTTTGCAAGTGTGTTATTCCTTTTCGTGTGGTAAAGGATTTAGAATACATAGTGTCCCTACCTTATTCCGTCATACACCAGTAAATGACGAGGCCGAAAACCTAACCGTAAGGAAAGGGAAACTTGACATAGTAGCGTGGCCCTCCATGTCGAGGAGGCCGACTCAACAGTGGGTAATTTATGGACTAGGAGGTAGTAAGTAAGCACCCAAAGGCTCCACTTATCATCAGGCGGTCAGCCTGTCACGTGATCGCTTGGCCCTGGAGGCAGTGAAGGAAGTAGGGTTTATTAAGTAGTTATGAATGCCTCTAGGTGAGTCACGCACAAACCGGCCGTGTGGTACAAACGAACCGCCTACAGAAATGGTAGGCCATATGCTAGTCACATTCAACCCCGGGAGGCGTATATCGAAATGCTCATTCAGTACGTCCCCTCCGCCTGAGACGAACTCGATTAGCATTTCCAAGCTCTTTTAATGAAAAAACACGCGTAAATGCTGCTCCGATACGTACATTAGGTTTTCTAAGACAACTTTGTGATTTTAGCACTGGAAATCCTACTCCAATACGTCCCGCGAGGGTGACGAATAGGATGAGGGTTTCTAATATGTTTTATTGCGTTTAGACTTGGATATCCTACTGCAGTACGTCACCCTCTGGGACGCATTGTAGCAGCATTTACGCGTGTTTTTTTCATTAAAAGAGCTTGGAAATGCTAATCGAGTTCGTCTCAGGCGGAGGGGACGTACTGAATGAGCATTTCGATATACGCCCCCGGGAGATAGAGTCAGGCTCCACGGGGCAGCGCGGTACCGTCCCGTGCTGCCCCGGGGAATCTTTAGTGGGTAGGGGTCCCTAGCAGCACGTGCGCGGGTGAATCCCGGGCTGATGTGGATAATCCATATTAAAGGATTTTAAAACCGAAAAATAACCGTATGCTTGTGTTAACCTAATCGTTATTATAACAAAAGTACTGAATGACAGACAAAATAAAAAAAAATGTTTCATAGGTTTCATTAAGGGTATAAACTAATAATATCATCATCATCATCATGATTACAGCCAAAAGACGTCCACCGCTGGACATAGGCCTAACACCAGACCTCCCCGGGCTGATATGGATAGTCCATTAAGAAATTTACACCCGAAAAAAAAAACAAAAAGGCTTTTGCTTGTGTTGCCTTAATATTTTTTTAAGTACTGAATTACTGATACATTGTAATAATAAAACCTTCGAAACAAAGTTAAAAAAACTGAATCTGATCAGGCATCCTTAAGTAATCGCTGGACATAAATAAAAATATATTCCGACGAATTTAGAACCACCTTCTTTTGGAGTCGGTTAAAAAGGCCTTTCCCGGAATCGAAACGAGAGCTGATGAGCCCTTACAAATCCTAGACTAGAAATAATTACATACTCTGTATCTTATCTACACCTATCGGGTGGATTCCACCAAGTGGTAAAGTCCTTATGGCTAAAAGTCCTGCTGAATCGCTCCTTATTATTAGCCAAGGCACACAAATTGCAGTAACCATCTGTCTGTGGGAACTCTTCTACGTGGTGATAGCTGTAATGGTTGTGCCATTTGAAGTAATCGTGATATACCTCCTTGTTGTTTATGGCTTCGGCCATTTGTTTTGCTATCTCTTTGGCGGTTTGCTTCCTGGCATCTAGGTATATACCGTCTGGCATGAACCTGGAACGAGATAAAAAAAAATATTAGTATCATCTTAGCCAAGTTCAGTCGGGATTCATTAATAAATTACGTGAAGGGCAAAAGATATTTATTTTTTACGCATTTCTGCCTTCTTAGCTCCTTTCCTGTACTACACCCGCAATATGGAACGCGTTTTTTTGCGGAAGTGGAATCTATATTATGAATGGGCAAAGAGGCATTGAAGAAAAAAAACACTGTATAACTTTATTTTTTTTGGTTATTTTTTATTATTAAAATTTAGAAAAACTTAAAAGCGAAAAATAACGAATAAAAACCATTTGAAGACAATGCCAACTTAAATTGACAAACAACTACTGCAAATTGTAATTTATTGGTAGGTTTTAATAAAAAGTCATTTTTTTAATAAAAAGTTTCCTATGTTAAGTACTTCTAATACTATAATGTATATATAATATCAAAAACACAACATGTGTCTTATAATTTATGGCATCTTTTTCTAAAGCCGGTTATCGACGCCAGACGGTGACCTTAAACCACTATAGGTTAATAGGGAATATTTCTTAAGTACAAACTAATGTAGTATAGTGACTAGTGAGGCAAATTTGGAGTTAAATTGAGACATAGAAATTTTTTTCCTCAGCAAATATCTACTACTATTACTTCCATCAAGGGTCGAGGGCTTATCGATTTACATAAAATAGGGCAACTGACAGTGGACGCGAATAGGACTAGCCCTTTAATTGTATAGCGGTCTCTTTGACTTGTATAACTATTTATATCTTAGAGAATAGTGTAAAAACAATTGCAAACAAAAAATACCTAGTGTAATTTGCTCCTCCATACACAACTGGCACCGCATAATGCTTCAATGCACTCAGCAACTTCTCGGTCACATAATCTTCACTAAAAGAATTCTCAAACGACAAATAAAAATAATAATCCCTCTCTATTACACCGCGACATTCGTCCATTTTGTAAAAGGAACAGCTTTTGGTGCCACACGACCCGTATATATCCAGAGCAAGGTTATACTGTATCAGTTCATGCTCCAGCTCTTTCGCTATCTCTAGTCTTTGGTTTCTTGCCTTGCAATTCGAGACGAACCATGCTGCCGCTATCTTCTTCGTAGCTAATCTAGCCTTAATCTCATCAGTGATAGGATGCATCGATTCAATTTTCTCCCAATGCATCACTTGCTTTGGACCAATCACCTCACCAGCTTTATTCTTAATCGCTATGTAGCCGTAAACCTCATCCGAATCCAATTTGTAAGTCCAAGTCCAGTTGAAAAAGTCATCGAATTTCTTCTCGCATAAAGCATAGTAATCAGAGGACTCCATACTCGCGAATACGTACTTCTGATGTGGGGATCTTGCTTCAGGGAAATCGGATATCCAAGCATTGGAAACTTCTGTGGCGTGGAATACGACTAAATCAAAATTTCGCACGTCCCCTAAGAACTTTCTGTCTGACGACACGAAACAATTGAACACAGGACATTTACGTCGCACAAATGATTCCATGCCTTTCCCCAAATTGTATATGGGGTCTATTTTGGGGTTGGTCCACACTAAAATAGATTTCATATCACCAACTTTAAGCACACGCGCTGCGGAATGTCGGGAATACTCATATTCGAAGGTACCATCAAACTTGAACATAAGCAGCACAGTTGTGATCGCCACAAAGAAAATAAAGTAGAAATAATACCGCACCAACACATTTCTGAATCCCCGCTTGTTCATTTTGAACACTATTCCACTTCCATATTATATGCTAACGGTCAGAGATCAATAGTTTCGCTGATAAAGGCCAATAACAATTTTATATTTCATCATATTTCGTTCGAATCTGCAGTCGTGTCGTGAATAAACAAAATTATACACTTTTTACTGTCTAAATCCTTCCCCGTTGTGTGGCTCGGCTCACTGCTACACTAGGAATGACTCGCTCCTTGAACACTCCCAATAAATTAGAGTGCTAAATTGATAAGGTATTCGTTATCAATCACGAAGGCGTGATACAATACGTTCGATAGCGCCCTAATATTTTAGTGAACAGGTATAAATTTAGACCATGTTTTGATGACCAATTGGTATCAGAGTTGACAATGAGAAATTTTGTTAAAAATTCCCAATGTTACTTCATTCATTATTTCAGTTGTTGATACATGATACATTATTTCGAATCGTCACGAGTCACGACCTTGCGTAGATTACACAGGTGTTATTCGGTTCAATTCGGGGCCGGGTAAGTGTCTTTGTGTAAACCAGAGGCACTTGCTCTGAGTCCGGGTGTAATTTGTGTTCGTGAATTTCATGTTTGTAAACTGCCCCCGCGATCCAGGTTACCTACTGCAGGCGTTACGTTTAATATATATATATGTATAAATATATTCAGGTATATGTTTTACAAAGTTTTATTCAGATAAGACATTGGATATCAACTTGGTTATTTTGGAACATATTAACTGTACCGTGTCCATAAACAAACCAGGTAATTACCTCTGCTTTCGAAAAAAGATCCTATTAAGAATAGGTACGGGAAAAAAATACCGAATTTCAGGCCCCTGAGTTCTCACTATTGCTGTCCGCGCCAAATGACTTTAGCACAGAGTGCTTTAGTAGGGGAAAGTTCGCGCATAGCATGAGCCAATTGCGTGTGTTAGGGTCAGCGCCGACCAGCGGAGTGGCGGCGAAGAGGCTTTTTCAGTAACAATTTAATTTCAACCTAAAGCGCTTCAGAATACAACTGTATTTGGTACAACGAAATACAATGACGGCGAGCAACGCGCGGTGAGCGTATTCCCTTACGCGTCGTTTCTCCACCAATCACAAACGTCGTGATACCTAAATTGACCTTAGACTGTACATGTACATTACTGGTTTTGTAAGGGCGATATTACGATAGCTAAGCGACCAAAACTATAAAACTAAAAAAAAAGTTTTTTTTTATGTAGCCCCACGGTAGTTTGTTACGATTAAATATTATAGTTAACTTAGTACCAATGTGACATTTACTATCGTTCGGCCATGACAGGGGTAACTAAATGTGAACGGACTATACTAATTTCCATAGCCACGAAGTAGATTGTGTCATTTAATTTAGCCGACGCACCTACAAAAAACGAGGTGTCTGTGACACGACATAGTTAATTAGTAAATGTTCTAATTTTCCCCACACCCAATTTTCGGCCATTTATAGAGCAGTTTTTTACTTGTTATTATTTTCATCATTTTCATTTCAGTTCGGCCATGACAGGGGTAACTAAATGTGAACGGACTATACTAATTTTCATAGCCACGAAGTAGATTGTGTCATTTAATTTAGCCGACGCACCTACAAAAAACGAGGTGTCTGTGACACGACATAGTTAATTAGTAAATGTTCTAATTTTCCCCACACCCAATTTTCGGCCAGTTATAGAGCAGTTTTTTACTTGTTATTATTTTCATTTCAGCCCATACATGACCCACTGCTGTGTGAGGCCTTCTCCAAGTTCACGGAGGAACATTAGCCTAGGTTTGTATCAAGTTTTCCTTCTCTTTCTCACCTTACCTAGCCAGGTTGTCTGCCCTTTGCATTCCTTTAGTCACATTAGTAATTACTATAGTTAGATATGTATACTTATATTACAAAGAGAGTTTCAAATACACTCGAGAGCAATGAATCCGGGTCACTTAAAGAATCCTGAAAATCTCGGAAACTAAAAATGCTAGGTTAATGCAATAAATCGTATTTAATAGACGATGTAATACTCCTTAAATGAAGGTATTAAAACTTCTTAGTTATTGTAAAGTTATATCATAAAAAAATCAAACTTGAAAAAGGGCCACTTTCGAAGATGGAACTACGAAATTACAGCATTTGGTTTTGCTTTTGTTTGTAATCTGTCATTTATGTGGGTACATAAACCATGTTGATAGTGCTCTATATTCATTATTCAAGCTGAAATTATGTCGCTTACGCCTGAAGAATGCACCAGAATACTTACAATGCTGGAAACCGGCCGGAATCAGCGCGATACAGCCAGGACTGTCGGTGTGTCGCTGTCAACAGTACAAAGAGTTCTCCGACGTTACGAAGAAACTGGTTCTAACCTACGCAGACCAGGAACGGGCAGAACCAGGTGTACCACAGCACGAGAAGACCGATACTTGGTGAACACCATGTTTCGAAATCGCTTTCTCACAGGAACTGAACTCACAAATCAGTTTCGACGCCTCGGAGGAAGTAACCCAAGTGCATGGACAGTAAGACGTCGGCTTGCTGAATCTAACTTAAAACCCCTTAGACCTGCAAACGGCCCTAAACTGGAGCGTGGGCATCGTATTTCAAGACTAAGATATGCCCAGAGCCACGTAAATTGGAGTATTGAAGATTGGTCAAAAGTTATGTTCTCCGACGAATCAAAATTTATGCTCTACAAGCACGATGGAAGACACAGAGTGTATCGAAGACCAGGGGAAAGATTCAAGCAAGCATGCATCGAAGAAAAAGTAGCCTACGGTGGTGGGTCTGTACTTGTGTGGGCCGGAATTTCTTCTGAAAGTCGCACAGAGCTGGTGATCATAGAAAACGGCTCTTTAACTAGCGTAAGATATGTGGAAGAAATCCTCAATGATCACGTTGGTCCATTTATGGTCAATTTAGGTGAGGATGCTATATTTATGCATGACAATGCCCGACCTCATACAGGTAGGATTGTGAATGACTACCTTCAAGAGATGAACATTACTCGACCCGATCGAGCATGCTTGGGACGAGCTAGGCAGATGCGTAAAACAACGAAACCCTCCCCCAATCACGCTTCGTGAGCACAAAATTGCTCTCACAGAGGAATGGGAGAATATTCCCCAAAATCGTATAAGGAACTTGGTGTACAGCATGCCAAACCGCGTAAACGCAGTAATGGAAGCACGAGGAGGCAATACGAAGTATTAAAATTCAAGAAAATCGTAATAAAGTTCAAAAATTTCATGTTTCCTATTTTTGTTTTAAGGAGAGATCAGCAGTTTTTTTCTTTATGTAATTTTGTGTTAATAAAATGTATGGTGACTCATATTTTTTTTACTTTCATTTAAGGAGTATTACATTGTCTATTAAATACAATTTATTGCGTTAACCTATCATTTTTAGTTTCCGAGATTTTTAACATTCTTTAAGTGACCCGGATTCATTGCTCTCGAGTGTAGTTGGTTAATGGTTTATTGTTTTGGAACTAGGTTTACAATTTTTGTTAAAAAAATATTATTATTTTTTATCCATATAACTCGAAACCAATAACTAGTTAGTCCAAGAATACCCAAATTTGCCTTTCGTTTTATATAAAACTGCAGAAACAATTTTTATATACATAAAATTCCTATGTAAAATTTGTATTCAATAAAATAAGTATTTTTTTAAATCGCTTTATAAACTACGGAGTTTATTATGCGGTAACGAACATACAAAAAGGTTATACAGACCTTTTTGTAGTCTGTTAAAAATGCCATATACGGGAAATAAGTTAGTGTTTACTTCGTCAATTAGACGACGATAATTTTGACAAGTCACAGTAGAGATGACGTTAATGAATTTATTCGAAAATCGATTGTTATTCTCATAGTACTTGGTATTGATTATTTCACGTACATGCGCTCGGCGTCCGGACTGCGGAGCGTCCGTGATTTCGCCAAAATGTGTCCGTCAGAAAACCAGCGCCAAACCCCAGACACCGCACAGTGGGTCGAAACCATGATTTCAGGGACTTACCGCGTGGCCACAGCCAACAGCGGTGCGAATTGCGGAGCGTCTTGCGGCGCAGCAAGCGGTGAGCGGCGAAAACAAATGGTAGCTGTGGCATACTTCATAGATTATCATCTATGAAGTATGCCACAGCTACCGGCGACGCGATCGGCGGCGCGTCTTGCGGAGCGACTAGCGGCGCGGTGTACGCGGCCGCGAGGAGCTGCGCGATGTGCGAGTGAAACAAATGTACTAGCCAATATCGAAGTGCCCACAGCTCAGAGCGTTGCGCGCGGCGGCTTCGGTGGACGTATTGAGCATCGCGCGACCGAAACAAATTATTTTGTTTTTATCGCGCGTTGAGCTAATTAATAATGGATATGGAATATTTCTTTAGTGAAATACTAGTACTAGACCAGCAATATGGATGTCAAAATCCACATCATAATTAAAACCATGTTGTAAATAAAATGTGGGACGAAATAAAACAACAATTTCCTGATGGTACCTAGTTAACTTTAGTTTTCAAGTCTTCCTGTATGTGACCGAGTATATAATCAAAAGTATATATGCTTGCACGCGTATAATAAAAAAAATATCGGGATAGTTCTTATATTCATAATAGTAAATAGTGTGAAATTCGCCAAGTTATCTTCTTTTCTGGTTAACTGGGTGCGCTCCTATTTGTGACTAAATGATATCTTCAGCTAAGAATGCACTTGTTTCAAGGCAATATCGTGCCACTTTTGATATTTTAATAGTTTAGCCGTTCTCTAAATACGTGCCTGGCGACGCCACCGCTGTCACAACTAGTCTAGCTGTGACATACCACCGCAAATCGCGCCGCCCGCCGCGCCGCTCAACGCACCGCGCAACGCAACGCCTGTAGCTGTGGCCAGGCCCTTAGGGGCCAACTTTGCTTTTTAACATTTTTCTATAGGTGAATAGAAAGAGCTCGTTAATCTAAATAAAAAAAAGTACCGCGAGGTCCCGCTTTGAAACTTTCTTTTGTCTTCTGACCCCAAGATCACAAGTCTAAGACCTCGAATGATAAAACAAAATATAATGGCTCTCTCCCCAAAAGTCAAAGAGCTTCTGCTGAGTTTTCCAACAGAATCTGATATAGATTTTATTGATGTAGATAATTTACAAGATAGTCCTAGCGATAGTGAATAAGATTTTTAGTAGATTGTAAGTTTCTTGCTTTTTTATTAGTTTTGTATGTCAGAATTGTAAAGAGATAGTAATGTTTGGTGTTGTATATAGTTCGTTTTTAGTTTACTTGTGTTAGTAGTTAGTTTACCTTTATTAATTCGTATTTTTATTTATCTGTTATTACTATTCAGAACTAACTTACAAGAACATTTTATTATCTAATTAAAGTCATTAAAGAATCAAATTGAAATTGATCGATTTTAGTAATAAATATGGTCAATTTAAACTTTCAGTGACACACAAATGTTTAATAATTTTTCTACGACCACCATTAACTAGTGATAATGAGGATAATTATTGAACGATGTAGTAATGCTGCTAGCGATGTAGGCTGGTTAACAAATCACCGTCAATAACGAATTTTAATGTAGATGATTAGAGAGGTTGATTAATTAGAAACCTGCTAAATGTATTGTAGTTAGTTATTACGTAATTATCAGTATATTACGTGCTTTTAAATACTAATCCATATCAAATTTAACTTAAAAGAACTTACAAAAATGAAAAATGAAGGATTTTATTCTGTTTTTTTTTTTCATTTTTTTCGATCCATTTATTTGGCAGAATTGCAACTTTATGCACATGTACATAGCATCAAATGATAGAAGACTAGACAAGGTATAAAAAAATCAAGGTTCAAAGCGGACCTCGCGGTACTTTTTTTTATTTAGATTAATTTGATCCGCTCCATACAAAAAAAAATCACAAAGCACATTTTTCTGCCCAAACTATAAAGTTTTTGTAATTTTTGCCAAGAACAATTATTAATTAGATTAACGAGCTCTTTCTATTCACATAAAGAAAAATGTTAAAAAGTAAAGTTGGCCCCTAAGTCGCTGAAATCATTGTTTTGACCCACTGTGCGCCGAGACGGGCCTGAAGCCAACACTGGCCTATTTTTTTATACTTGCTTTTTTATGTAAATGTACCGTTACTATTTTTCTACATGTAAATTATGTAGCATATAAATAATATTTCAATTCTGTTAAATATGGACTATAATAAAAAAATCTGTTGGTAACACTTATTAATACGAAAATAAAAGTTATGCCGCAAAGAAGATTTCAACACGTGCTTATTTCTTATTATTTTAATTTATAGTCTAAGGTTTTTACGATCTTTGCACATTGCAGGAAATTATTTCTTGACGGTTCTAATCGTGTTATTTTATTTAAATCCCAAAGATCCATTTGCAGTGTCTGCGACGCGATCACGGATTTAAATAAAAGAACACGATCAAAACGGTCCACAAATCATTGCCTGCAATCAATAATTACGTTATACACATGGATGTATAAAAAAAGTCGGACGGAACTCTGGCTAAGACAAAAGTGAGACGCGGTAATGGCGGCAGCTCTGTATGTGTGAGTTAATTTTGGGGTTGTCAAGATACACAACATTTTGCCATAAAAACACGGGTAAAATATTTAAAAAAATATTTGTTCGAAATTGTTATGTTTAACTTTAACATCCTAAATGCTAAAGTATTTTTTTTTATAATAATGTCTTTTACTTAGAGAGATTGCCCATATTTCGGTTAATTTGCACACGTGAATATTGGCAGCACTGAACTTAAAATTAATTGTTTTATTCTAGCAAATGCAAATTGATTTTAATGTTTATAATCTGGAAATAAGTGATTGAATTATGCATTTACGTATGAAACGTGATTCCTGGATTGTTTTTCTATCGGTCATTACGGTTTTTACACCATTTTACCACGCAAGACATTATTTATATTTGTTCGCCTCATATTGCGTCTCGATGCATTGATGTTCGCGCGCGTAATGGCCGACTAATGTATGAAAGTGTGCGTGCTGGCCTGTACTTATAGAGCTGGCCGACTATGATGTCACAGTTGTTAGTTAGAGAGACTCTGTCCGACTTTTTTTATACGTCCATGGTTATACATGAGTTCACATAGCTTTAAGGTTAACCAATCAAATAAACTGTATTATTAATAATTATAATTAGGTTCATTATATTAAAATTAGGCACATCACTGAGCGGGTGTTCTGTGTTACCCATCCATAAAGAATAATTTTATCTATAGCATTTTTTTTTTAAATTGACTAACTAAAATCAACATGACATAATCATGACTGATGTTGATGATACACTCATTGAATGGGCCACGTGAATAAATTATGAAATAGTGACTTAAAGATGTGTGTACAAGTGAAATTAATATTGTATAGTGCCTACTGTAAATCTTGATAAATAATTACCTTTGTTATACGTCAATTTTAATAAATTTTAGAGATTACACAAGTGTTGCAGATGTTTGCCTGCGTGCCAACAGGTTTCCTTAGACAAGAAGCACATCTACCAATTTATTCTTATTCTTAACTAGCTGTACCCGGCGCGCATTGCTACGCCACTAACTAAAATAAATTGAAGGAAAAATTACAAAATAATTTTTTATTGTGCAGATTTTTTCCTGGGATTCGTATTTTGTTGGAAAATACTTACCATATCTTAATAATATATATAAATTTCGCGTCATGTTGTTTGTCCGCGATGGGAGGTAAACTACATAACACAAATTTGAACACCGTGTGCAGTTTGATCCAACTTGAAAGACAGGATAACATCTCAATTTATAGTCGCAATATTGTTCTATAGCAAATTATTTGCCTATGATATAAATGATTCTAACAGATGGCGATATCTGTTGACTGGGTTGTAAGGATTCAATAGATGGTGCAATGTTAAAATTTAAATTAATGTATGTTATATGTAATATAACAAAAAACCTTAGCCACAGCAACGCATGGCCGGGTCTGCTAATACTTATATACTAGCTGCGGGCGTTGCTACACCACTAACTAAAATATATTTGAAGGCAATGAAGACATTTCACAAATATTCATTTATTTTTGTTCAGAAACCTACGTGTGCTCTTGCTCAATACTTTGCTGAAGATCATCACATGATCAAATGCATAGTTCACGATTCTTGAAAGGACATATCGACAAACATTCATTTATATAAGATCCTGTAAACAACTAGGGCCCCAAACTTGTTATTTTCTCGCTAGGGTTAATCTGATGCCCCCAGGGTCACGGAGCATGCTCCCGTAAAGGGAGTGAATCAGGTGGCCTTGGTTTGGGCAGTCGAGGATCGCCGTCGGTTTTAGTGGGTAGGTCGGGGCGCAATTCACCATCACAACGCGCCCCGGAGTCCCACATACACCGGCCAAAAAAAAAAAAAGGGTTAATCTGCTAACTTCTTAAATTATGCCTCTGGCTTCCTGAACTGACATAATAGTATTAGTAGGTTACCAAAAGAGTCACAATCGACAATCAATAGCACATTGATTGTCGATTTTGTGTCTATTGAACTAGTGAGCCAAATCGGTTGATATATGAAATTGAAAAAAAAACACAATTAAATTGGAATAAGTTAAGGAAGATGACTTACTATGTCTTGCAAACGCGATGTCTTAATCTCGGTGGATTCCACCACCTTCGGAAGTCATCATAAACGGTAGTCTCCATAAAATCTTCACTATTAAGCCTCTTGCATAACTGGCAATAATAATTGGTTTCTGACGAATCATATGGGTCATGATACGAGTAATGGTTGTGCCATTTGAAAAATGTATAATATTCTTCCTTATTGTTTATTATGTTCACCATATTTTGAGCTAGGGCCTTCACTCCGAGCTTTCTACCGTCTAAGTAAATTCCATCTGGCATAAATCTGGAAGCAGAGAACAGAATAACATATTAATGATTTTTTTTTAACATTAAAAGAGATTAGTTTGTTTGTTGCGTTTATGCTATTGCCGTTCCATATACGCAATCCGTGTGGTGGCGGATTTAAAAAACATAGAGTCACCAACGTATTTCAAGCTGTGCCGACAAAAGGAAATGACAAGGTACATGTCGCGGTTCGATCCCCGCACGGAAGAAATATTTGTACGACCTACAAGTATTTGTTCCGGGTCTGGGTGTTTTCTATCTGTAACATGTATGTATTTACAAAAAAAAATGTATATAAGTAGTTTTTGGATCAACGGGTCCCGGGTTCGATTCCGGGGTCGGGCAAGTGTCTTTGTCTAAACCAGAGGCTCGGAGTCTGGGTGTCATTTCTATCTATAATATGTATGTATTTACAAAAAAAAATGTATTTATGTATTTTATCATCCATCTCGTTACCATAACACAAGCATTAAGTTGCTTAGCTTGGGACGAGATGGCGTTGTGTGAATTGTCCAAGGATATTTATCCATATCTCGTTACCATAACACAAGCATTAAGTTGCTTAGCTTGCGACGAGATGGCGTTGTGTGAAATGTCCAATGATATTTATTTATTACATAACAAGAGAAGGACAACTTGTTATAAAACCCTTTGCCAACCCACCTAGCCTGCGCGGCACAGTAGGCTAATTGCCCTCCATGTAATGGGAAGAGGCCCGACTCTGCGATGGGTCATTTATGGGATGAGTAGTAGTAGAGTAGTTCCATCTATTCGAGTGTTTTCTACCGTGATTTAGTAGGAGTCCCAAGGCTACAGAAATATTTTTAATGAACAGGTTGATTGAGGCTTAATTGGTTACCAATTTCTTTGTCATGGCGTAATTAAACCTCACAAATGTAAATAGGTTTTCAGTTATGACATTCAATTTGAAATTAATCTATTCCCGTGTTCTTATCAACCGATATCAATCATGCCGTTGGAAGAGGCAAAATACTTAGATTGGCAGCAGAGCTCAATGGGCGCTGTTCGCGAGGATGGTGATGGACAAAACATCGTTTTTTCTTTTCTTATTTAGATAAAACCTTTTTTACTTGTTCTTTTTTTTTATCTAAGCTCGAAGAAGAACGCTGTCGTGTATTTTAAAATATGGTTGGCTATTAATAGAACAAAATATTGAGTTCAAATATTATGGTCAAGGAAAAATTACGTAATTTTAAGTTTATTTTTATTTTATATTGATGAAAAGGTGTAATAAAGAGCGAACGAGCCGCTTAGTTTTTTTCCAACCTTTATTTTATTTTCGGCACCGCCTGCCCAGGACGCGTATATCGAAATGCTCATTCAGTACGTCCCCTCCGCCTGAGACGAACTCGATTAGCATTTCCAAGCTCTTTTAATGAAAAAACACGCGTAAATGCTGCTCCAATACGTCCCAGAGGGTGACGTACTGCAGTAGGATTTCTAAGTCTAAACGCAATAAAACATATTAGAAACCCTCGTCCTATTCGTCACCCTCGCGGGACGTATTGGAGTAGGATTTCTAGTGCTAAAATCACAAAGTTTCCAGTGGTATAACGCGCCTCAACGTAGGGTTTATCCTAGTTCTATTCGTCAACTGGAAACTGATACTAAAATAAGGTTAGGGAGTACTTAATTTGCATAAACTATAAAACAGATAAATATAAAACACATGATTAGTGACTAATATAAAACACATGATTAGTGATAAATAAAGCAAATACAGTACGAAACTAAGGAATAAAAGTTTACTTAGAAAAATATTCAATGCTTCTTTGCACAAGCCTGGTTATTAACATATCAATATTAATGACTAAACAATGGGGTCGCTTTTTAGCACTTTGGCCTTAGGTTCAGTTAGGTTGTATTTTTATTTATTTTGGCAAAAATCTGTCTTGTTTAAACATAAAAATAATAATGCTAGCTTACATCTAAATAGACCTATAGTGCCGAAATTTAATTAATGTAATATTTATGATTAAATGCCAGAAGATAAGATTTTAGTACCACAGAAATATTAATTTAAAAATTGTTGTCACATAAACCCTTCAGATTATTTTTGAAAGAACTTAATGTAATATCAATGATGTCCATATCACTAAAGGTACCAATGATATATAAAAAGGTACTGTCATATAATTTCGTGCAGCGGGGAATAAGACTGTTATTCGTACAGATTTTCTTTAAACGAGCATGCGTAAAACGTTTATGTGTATTAAAATTAATAGAGGCAAGCAAGCAATCAAATGTATTATTAAGTAGTTTGTAAAGGAAAATTAAATCAAACTGTAAAAACCTATACGTTTAATATATATTTTTTAAATAGGGATACAATATTTTTCATGTATCGGGATTTTGCACTCGCTAATTACGGAATAAACAAATAAGAAATTGCACCGCACGTGCCAAGTGCAGAGATGATCGGCGCGCACAGATAGGGATGGATAATACACGAAAACATAATGTGTGCGTGAGATAGCAATATCTGCACAGAGAGACGTATCACATTAGTTTTTTCTAAGACAACTTTGTGATTTTAGGACTGGAAATCCTACTCCAATACGTCCCGCGAGGGTGACGAATAGGATGAGGGTTTCTAATATGTTTTATTGCGTTTAGACTTAGAAATCCTACTGCAGTACGTCACCCTCTGGGACGTATTGGAGCAGCATTTACGCGTGTTTTTTCATTAAAAGAGCTTGGAAATGCTAATCGAGTTCGTCTCAGGCGGAGGGGACGTACTGAATGAGCATTTCGATATACGCGCCCAGGACCCAGCACCCAGGGTTGCCAACTTTTTTTACAAGAAATAAAGTATATTCAGCTCCATGAAGAATATTAAACAGTATTGATTGATTTAAATACATATTTTAGAGCTTCTCGCACAACTTACTAATTTTTAATCTTTTTTAAAAACTTTGTTTTCCTCACCACACTTATATCTGATATTAAAATAAATGAGGAGTTGCTCTATTTCTACCCTCCCGCCACTTAGCATTCATTACTGAAAAAATGTGTGAGTGTCTAAGTATAACACATAGTAATGTGTTTGCATTTTGGTGCTGAAAACAGTACTTTATTTTTGTTCAACAGTAAAAAGTATAATTTAGTGAAAAACAGTATAATACTGTTCTAAACAGTATAGTTGGCAACCCTACCAGCACCACATCGCCTACATCGCTGCTCCTTTGCGCCGGGTCATGTTTTTATGCACTCTGTACATGTGCCACCTTTGAGGTATTCAAATTTTGCTACAATTAGATGCCATTTACCCAATATAATAGTTAACAATTTTATTATTTGTGTAGTTTAGGTAGTCATAGGAAGAATACGGTGGCGCATTTGTATGCGCCAAACGAATGTTAGAATTCTTAGTATGAAAACGTCGTTTGGAGTCAGTGGATGCGGTTCAGTGTCAATGCGACCGATATAGGGAACGAGGGACTAAAAAATAAAGGTGGTAGGCATTTCTCAAAAGAGGTAATAGAGGATAATAGAGGTAATTCTCAAAAAAGTGGTTACAAAATTTTGTAACTAAGAAGAGATAAAAAGAGAAATCAAATATCCTATTTGATAATGCAGTTGAACGTCTGTGTGCCAATGATTTGCGAATATTAGATGCAAGTAGGTTTCGTCATTGTGACCTTAATTATTTTGACAAGTGAATGTTACGCAGTATGATTTCTTACCTGGTATAATTTGCACCACCGAACACGATTGGAACTGCATAATTTTGCAAGGCATGAAGTAATTTTTCTGTGACATAATCTTCACTGAACGAGTTCTCAAATGAGAGGTAAAAGTAATATTTTTCACTAATCATTTGAAGGCATTCTTTCATACTGTTCCTTAAACATTTCTTAGGTCCACAAGCGCCATATATATCTAAAGTCATATTATAATTAATTTCAAGTTCGTGTTTCAACTGCTTGCCAAAATCCAATCTACCACTGGGAGCATTACAATTTGATACGAACCATGCAGCAGCAAGATTCTTACCATCCAGACGAGACTTCAATTTATCATCGATAGGTTTCATTTCATCGACTGTCATCCAGTGCATATCATCTTTCGGACCAATTACTACACCTTCATCGTTTCTAATAACCAGATACCCGTAATATAAATCAGACGTCAACTTGTAAGTCCATGTCCAGTTAAAGTAGTCTCTGTATCTATCGTTGCATACTGGATAGTAATCGGAAGATTCCATACTGACAAAAACATACTTTTGTTGTACAGATCTCTTTGTCGGCAGTGGATAAGTTTCTCGATACAATTCTGGGCCGTGGAATAATAGTACGTGGAAGTCTGATAAGCTAAGAAGATGGTTCTTGTCTGATGTTACGTAGCAGTTGTTGTAAGAGCACTGATTATTTATGAATGTATCCTGCCCTTTGCCCATAAACTTGAATGGTTCTGTGGAGCCCGACGTCCATTGTAGTATATATTTCATATTTGTGGCGTTTAAGTCTATGTCTAAAAGTTCGTATATAGCGTCTTCATTCTCTACCTCCCAAAATTGGTCAAAGACCTTGAACCATATTAATGCCATTACACTAGTAAAACATATTACTAGGAGAATATATTTTATCGTCTTCTTTGACATTGTGTAAATAGTGTTTGACATAATGCACTTGTAGTTTCACTAAATATGTTCTGGTGGGTTTAGTATTTGGTTCGTATATTCTCATAATAAAATTATCAATAGATACATATTGGTAAGCCACAATATTGAATCACTTAGTATTTAAAAGTATCATCGTGGCAACCGGTACTTCATCAGGAATGATACGTGGCATGATGAGAATTTGTTACCTGAAAAATGAAGAACAATACATATATAGGTATATGTTTATATACGAGTATAATATATCTTATTGCTATCGCTTCGCCTAAGTGTTTTTGTAACGTGTGTTTGTTAGTTTTGGCGTTTTCAGAATCATCAGAGATTAGGCGTGAAAGGCAAACAAGAAGAAAGATCATAACGTATTTAATGCGTCACCACTCGCACATAGTGGCTACTGTACATAATTTCTTCAATCGTTGAGATATGTCGTCTCATCATAATTTCAGCCAAAAGACGTCCACTGCTGGACATAGGCGTCCCCCAAGGATTTCCATAAAGGCCGGTCCTGGGCCACCCGCATCCACTGCTTTCCGGCGACCTTAACCAGGTCGTCGGTCCACCGTGTGGGAGGCCTACCAGCACTGCGCCTTCCAGAACGCGGTCGCCACTCGAGGACTTTTCTGCCCCATCGGGCGTCGGTCTTGCGAGCTATGTGCCCTGCCCACTGCCACTTAAGTTTGGCAATCCGGTGGGCTATGTCGGTTACCCTGGTTTTCCTGCGTATCTCCTCATTTCTGACTAGATCTCGCAGGGAAACTCCGAGCATAGCCCTCTCCATTGCCCTATGTCGTCTTCGAATAAATTATAGCCTATTTGTTGTCATTAAGTATCAGCTGTTTATTGTGAAATGTCATTAAAATCAATTTAATAATTAAATAGTTTCAATGATATATTATACCTATCGTAATAAAAACTGAAACGCAATTTTCAAACTTTTTAGCAATGACTACAAGCAAATCTGAAAATTTCGTCACACCAATCGAGGTCACTGACTGACTGGTACACGAGGCGCAAACCAGTCGAGACATTAAGTAAATTTTCCCATTTGCCTATTTCATGTTAAGCTAAAAACGATGTAGTATTTTTTTAAATGACAACTGTTTCCGGAACTAGTTTACAAATCATTTCCTATTGGCGAAAGAGTACTTTTTTTTAAATGACCGCGTCTCATTACAATTTTACTCCGAGATACAAAGTAAGCACTTAAATACTTAAAATAGCTCAACTCATCGAAACTGACATTGCTTCAAAGCCTACATTGTTTCTATGGTACATAGTAATGAATTAAAACAATGGCTCTTTACGCATAGAAAAAATGCACGAACAAGGAAATGTGACTATAAAATCGTTATTTGGCGGAAACAGGGAAGGTTATTAGAGTGTATCCACACACACAGTCACCACACGAAATACATACTATTTCGTGTGGTGACGGTTTTAGAATACAAAATGTCACCACCGCACTACGTCCTGAGGATGTCGTAATACTAAACGATATGAGTAGATTGAAAGAGCCGCAACAGAAGGAAGTACTTGATACGCGAATCCCACGCCAATCTATCGGTGTACCAGTCCACGGGCGCGAAGATATGGTACAGTTCGGGTTACCCACTAAACCTACGACGCAAAGTCCGTACTCTTGTCATTTGCCGCTCGAGAATCTTCTATACATTATCGCTACAATTAGAGAATACTCGGTTGTAAGTTCGGCGATTATGTGGGACTCTGGAAACTACTCGTCTACTCACTAAAACCCCAGCGGCCTACCCTTACACGTCACACTTGGTGTGCCGCTGTTTCACGTGACGCATTCAACTGTGACGCCCCGAAGGCAAGCGGAGGGCGTCCCGATCAACGGGGACGCCTTCAGTCGATGAGGCTTTCGTCGGGAGGTCCCCCGACCTACCACCGGGCTCTATGTAAATAGAGGATCCTGTCTCAACAGTGTCTTTTATCGGCTGTGATGCTGATGATGTTGTATCTACGGATGCGACCTCGAAATCTAAACCTCATGGTTTAACAACTCGTGTCTAGAATGCCATATACAATATATCAAGTGAAATAATGCTACAATTAACGGGTATAGCCAATTCATCTGTCAATCATGTTGAATGAAATAGATCTCAGGTTGCCTGTTGTAAATTGAACAAATAAATACCCTATTATTTACATACTGACCAGCGTGTTGTATTGTTCTTTAGTGTTCTGGAATGCATAACAAAGTCTAGTCGTGTACTTAATAAATTTAATGATAAACATGTATTCACGTGCTTGTCGGGATGGTGACGGATTTGTAATACACTACCGACCCGCCCCGGCTTCGCACGGGTGCAATGGTGAACATCTAAATTTATGAGTGTTTCTCTACAATATTAAGCATGTATTATACATATAAACCTTCCTCTTGAATCACTCTATCTATTATAAAAAACTGCTTCAAACTCCGCTGCGTAGTTTTACAAATTTAAGCGTACATAGGGACGGACAAACGATAGCGACTTTGTTTTATACTATGTAGTGATAGGGTCAACAATCCCACTCCATCCCACCCTCACACGAGACGCTTGGGGCGCCACAGGTTCGCGTAAGCGCATTCCATTGTGACGCCCCGACGAGGTGCCCGCTATGCGGGAAAGCGACTACAAGAGGGCCTGGGACGCCCTCAGTCAGTGAGGCTTTTATCAGTGGCGGGTCCCCAGACCCACCACGGGCCTCGCGAGTCGCGTCCTCTTCCGCGGCCCCCGGTCGCGTCCTCTTCCCCGGCCTCCGTCTGCGGCGCGGATCAGCCAGAACATCCTCTTCCCTGACCCGTTCCGAAGGTGGCAAGCCCTGGGGCAAGGGTAAGTTCCCTCCATGGATATGGAAGAGACAGACCCAGTAGCGGGTCATTTACGGGCTACAATGATGGTGAAAAATATATGCGAAATGCCGCAAAAAACAGTATATGTTTTGTAACATAGATTTTAACTAACAACTCTGTCAGCTGTCACTAGTAGCCACGATGTAAATCGTTGAAGCAATTTAGTTCACCTCTGACCAAGTGCATTGCAAATTATTTTGTATTGCATGTTAATATATCGCTCAAATAAAGTCACCGTTTATTATTCATAAAAATGTGAGCTGCAATTTCGGTATAGTATTAGGAAAAAACATTTAACCCCTTACCGCATAGCTACCCAGATATGGGTACTTATTTTCAAACGTTCAGAATTAATAAAAATATTTTATTTTATCCTCTATGGCATATTATGACAGAAATGGCAACTTCTAAGCTTCAATAAACATACATGTGCTTCCATCTAGTATACCACGTAATAAAACTATAACCAGTCAAAGTCAGTCGGCGACGGTTAAAATTTTTCGTTGGTTGGTCTATGTTTTTGAAATTCATTTTGTAAGCGTGTGTCGATTTTTCGTTCGATCTTCATATCGTGGTGCTAAGAAGACCTATCAAAGGACTCAGAACACTGAAAACATGTAAGTAAAATGTAACAGTTTAGCGACAATCATGCCAAACCTTAGCATGACACATATGGAATATTATGCAGTAACGAGAAAATTAGTTTTCCATATTTGGCATTGTATGCAGTACTGGTTATTTTTACATTCCGACAGATTTGGCATTGTATGCAGTGAAGCAATATTTCATATTTTTCAGATAAATGGATGCAAAAAAGATTCTACGGTCTAAATATACCGAACGAAAGCGAGGATGAAGACGATGAGTTAGCGGGGGATGATCGGGATGATGAAAATTATGAGCCTATCATAAATTATCCTATCTTAAATTATTATCCTAGCAGGATTGCACAGTTGAAGTGGCAATGGGCTGGCCACGTGGCCCGAAGAACGGGTGGCCGTTGGGCAGTTGGGCTTGGAGTGGCGTCCACGTATTGGAAAGAGAAGCGTGGGAAGACCCCCGACTAGGTGGAAGAACGACCTTGAAGGTCACTGGGAGTCGGTGGATGCGGTCTGCACGAGATCGTGTTTGTAGAAATCTATGGGGGAGGCCTATGTTCAGCAGTGGAATTCTGTGGCTGATAGATAGATAGATAGATAAGTCGCAGTAGATACTAGGTTATGTGTAGTTCCTAAATACAACATATCTCATTAAATTTATTTTTAAGGTTCATTAAATTCTGAGTTTTATTTTCTAAACCTTAGCACTGAGGATTGACTTAAAATTACCTTTAAAGCATGCAATGCCCAATATGGCAACTAGTTTCACTTACCTTTCCTGCAATGCGTATTATGCCATATTTGTCAAATTAGTTTTAGTTCTCCTTACTGCACAATATGCCATATATGGGAAATAGAAGTTTTTGATCATATTTCGAAAAGTAATTGGCTTTTGAAAAAATGCTAGAACAAACATTATAGGACGTGTCAAGAACCATCAAATATATTTTTTCCGGGAAAAAATAAAATGTCATGCGGTAAGGGGTTAAATTGGTCAAGATTTCCTTCTTTTGTGGTTATCGGTTATCGGCCTTGCCATTTTCCTTTGTGGACTCTTGCGACACCCTCTGTATGGAATGGTGTGGAGTATAATATGTATTCTAAATCAGACGCCACAACACACGGAGAAATAGTATAAACATAACCTCAAATAGGTCCAATTTTATGAATATTAACCGGAAAATGTCGACTACAACTAAAAACACTATATCACAAACTAATGTCATCTTAGTTTTAAATTCATGAGAGAATTACGGAAATTTCCGATTTTTTTAGAAACACACATGGTTTTAATTTTGTAATGGCATAGTCGCCGCGAAGGCACCAAACATGGATAATGTACTTAATACAAGTTTTACATGTAAAAAAATGCTTATATATACCAATTTACACAAGCACACACGTGATACGTCTCGTTTAGACGCTCGAAACCACAGATAAAGAACTAATAGTTACGAAACGAACTACCGCGATGAAATTTTGGCGTGAATGCGTGGTCTACTAGCAAAGAGGAACGGTTTGTTTCGTCGTCCGCGATCGACTGGGGAGCAAAACACCTAAAGGCCTCTTGGTGATGACGCATGAAACAATACACATAGACTAGTTGTTGTAAAGCTCAATCTTATTATACCTTACCCCAGTACGCACTAATTCACAGTATCGTTATAAACTTGTTTTTTCTTGTAGCTCAGCCTTAGTGATGACATCACTTTTCGGTACATAGCGACCGAAATTTTATTGACATCCCTACAACGATAGTCGCAGACGGACAGACTGGCGCCCCGTCTATAAATATATGTATATACCCTTACAGTTCGTGCAGATAAACAACTTTATACGTAGGATTTTCCAGCCAGCAACCAAGCCAATTAATGATAACCTACCTAAAGTATTACATTTATTATTATTCTGAGATAACAACCTTATCATAGGTTCAGGTTACCCAGTTACCCCTCAAAAGAAGGTTCAGTTGTGGTCCAGCATGACTAATAGATCCTCAGAGCTTTATTTTTTTAGAACACACAATGTCACCAACCTATAACATTCTGAGGGTATCATAGGAGGCCATTAAAGGAACGCAAGAGGCAGACCACCCTACCGCAGTAGAAGGGAAACTTGATAGAAACCCTGTGCCAACCCGTCATGCCAGCGTGGCACTGTAGGCTAATTTCCGTCCAAGAATTTGGAAGAGAATGTAGAAGACTCTGTAGTAATTAATTTGTGAGTTGAGCGATATCAATACCTTAGAAACTATCATTTAAACTTGAGATCACCGATCTATTTGGTTTTAGTGATCCCTGTTTTTCTAAAGTTTACTTTTTTATAAGTTTAAAGAGGATGCTAGAAAGCGACATCTTCCAAGAACTTGCGAATCAGCTAGAAAACCTAACATAATATAACTAAAACAAAAAATAAGAAATGCCGAAAAACCGCCTGTAGTGGAGGGCAGGCCCACAACACCACGCCAAGCCGTGTAGCGGCAGTTCAAGACTATGCGACTATAATGTGTGCGATCTGTGCGGTTTTTAAGGCGGATCAAACTGTTGTACAACGACTAAAATTGGGCCCATGTCGCGCGTCGCTAGCATTAGTTGATTCTATCGTGACAGTTCTCATAGTTTTGAGCGGAGCGCCCTGATTCCCGCAGTCCAAACAGTACGTATGAACCCTGCTTTTTGAAACGAGAATTCCATAAAAATAGGGCCAGTTATCAACTTAAATGTTCCCAGCAACTTTATTGCAGCCGTACACTTCATTAAAAATATTGCCTGTTTAGACGCATCGTTATGCTTAGATTTTGGCAATGCCCGCAATGAATTAAATAACCATGACACACAAGTCTCAATGCCACGACACAATGCCTTACATTGTACACAGGAGTGTACAGAGTCGTTATCATCTTGTTAATCACGTTTATGACCTTATCTGTATGTAGAGATGGGGCTGTACCCTGAAAACCCCAAAGGTGGGAAAAAATAGGGAAGAAACCCTGGTAAAAATCCCGACTGGAAAAATATTCCTTTTTTTCATATTTAGCATATGTTATGCTAAATGATGAAAATACCCGAATATTATCTACACATTCCCTAAAATAGATGTTACATTATAGCTGCTTATGTAACAGCTAGGTAATGTGTAGATACATGTATAATAGATATCAAATAGTCCGTACTATATATGTACAGTTACTACTAATTAGAGCTAATCTAACTTTATTTGTTTTCATAATTCAATAAATACCTCATTTAAACTTCATGCTATCTAATTATTTAAAAAACCTGTCTGTTTGTGTGTGTGTGTGTGTGATGATGACACACACTTCACTTCATCAATACTCGTTTATTGTTTTTTTTTCCACATAAATACCCGATTTATTCCCAAATGGGAAAAAATCCTGGGTATATTCCCGTTGGGTTTTTTCTACTGCCCATCTCTGTTTGTATGAAACGATTTTACAATACTGGCTGTTAAGAAAATAAAAACCCTTTTCCTAAATCTTTAATGACAAATCCAAAGACGTTTAGGTACGTCAAAGTTTTCAATAAAACCAAGCACACTGATATTTTTCGGCTACCAATATTATGATACTTACTATAAATGTTTGTACATAAATTATTAAGTTGTCGAGTAGGTTGGTTACACCAGTAATGTAGTGCAAGATAGAAAACAGGATAAAGAAGAAAAATAAAATATTTTGTGTAGTATGGACTTAAAATAGGGAACCCATTGGAAGGGTGGCTCTCCGCGGTTGGTGAAAAAGGCTTACATAAAAAAGTAAAGAAGATAAAAAGCTTAATAAAAAAGTAAAATGGATCGCCGTAGAAGATGCCGCAATAGGAGAGGCCACTCTTTTTTAAATTCGCAGCCAAATCAACAAGACACTGCCCAAACCACAAAGCCGTGGTCCTTACTAAGCAGTTTTTATAGCTTTATTATAATGGCAAGTTTAATCGCATTGATATATATGATGTTAGACTATCAGTGTTCTGCGTGTGCTGCTAGATGCGACCTTCAAAACATCAGCAAGAATCTGAATAATATCTCAGTAAGTTTATTACTCAGCGAATATTAGAGCCATCCTCCCGAAGATGTCGTAAGAACGGACAAAAGTAAATGACAAGGCCGCTAGCCAAGCTGTAAGAGAAGGAAATATTGATACGACCTAAGAAGTAAAATGCGCCGCGAGGTGATAGGGTTATGTGCGGGGCGAAGACGCCCTAATCCGGTGATGCGGAGGCGGGCGCGATATCCGGGACATCTGGTATGGCCCCAGCCGCCTCTGGACCTGGTCTCCTCAGGCCATGGACGGCCCCAATTAGTCCCCTACCCGGAGGCCGTTTCAGGGCGGGATGCGGCGTTTGTGCCCGAAACGGCGGCGCCCATTATGCGCCCGGCGTTGTGGAGAGGCGCCGGCGGCACGCTCCCGCTCCGCATCTTCCTTCTGCCGTAGAACGGCTTCCACGAATGCGGTTGTTGCTAACCATGATCTCTCACTAGCAAGCATTTCCCGAACCAGGCTTGGCAATGAGAGATCATTCCCCACGACAGCAACTAAATCGGCTCTTTCTACAGCCCACGCCGGACAACGCTCCATTGTGTGTCGCGCGTCATCCTCTTCCACACTCTGGCAGTGGTGGCACTCCTCCGTAGGCTCGCGGCCTGCCACTCTGTGCAGGTACCTCTCGAAACAGCCGTGTCCCGAGAGGACCTGCGTGAGGTGGTACGACAGAGTGCCGTGACGTCTCGTCACCCATTCCTCGAGAACCGGTGCTATCGCCTCTACAGTCTTAACTCCTACCTGCGGCTCCCGAAGCATTTTTGTCATCTTGATACGACCTGGGCTAACCCGTCTGGCCATCGTGCAGCAGTGGGTTATATGTATATCGGCTTAGTAGTAGTAGAGTATTAGACCAAAATCTGATTCTTTATCTCATAAAACAATCAGCTAATCGCACGACGCGTCTAGATCTGACGACATAGCTACAAAAAGCAAACTTGACTAGAAATCTTGCTACAAACCATCCAATGACTGTAACTCTTCTTCCACAACTATATCACAATTGTAGTTGGGTCGGCGCCAGACTAACCTGATTTGGCTAATTACCGGTATTTAGATGCAATTTCCTACTACACTGCGTGACTCATACTACCAACTGGTAATTATATGGTGAGACCAGCAATTTTTACGCTACCAACACGTACTATACTACGTAATAGTAAAGTAGTTAAAAATTATCTGTTATGTTATGTTAGTACAATTAACCAATTTTATCACAATATGTATATTCATTAAAATCGTTTCGCAATATCAACAAGCGGATGGCAATATGACGGAAGTATCCCTCATTTGATACGTTTATGTTCATATTGTAGAATATTGTCGTTTCCGTTTCTTCCATTTAGATTAAAAACGTTCAAAATCTATCAAATAAAAGGTCTTAGTAGTATCTTAGTCGCAACATCTGTTAAGCTCTAAGATTGTGGGAAACCCAGAAATCGTTTGGATAGACCAGTTTTCACGGTTATCGTGTAACGACTGCCATAGATCAGCGAATGACTGGGTATTGGGGTATCCACTCCGAACCACGGAGGAGATCAGATCAGCCAAACGTTGTTTAGTCCGCAGATCAACTGCGCACTATCCGCTATATTGACATCCGTGAATAGCGTGATTGTAAAGAAGAATTATATTGTTAAGGGTAGTAAAGATTTGATTTTACTTTTAGTGCAAATAAACGTCTTCTTTTTTATAGAACTCCAATATCGTCGAAATATCATTAAGATGACCGTTTTACACATCTTTTTTTATTTTATCTTTTTTGCCAAGCTACTGAAACGCTGCGATAACATAAACATACATATAAATGTTTACCAATCTGGAAACAATACCAATCTAATACCTTTTTTAAATCGGTTTTTAAACAAAGTTATGCGGTAGCAAAAATAAAGACGTAAGTAAATTATTTTGCTTGTTGCAGACACATATGTCGATTGTGCAAGACTACTACAACATTTTGGAGACAAAAGTGTCCCAGTTTTCTCAGCAAATCCCAAAACTAGAAGGGCAAATAGATATTCTAGAGGGATTTGTTAACGCCGTCGAGCAAAGGACGAGCGGCTGGGATCCGCGTCATGTGACATTACCAAACGTTGACGTGATCCTCAAAAAACCTCTAAAATGTGGAAATAACTTCTGCAAGAACCATCCAGCCACGAGACCTATCCCAACTGGTATATGACTAAATGAAATTAGGAAAAATTCTTTGCACTATCGAAGCAAATGTAACAGTGTATTTTGAGATCGTGTTTGAACATCTTAATGAAATATGACTCTGTCAACGTACAGTATAAACAGTCCCTCATTATCTATTCTATTCTATATTAGCAAATAAAGATAAATAGATAAAAATGTTGGCTTTTGCTAAAAACTCCGTAAAATGTGTATGATATTTTTATTTAAGAAAATCTACCCCTAGTTTGCCCTAGGGTTTCGTATCTCTGGGTGCCCGTACGCCTCCTGTAGGAGGCTGTTACCGGGGGTCGTAATGCCGCCCTGCTGTGAAGGCCGCAGCGGGCCATAATAATAAGCCCCATCCTAGACGAGTGGCTGCAGCGGAGGCACGGCGAACTCTCCTTCTGGCTTACGCAGGTTCTGTCCGGGCATGGGTGCTTCTCAGAATACCTGTGCAGCATCGGCCGGGAAGAGTCCCCAGAATGCTTTCACGCTGCGGATGGCGCTAGACTCTACAGCACCCTGGAGGTGTGCTGCGGCACCCTTAGGGTGGAATGGGCTGGTGCCACAATGTTTTCTAAATCCGTCGCAACACGGAAGAAACTTAAATTTATTAAAATTCATTTAATCAAGATTCATTTCAGCCCTTTTGACAGGTCAAAATTATTGGTTCATTTAACATTTACCAGCATTTACATTTAACATATTCATCATCAGACCTAGTGGGCTGATGATGAATATGTCTATGCCGGTTGATTTGTGAAAGAGTTGGACCGATTTCAATGGAAAGCTGACTTTAAAACTATTGTTATTTTTTTGTTTAGAAGAACGAATCCAGTTTTCTATTGTGATTAGGGACCACGGGTACGTTAAGCGTTACTCTTTAATAACTTTGTCTATCTGTACAGCTTGCACGCCTTATTCTTATCCACTATTTGGAATTGGTACAGATATACATTTAACCGCGAATCTTTATAAAATATACTACATTTGTATAGAAAATTTGAAGACACTTTCCTGTTCCGTCTTTCAAAATAGAGGCAAAAAGTTGAGAATAGAAAACAAAGAAGAACACGTCGTGACGAGTGTTAAAGAGATAAGGTATTTTTTTCTAAGAGCAACAACTACGTAACATCTGATTTTGGTGGCAACATGTTTATTTGTGTTATCAGAATGAAAATATGTGCAGTTAGTTTTGAATTGCGTTCATATTGAATGGCAATCGCAGCTTGAGACTGGTTCATAATCTTCGTTTGGATTTGCTCCTTACGTTTTAAACATTCTTGCGTTATTACAGTCATGTTTCATATATTATCTTGAATTAATATTATTTTTATCAAATACAGTTGGCGCTAGGGTCTATTACGGAATAAATTGTCTTTCTTCAGACATGTACCACGTTTCTTCCCCATATTTGGTTTCAATTGTTTTAAATTTAGCGCGTAGCTTCTCGTTTTTGCTTTTGGATAAATAGATGCGACATGGAACTGAACGTTTTTGGGCGCATTGGAATAAGGTTTAATTTCTTGTGGTACAGCTTCATCAACCACTTCTGATATTTTTTGCAGTTCATTTTGAAGCTGATCGTAAGTCGATCCTATGGTGTTTACGGTGTCCTGTAAATATTAGACTCTTATCAAGTATTATCCTCTTAGCTTAGTAGTCCAGTCATTTTAGGCCATATTAGGCGAATATCTCGGAAAATCGACATACGCAGTATATTACCACGTAAAAACTTGTATTTTGGCATCCTAAAGGACAATGCACACTTATCAACTCGGAAAGGGATCGGCAAATCGGCACCGTATCGCCTTTCGCCTCGCCGACGCTAGTCAACCTAACGTAAGCACGTAACCAAAGCGGGTCAGCAGCTCCGATACGTCGTCGTCTCGGCTACGGCTAGGCGACGCGGCGCTGTACGGCTGAGCTTGTCCAGAGGCGAGGCGTTTACGTTACGAACCCGAGTAGTGTGCTTTGCAGTAGGGAGTTTCATACAAATAATACTGAACGCCTCGAGTTGATACGGTGCCGGTCCCTTTCCGAGTTGATAAGTGTGCTTTGTCCTTATAACTGTTCTCAAAATTCACATATAATTGGATGATAGCAAGTTCTAAAGTCAGTGGGTTTTACGCTATTTGTATTTTATTAATATTGCAGAGAATTTAATTCTCTACAACTTTTGCATATACATATCGTTTTTTCATACTTTGAATTGTTTTCGAGACAAGAGGCCGGAGAGCGTGGGCAGAGAATCGTGTGAGGTCAATTGGTAGTCCCGATCAAAAACTCGTAATAAGGTTATAAATTATTGCTAAATATATAATTAAATTATCATTTATTAGTAACTTTTACATTAAATTCATTCATTCTTTCTAATAATTTATAAACATACTCGTAATTTGATTACATTTTAATTATATTCTCATTTACACCAATGCATTTGAAGTAAAAAATCATTATGTAAGTACATCTTATTTAAAATCCGTAAACTCTTAAGTTCTTTAACTTTAAAAATAATTATACCTGGGCATCGGACCCCTATTATATGGTACGAACCTTTCTATTCAGTAGGGACAGATGTTCATTTGTATTGTATAGTTCATTATTGTACGACCGTCTCCATTTTTAAGGGACCACTTTCTACCTCAGTTAATCGTTAGTTTTGAATCGTAACATGGTAACTACGGACGTACAATTTTAACAGTTATGGCACAGGAGTAGTATTCTGAAGTTATGGTTTTTTTTTTTTTTTTTTTTTTTTTTTTTTTTTTTTACGTCGGAGATCCTCATGGATTCCCGGCCGTTGGGACTAGCCGGGATATGTGGGACTCCGGGGCGCGTAGAGATGGTAAATTGCGCCCCGACCTACCCACTAAAACCGACGGCGATCCTCGAATGTCCGAACCAGGGCCACGGGATACACTCCCCAATAGGAGAGCATGCTCCGGGACCCTGGGGACCTCAGCCTGCCTCGTTTAGTGGAGCCCCTAGCTCCGAGGCGGGCCCCTCCGATTACGTGGGGGATAGCTATAGTAGCCTCCCCCCATTCCACCGCTGGGAGGCACGCGCGGAACGCAGCGCGCCTTCCTCCCGGGGTCTATATTGCGCAGGCGATGGATTTCCCAGGTCTATCGCCCGCAGACCCACTTACGGTGGGCGGAGGTCATCCTGCGCCCTGCGGCGCCGATTGCGGTGACGCCCACTTGGACGTAGGGAGGCCAACTCCCGCTCCCTCTCAGCCGCCTCCTTGGCGGACATGACGACCTCGCAGAATGAGGTCATTTCTCTCCAGGCTCTCTCGCTCCGGACCATGGATTGAATAAGGTCCGGCAGCGAGAGACTTCCCACAACAGAGACGAGCCTCCGCCGAGGCCCGTCCCATGCACGGCACACCTCCAGGGTGTGCTGCGCGGAGTCTATAGCGCCATCCGCGCAGTGAAAGCATCCTGGGGACTCCTCCCGGCCGATGCGGCAAAGGTATTTTGAGAAGCCTGTGGTTATGGCTGAGTTATGTTTTAGTAACTAGCATGTTATTTTACATTTAACATACATTAATGTAACTTTTAACAAAGCACCATCTATTGAATACTTACTCAATCCAGTCAACATATATCGCCATCTATCAGAATCGTTTGGAGCTAACATATAATTGTGACTGTCAAACAATAGACGGATAATTTGTTGATAATAAACATCTTTATCTTTACATAGTATAAAACAAAGTCGCTGTTTCTGTCCGTCCCTATGTATGCTTCAATCTTTAAAACAACGCAACGGATTTTGATACGGTTTTTTTTAATAGATAGAGTGATTCAAGAGGAAGGTTTATATGTATAACCCACACCCGCTTTGCACGGGCGAAGCCGGGGCGGGCCACTAGTAATAAATAAAAAAATACATATATTTAGCAATAATTTAAATTCTTAATATCACGAGTTTTTGATCGGGAGTCGGAACTAACACTACTATCAGTTTACCTCCCATGATTCTTTGACCGCGCGCTCTCCGCCCTCTATCTCGAAAATACAGAAAATATGATAAAAAGAGTGTCCATGGAGTTACTTGCCTGTTCTTCTCTATAGGATCTACTTTTTGGAACAAGCAACTAGATTCCTAACTTCACTTTTGACCTTTCAAAAACACCTGTAAATAGGTTCAATTGAAATAAATGTTAAGAGTTTGATTTTGAATAGCTCAAGGTATGAAACAATTTTAAATATAAAACTTATAGAGAATTTAATTTTCTACAATATCACTATCACTATCACTACATATTATAAAACAAAGTCGCTGTCGCTGTCCGTCCCTATGTATGCTTAAATCTTTAAAACTACGCAACGGATTTTAAAGCGGTTTTTCATAAGAGATAGTGATTCAAGAGGAAGGTTTATATGTATAATACATGCATAATATTATAGAGAAACACTGATAAATTTAGATGTGCATCATTGCACCCGTGCGAAGCCGGGGCGGGTCGCTAGTTGATAATAAATACAAATACGAGAGAACGACTTCTAGCAAAATTTAAAAAAAACGGCTTGTTGTACCCTGACCCCTGACCTTTAAAACTTGCGAACAATCAATTAAATTATGTGAATTTTAAACAGTTTTTAAAATGCACATTATATAATTTAATTGAATGTAACAGTTTTAGGATGCCAAAATGCAAGTTTTTACGTGGTAATATACTGGGTATGTCGATTTTCCGAAGGGAACTCCCTATAATGACTGGACTATAGCGGATAGTGAGGAATGCTATTGATTCATCGCCTCTGGCTCTGCCGCGTTTTGGAAAAGATCCAACTCCCTCCACAATGCTTCACAAGGCACGTAACGCCATCGGTCTCAGCTGTCATTATTACAAATTGTATAGCAGTCCATTTATGAACTCAGTAGCATGTTTTCACGCTACTGACTTCAGTTGACAGTCGGTTGACGGTTGACTAGCATTCTGGCGAACCCAATGAAATCAGAAATAATCATCATCATCATTTCAGCCAAAAGACGTCCACTGCTGGACATAGGCCTCCCCCAAGGATCTCCACAAAGGCCGGTCCTGGGCCGCCGGATTGCCAAACTTAAGTGGCAGTGGGCAGGGCACATAGCTCGCAGGACCGACGCCCGATGGGGCAGAAATAATACATACAATTAATACATACATGTAGGCATCTTGTATCTTTGAGCCGAATATTTGACCGATAAAACTGAACATTGGCTGTCCAATGTGCGGTTAATAAACGTAAACTATATTAGATGAGAAAGGAACAGTCCTTTTGCTGGGTAGCCTTAAGATTAACATCCGAATGCCTTAAGGATCGGAGGTGGATTCACGCGGTAAAGACTTTAATAAACAACCCAAATTTATTCGTAGATGCGTTTTGCCAAAATAATAATATCTTTAACTTCCTGGACATATACATCTCCAAAGGATCTCTACAAAGACTTAATATACCACTCAAAATATTATTGAAATCTTGATAAGAAACCATGGACCAAACTGTCTGGCCAGTGTGGTGCACTAGCCTAATTTCCCCTACATGAAGTTGGAGAGGCATACTACACAGTCTGTAATTTACGGGTTGCGAGGATGAGACAATTAAAGAATAATATTACCTTTAATTTAACTAAACTGAACTTCATATGGATAACGTGCTTTCGTATTTGATTTCTCTCCCAAAAATTTGCTATAAGATGGCCAACAAGAAAGAATAATCCAAAAAACAGTATACTTTCCACGCGTTTTAATGCAGGATATTGACTATGAGGCATTATTATTTAGTTTTATTTATGTAATTATAAGAATATTTCTTTACACACGGTAATTTATTACTAAAGTAGTCTAATGAAGTTGTTCCTCTTCTTATTTGAAAGTTTCGATTAATGACTTACTCATTGTTGGATATTTTCGCCAACGTCAAATAACGACTTATAAATCGCAGGGCAAATAATTACAATACAAGTCACAGCCGGGACCCACGACGCAGTCGGCGCGGTATGGTGCAGGGGGGGGGGGGTATTTAGTGGGTATGAACGTCCTTCATATTATTGAATGGCGGACCAGAGACCCAACCCAACATTCACACTGGCCTTTTCTAGGCCGTTATGCATAGTCAAGTAGGCATACAGACCGCACAAAATAAAATAAAAGGGCAATTTACAACCTCCGAATATAATAACTATTACAACAATCTAATAAGTAAACCTATGATAGGTTTAACGGGAGCTTATAATTGCTTAACTAGTCATGAATTGATATTTTTATCAACGAATGAATTTAATTAGACCCAAACTAAATTTTTGGAAGCAACGACCGCCTTCAATTAAATTTCCGAGATCGGCTGGATACCTTCACATTTCTCGGAAAGTTGAAAATAAACACCATTGGATTTGAAATTCCGTAAGAAACCGTAGGTAGGGAAAGATGTGCACCAATGGGCCAGGGCATAATATGTATAGTCGATGGTATTGTTATACTAAAACTACAAATGAAACTAGTCTACGGATGAAACAGTTCACTCGTTATGCCATGGGCTAGGCGTTTTGTTCGAATTTGGCGCATTTCGCCGCGAACGGTCATTCACTTTAAAGTCAGGTGAGTGGAACATACACCATTATACGCGCGCGAGTTCATTTCCATCGGGGCCAAAATAAATAATTACTTATCACATTGATTTTATTTAATAATCTGCAAAATTACCTTAGATTACAATAAACCAAATTGACAGCTGTTGACTAAACCGGTAGTTATTATCGACATTACCATAACTAATTAGGTAACAGCATTCCTCAGGATGGACATGAACTCGCGCGCGTATAATAGTTATTTTCATAATTCTGCTGCGCCTACACAAAAACTGTCTATTTCGAATGCTGGCAATTCACATAGCCATTCTCGTTCACTATTCGAAATTACGTATGCAGTATGTATGTGAGCCACATTTTTGTATGACTTTTGATAACAGATGATTACTTCGCTTCCCACCATACATGGCCATCACATCAATAACAATTAAAGAAGAACATTAAGGTTCTTCTTCTATATTTAATTGGCATGCCCATAATGTTAATTAGGACAGATGTCGGATACGCGCATACGTATTACGTATATTCTATTAGCAGCACTTAGCAGAGTGAAGTGCCACCATAAAAAAAAACGCTCAACCCAAAACACACGTATTTACATATTACGAGCTTTCAATCTCTTAGTAGTTAGTGTCACGTGATTTTAAATAAAACATACATCAAGTGTTCCTACATCCAAAATAACAAGTAAAAAGTTTTAGGTAGACTAGAGGTGTTGGTTACCTACCTAAATTATTTGTTTACATGTTGAGTTGCTAAGAAGAGAACTAGTCTTGTGTATGATACGACTGATTTAAGTAGGCTACAAATGCAACAATACAAAATAATAGGGGAAATCCATTCCGTCGTAACGTAATTTAGTGTGTAAAATCGTTGTGTCACAGATTGCAAATGAATGTTTGTAAAGTTAAAAATAAACTGTGATGTAAATCTATGTAGAGTGTGCGAAAGTAAAAACACTTAAACTAATATTGTTAGTTATGTTGCTATTATTTTTATGAAAACAGTAGTCATCGTACCTATTTATTTAGCAATCATTTAATGGGTTAGTATTCAATCAAACATTCATTAAAACAAGTTGGCTCATCAGAGTTCTTTTGACAAGTCACAATAATGTAAGCTCAACGTGCAACCTTTAATGTTTCAGTTTTGTAAAAGTTTTATGTTAATAAACCTACCTTTAATAAGTTACCTTGACTCCGTAAACTTTATCATACTTATTTAATGACTGGTTGAGACCAATTACTGTAAATCACAAAGGTTTAATAAATATAGCTATTACTTTATTTATGGTGAAACACAACACTTTGTTTTTGCACCTACTTTAAACAAGCCAAGCCAATTCACTGCGAGGTCATAACGCGCCGGTGGCAAATGGACAACTGATGAACTGACTACTGAGTACTGACTGAGTTGACTGACTGACTGAGGTGAAACATTTTGCCAGTGCGTGCTTAAAATAAATAATTCACACATCTCACTTTTGTAATAAACAGGGTGAATTTCAAAAACGTGACCATATTGGTAATGGTGCTTTTTTTTAATCGATAATAATTTTTATCTGAAAAATTCTACATGTTTCCTTATTTTTCCATCCGCCCGCCATTATAATTTCTAATCACGTGATTCGGTTTACCTCATGTCTCTAGGCCAGTGCATTGTTTGATGCTCATCTGTTGTCGGTTTAATGATATAATGTCTAACATTTTAATCGTAATCGCAATTCTATCGGATGCGATTTGTTTGTGACACCTAGTTCTTATTATGACGACTACAATCCTAAGCCCGATAAAGTATGATAAAAATTGGAATCCCCTCCTAAATAGTAATCATAAAATAGCATGGTTGTCGCGACTAAGTTTACTTGTTAATTAATAATCCACATGGTCCTTAATTAATCAGTTTGTGGAGTTTGTGAGGTGAATTGAGGCCAGTGTTCTTAGACTGTTTGAGATTTGTGACGTTTTCAAGTGAAAGTTTTTTTTAACATATTTGGGACGCCGTCTGTATTTTTTTAACAATGTTTTTTGATGGACCTGGCTATAAATTTCCTATTAAAGAATAATTAAATAGTATAAACTAATTATAAGTATTCTGTGCAACTGAATATTTTATTTGTTGGTCTAAAAGTTGTGATAGCCATGCCCGTTCGCGCTTGTCATTAGAAACTATTATTTTGGGTTTCGGCGGAATTTTCGTTGGTTAGTTCGGACTCGGACCTCGGATTTGTGAATTTGTCATTCAAAATGCAATAATCGAGGCGCTCGTAAAATAAATGAAGAAAATAACGGCGGGAGCCAACAACTTACTGCCACTCCGTAAGAAGTTCTCTTCTCTTCTCTGTTTTGTTGTCCATCCTAGGGAAGTGAAAAAAAAATCGAATATTGAAATAATCGATTAAAAATAGTTTATAAAAAAAAAAACGATTTTGATACTTGATTTTTTTTTATAAATAATCGATTAATAATCGTTTTTTTTTATAATCATTCAATCGATTATTACTGATTTTTCATCTGCAATTAAGTTTGTTTTTTGGGCCGGAGCCCGGAACGCGAACTGCTAATGAATACTATCTCCGCATACTATCATTAACGTCATATGTGCATCTTTAATGGCATACTTTCTGTGTTTTTTAAATTCATTTAAATAAATATTCATTAGATGGAGTCAACGAACTGTACCATCTTAAATTTTACGGATATTTGGTTGATAAGTCAATAATTATTCGTTGGTGAAAGACGGATTTCTAGATTTTGAATAATTTAATTTCTTTTTATCTATTTGAATAATTTAATTTATTCATTTAGATATGCGAAAATCTTTTTAATTAGAACCTTTTATAATTTGATTGTTCTAGAACTTTAATTTGTGTTGATGATATAAGAACTTACTATTTTTGTTGTTTATTTATAATTAACTAGCCCGCCCCGGCTTCGCACGGGTGCAATTATGACATAAAAACCTTCCTCTTGAATCACTCTATCTATTAAAAAAAACCGCTTCAAAATCCGTTGCGTGCTTTTGAAGATTTAAGCATACGACATCGACTTTGTTTTATACTATGTAGTGAAAAATATATTTATGACGTTTATTTTGAAAATAATTTGCAAATTAGGAATAAATCGATTAATTTAAAAAAATCTATTATTTTCTTAAGAAAAATAGATTATTTATTAATCGATTTTTCACTGTAACCAAAAAAATCGATTGATTTAAAAGTCCATCCTTAGTGGATAGTGACACTTTTTATGATGCTCACGTAGGTTTGTTCGTTTCAGTATGAGGATTTTTTGAAGAACGTAGCGAGTCCGAGCTTCGTCAGGTGTTGACCCTATAAGCACCCAGTAAGCAGATTTCATCTCCCATATAGTGCAGTCCTCAACACCGTTGGCGTATTCCGTATTCAACCATACGAATTTCTTTTCAGATTCGGATACTTTGGTTATTTTCTTATGCTGTGTTCGCACTTATTACAAACACAATTAATAGTACGAGATCCGGCTGCAAAATTCGGTAAGCAAATGAATAAACGGCGTAAGAAAAGAGAACGCGATAACGCGAGAGCGGCAAGGAAGTGACAGCCACGAAATGTCAAAAGTAGAAAAAAAACAACTATAAGTCGATCAGAAATCGATAACAGGCTGATCTATAATATGAATTTTGTTATTACCTTGTTATGGGTGTAACCTTAACTTATAGTTTAAAGCAGCATAAAGTCTAGGCTAAGAACCGAAGATTGTTGAGATTGAGATATGACCTTGAGATTGTGATTTAGCCTAAGTGATTTTGAATTGTATTGAATCATTGTTAGGAAATAATGATTTTGAAAATACTAACACATCTCTTATTATTCACACAACCGCTACTCGGCTATTCCGTTCACAAGGCCTCCCCTTTGTTACATCCACCCACATTAAACATATTTTCATACGGTAATAGACTTAATAAGTAATGTATGTTTTTTTACAGAACGAACGCTCGGTGCTACATTATTACGTTAAGGTGGATGCTCCAGGGTGGCCCGCGAAATTCAAATTTTCTTACGTTTTTTGCAATTTGCAAGTCAATTTGCAATTTGTATTGATGCGTTTTATGATTATAACTCTGTAACTACATACGTCTTACAGCCGCGAATCAAATGTTCATCATCATACAACCTAGCACTGCCCTGCAAATTGCAAATAACGTAAGAAAATTTGAATTTCGCGGGCTACCCTGGAGCATCCACCTTAAGGATTTTCTGCGCATTTTAAGTGGAATATTTAAATGGAGCGACAACTTCTCGGGGCTATAGGAGTTTAGGAAGATATTTAGGATTTTACTTACACTTCAATAAATCTGGCAGTTTATTATGGAAACTAAAATGAAACCATCCATGTAGTAAGCCAGGAATTTTAGGGAAACTAATAGTACCTGTCTTATTAAAGCAATAGCGTACTGATAAGGATAAATAAAATAAATCGTATAACAGGTATTCGATCCTATAATTGCTAAAATTGCAAAAAAAGCTCCTCAAGACAGCGAAGTCTTCCGCAAAGCATATTCAGATTATGTATTGTTAATAACTAAAGTAAAAGAATGTATAGTTTACATTATTTTTCCTATAATGTTTCGCGTTTGGCATCAAATGAATCTGTATACACGAAAGACATTATGGTTTCTTCCTGTGAACAAATTAACATTTAAGTAACTAAACACGGATATTAATAACCTACATAAGATATAGTGTGTTTAGTTAGATATAATCTTTTGGTCTATTCTGGATCAATGGAACAAAGTTTCATTCCATTATTGTCTCATCATCATCATCATCATTTCAGCCAAAAGACGTCCACTGCTGGACATAGGCCTCCCCCAAGGATTTCCACAAAGGCCGGTCCTGGGCCGCCCGCATCCACTGCTTTCCGGCGATCTTAACCAGGTCGTCGGTCCACCGTGTGGGAGGCCTACCAGCACTGCGCCTTCCGGAACGCGGTCGCCACTCGAGGACTTTTCTACCCCATCGGGCGTCGGTCCTGCGAGCTATGTGCCCTGCCCACTGCCACTTAAGTTTGGCAATCCGGTGGGCTATTGTATCTAGTGTCTAAATTAAATTAATTCATTGACTTAGTTATTCAGGGGAAGTTCATCACAGCTTATAGTTCTTAGAACTTAAAACTATATTCAGAATAGGTACGCCAACACTGAAATTATTACACTAGATTAGTTTTTTTTTAACCTTAGTGTGTGGGAGTAAAGTTGAGATGATCACAAAAATAAACTTCACATATTTAAACTTCGTTAGCGCCTGATAAAATAAATATAAAATAACTCAAAATGCCAAAAGGCCAAAAAATAGTCCTGTCCTAACTGAAAGTGAGGGGTCACTTTCAGTTAGGACAGGACTATTTTTTTAGGTTCTTTGCTAGTTTTAAATAAATCCAGGCAATCGAATTCAATTCGTTGATTGGTTTACGTTAATCCAATAGATCAGAGGACGGTCCTTCCCAGGCATAAAAAAACCATTACAATGCAATTATCGAAGAAACAAACCTTCTGGGTGATGTTTTTGCAAGGCGTTATTTTCAGGTGACGTAGTCCAACACTAGTATTTAGAGGCTCAGATTGTGTACTGTGCACAGCGTAACTGGGACCCACTCCCAAGTCCTGATTGGTTGTAGACTGGAAGATTTATATAATTATAAACTCTGACATACAAAAAAAAACAGATACTTGTTTACAGAAAATAATATTATTTTATTAATAAAGTAAAGTGAACATTGGGCGGCCTTATCGAATACCGCATACAGCAGTGGGTCATATATGGGCTTAATAGTAGTAGTAGTAGTAACCGACTGTTTCAAGCTAGAAGACTAATATTTTCATTTTAAAAAGTAAAAGTTTCGTATCAAGTTTTCCTTCTTCTGCGACTAGGTTATCGGCCTTGTCATTTCTTTTTGTCGGGTAGTTACTTACTTCACCCTCAGGATGGAATAGGGTGGTGACACTATGTATTGTAAATCCGTCACCACATGGTGACGGCTTGCTTGCTTTCTGCAAAAAAGACTTACTAAAAGTCATCAGACTTTTTGCACCACAAGCATTGCTATATTTATTGCTCAATGAGTTACCACATTTTTGCAGTCACTGTGGAAAATCTAATTCCGGTTAAATACCAAGAGTCCTATTTGTCCATAAATACCAATCTGTCCAAATGTATAGGTACTCACAGTTTCTGTCAGACTGTCTCGAACGCTGTTATGAAGTAGAGTAAGTCGATTGACTGTTGTAGTGCATGCCTTTTCAGCGCGTTCAACTTCGCTCTAGAAATTATCAATATTGTAATAAATTTAAAAAAATCTTGTTCCAATTCCAAAATGTTGATTGTTTCGTAATTAATTTACTAGTACCTAATTGGACTCGGTTATAATTAAAGCCTTGTAATCAATTTGAAAGAGCACAAGATGTCCTTGTAATGTCAGCATAAATATCGATATATTTTTTAGATCTTCATAATACAGAGTACATGTTAATTATTTTTACTCGGAAGCCTTCTTCACCACAATGTCTAAATTTCTAAGGGTCGATGGCACAATATCTACACAGGGTTTTTTTACTTTACTTTATTGTGACAATGACGACACGGTTAGCGCAGTTGTTGAGCGATCGACTGCTGCGCAGCATGTCGCGGGTTCGATCCCCGCACGGAAGAAATATTTGTACGACCTACAAGTATTTGTTCCGGGTCTGGGTGTTTTCTATCTATAACATGTATGTATTTACAAAAAAAAAATATCTAAGTAGTTTATCATCCATCTCGTTACCATAACACAAGCATTAAGTTGCTTAGCTTGGGACGTGATGGCGTTGTGTGAAATGTCCAATGTACAATCGACATATTAATCCAAAAAGTATATCTGGTGTAAAGCCAAAATATCCAAAAAAGATTTCACTCAGCCCGTATATGACCAATTGCTGAGTCGAGCCTCCTCACACCTATCCAGGCTATCCAGATGTGTTGGCTGGCACAGGGTTTCGTTGTGGTTTCATTTCAAATTTTCGGCGTTTCTTTTGCGGCTAGGTCTTTGGTCTTGTCGTTTCCTTATGTCGGCTCTTTCGGCACGGATGGAATGGGAACCCTGTTTTTCTAAATCCGTCACCAGTCTGAAAACCTTACGTACTACTTATACTTTAAGCTAATAGCTAGCTTACTTATACTTAATTAAGCTATATTATCTTACCGCCACCAACATCAAAACTTTTTTGGCATCCTTAATCTGTTTTGTAACGTGCATCTTTTGGGACATATCCGGCAATATGTAGCTGATGACGACCAAAACCAGGACAGTCACTATGGCTATATAACCAGCACTGAGGGTTGAATACGCAGTCCAGGCGTAGTTCATAGCTCTATCAGTTATGTTTGGGATTAATGAGAAGCGGGCATTTGGACTGCAGCGTACATATTTACCTGGAAATAAGTAACACCATTGTACACGAAACATAACCTATGAAGTTGATACGTGGTAATTTTTTGCACATTGCACTTATGTACTTAAGGAAGAATAAGAAATTAGGCATACAATATTGTACATAAAATATAATAGGAGAGAAGGATACGACTGAACTCAAATTGGCAGAAAGGGCACAGCAAACTGTTGGGTGTACCAGGCTGAAGACGGGGTGCTATGGGTTATTATTAGAGGAAGCCTTTAACCAGTATTCAAGACTACAGTGCGTAGGTGTTGATAAACAAAAGTTGCTGCGATGATAACGTAGAATTCGAAGCGAACATAATACGTGTTCCGAAAGGCTATAACATTAGTCTTCTGGAGATATCATTCGCTAAAAAGTGCAAGCTCGGTCTCTTGAACAATAGCTTGATTATGGCTTTAAATAGTAAAGTTAGCACAGCATTGAAAAAAAATAGAAAACCAGAAAAGCTTTCCGATTAATATTCCAAGAAAATCCGTCTTTAAGCCTGACATTGATGCGAAATGAGACGCATTTGCCTAGTTTACAAATGTTTATATAACTTTACTTGAATACGCAGACTTGGCCATCGGTGCGATACCAATGTACTCCTGAATATTAAAATATTGATGCATGTTTGATTCTTGGTCAGAATTGGAGTGTGTACGCTGCTTGCCCATTCCTGTTTACACACCCTGTTGGCATTGTTAACCAATTAAATATTACACCATTGCTAAAATCATTGTCCACAATTTTGTATTTTTATAAACTTCTGCAAAAGAATCTGGCACAGATATTTTTTGCGCTATCATAGATAATTATACCCAGTGTAGTTTTACTGTCTATGGTATTGATAGATGGTATTATTTGTCCTATGAATAATAACTAAGTTACTTTTCATAATGATGTGTGTTCATAATCGTGAAAACCTAAGGTTTTCACGATTTTACACATTGCAGGAAATGATGTCTTCACGGCGACGACTGCCATCCAGTCGTCCCGCGACCACGGACACTGCAAAGTGTCTGAAACGTTGGGAATAAAATAAAACGATCATAACCGTGAAGACATCATTTCCTGCAATACTTTTCATATATTGGACAAAACTGACAAATATTAACAAATGAGTTTAAAACATTATTCAAGGCAGGGGATGGCGGATAACCAGCTGCCCTTCTGTTGATACTTCCTCAAATCGTCCTACATTAACGAGCGACTTATTTTTTTTTAAATAAATCTGCTGCTGGGTTATGTGTATCGCAGGGGCTTATTTCAAAGATGTAATTGACAAATGACACCCAGACTCCGAGCACATGATTCTTCTTTACACAAAGACACTTGCCCGACCGGGGATCCAAAGGCGGCTTAAACAACTCTTAGACAAGGCAGCTTAAACTACTACTCGTATATGTTTAAGTAAGATTCCCTGGCCTATCGAGATCTATCGGGGAAGCATGACAGTCGCAGCGGAGGGTAGCCACACATAGCCAATATTGTAAATATGACAGATCCGTGAATACGAAAAGCAAACTAAAGAGCTGCCGTTAAGTATAGTTATATAACGTGTTATGTACATACACTTGGAGAAGATGGTATACAGCTTTTTTGTTATAAATAATTATTCCATAAACGGCTGTAGTGTTTGCAGACAATATTCTTCGATCGATGTGTTGCAAATGATGAAATATGGTACAGAGACGTGGTTGCTCACTATGGGCTCCATTAAAAGCCCCAATGTTACGCAAAGGGCAATGGAGAGGGCTATGCTCGGAGTTTCCTCGCGAGATCGAATCAGAAATCAGAGATACAAAGAATAACCAGAGTTACCGATATAGCCCATAGGATTGCCAAACTTAAGTAGCAGTGGATAGGACGCATAGCTCGCAGGACTCGTTAGTTCGCTGACTGCATTACAGACCTGGTTATGCCGGAAAACGATGGATGCAGGCGGCTCCGAATCCTGGGAGAAGCCTATGTCTAGCAGTGGAGTATTTTTGTTGAAATGATGATGATACATAAATGTAAATACTTCAGAGTGGAGGTGTGACAAACATTTCACAAGTCCAAATGCCACAAACCCGCATCACGGTGATGTAGTTATTTCGTCCATAATCAGTATCACTACCTACCAAACGGGAGCACGGTAGGTATATTTTGAATCAACTTGTATATTCTATGGGGGAAAGTCAAAATAATACAATGACTGTTACTTATAACTTAATTTATCTCACAGACGATCAAAGCTTAATTTTTACTATTTTATAACATCGAAAACACTACAACATACGTTACCTATAACATTCTATGCGCGCGCGTATAATATGTTTGACTAGTAAAACTGATTACAAATGGGTAATATATTCTGGAGATCTGACAATTTCTCGAAAGTAATATTGAAAATAAATCAACAAAACCTCTGCAATACGAAGCGAATTACAGTCCTTAAAATTTGAAATTAGTAAATAAATTATCATATTAATAAGAGTCACCGAAACGAAAGGTTTCAGTGTGAGCGAAACAAAATTCTTTCCTGATATGGATTTCTATAGGACTCGTACAGGATGAATCAAAACCCCTTTATCCAACCAAAACCAAAGGATCGATAGTAGATATAGTGCTTCTAATATGAGAAGGTTTAGAAGTATACGTGCAAGGTTTAGAAAAAGCAGTATCTTAATTTTTTTTAAATTGTTTAGCCAGTTTAGCCCGTTTATAATCGAGAACACTTTTTTTAAACGTAGGTACATCTTAGACGTAGGTATATAAAATGAATGTTTGATTATATGTCCTAAAATCGATACATTTGATCATGTGTGGATGAGCCCAGGAAGTTTTCTGAACAAAAAAACATTAAATATTTGTGTAGGTAATGCCTTTCCTTCAAATTTATTTTAGTTAGTGGCGTAGTAACTAGGGTTCATTCCCGGGAATTCTCGAGCCGAGAATTCCCGGGAAATCGTTGGGCTTTGTTCCCGGGAAATCAAGCTCGAGAAAAGTCGAGAACTCGAGAAATCATGTACGTTTGTAGAAAATAAACTTGCAGCGTTTTAATTTGTTTATATTCTATTAACATGCCATAAATGGTGCTATGATTGTAATGTAATTATAATTTACATTTACTTTCTACCTGAGTTAAAGATATTACTTAAAGATTTCTTTCGTGTTTTATAGAAGCTATTTTGTTTACAAGATATAAGTAGATTTTTTTTTCTAAATAACCAGCCCAAAATTGTGCTGTAATGTAAGTTAAGATAATAGGTTGAGGAAAAAGTTTCGTCGCATTTTTTAAGAAATTTCAAAACATTTTTCTTCTTTTGTCTCTTTCATCTTGTAGGTAGGGACATGATCCCATTGCTATAGACATTTTGGGACTACTGATCAAAATACCGCGACAAGTGGTTTTGGCAGTCCTCTCGTGATGTTAACCTGACACTGCCTAAAGAATTCTGAAGAGACCGAAACATGTGGAAATCTGAAGGTGCAAGATCAGGACTGAAAATTTTATTACAAGTTCATACATACTATAATGCGAAAAGACTTTTTCCCCAACCTAATATTTACGTTTTCTTTCATGTTGATTTTTTGTTTAGTTTAAGTTCTAAATAACCAACTAAAAATGGTGCTGTCATTATGATTATGAGCCTGAATAATATTTTTTTCTTTAATATTTTATAAAACAATATTTATAAGATTAATGTTTTTGAATAACATCGATGAAAGTTTTATAATTAATTTGATACTTTTATTTGAGAGGAAAACCACTGATTTTTAGACGCAATTGCAACCAAATAATATGAGAAAACGTACGTAAATGTAAATTTCTCGACAACCCGAGAGTCCCGAGAAATGAGCCTCGAGAATTCTCGAGACCCGAGAAATTGAAAAGCTCGAGAAATCATGAACCCTAGTAGTAACACACGCAGGGTACAGCTAGTTGTATCATACAATAGAAACATGAGATTTATTCGCATGTAAGGTTTTTGTTACATCCTGTACATTTTAGTTCAAAAAACAGTCATTTTGGCAGTTCCAAATTCATAAAATACTAGTGAGCATTATCGTTTTTTTACAATTTAGTTAACTATTTACACTAGGGCACATGCACGGGGGCCTAGCCAAATGGCTTTCGAAACGCACGTATGGTATCCGTATTGTCATTGGACAGGTCGTGTCAATGCCATACCTACATTTGATTTTCTATTGTTGTTTTAACATGGCAAAGCATTAAGAAATAAGTGAAGTGATTTTTTATTTTAGCAAAGCAAGCGATTCGAAAGCCATTTGGCTAGGCCCCCCGGTGTAATTCTATATTAAATTATTAAGCCTCATCCATATTCAGCAGCTGGCTGGCCTAACACCTGAGTAAATTCTATCCTTTCCTTTTATTGACTCCACCATACCATGGCACGTTCATTTTGGTAAAACTGCTAGTCATCGCGATCTATCTACCGAATATGGATAAGCTTTAGGCTAAAGGTACTCTTGAGGTTTGGAAGACTGACTGAGTTTGAGGTCGGACAGAGGCAATGACGTCACCGCTTTTCATTATCAACACAACACAAGGAGCAACATGAAGTGCGACTTCGGGGCGGCGAGGACTGTCTTAGTTTGTTTTGAGCACCTAAACAAAATCCCATTTGTAAAAGTGCAGTCATAAATATCATTCGTGCCTCAGGGCGTACGTAAGTCAATACACAAAGTCAGTTGCGTGAACACTCGCAGCTGGTCTAACCAAATTATTACAGGTTATCTTAGATGGGGCCACACAATGCCTCCACTGCCATAAGCAAAGGCAGAGAATGTCGTAAGAGCTGCCTAAATTAATATGACAAACGAAGAGAAGGAAAACTAAATACCAAACTTTTTTATAGTGAGGTAACCTTAAATCCCACGTGGGAGTACACGGGCGCGAGAAAATGGTGAAGTGGGCCCGGGTCATTCACTAAAACTTACCACTATTGTACCGGTGTGTTTCATCCCGTATGTCCAGAGTATGGGGACAGAGAACGATAAACTTTATAGCCACATAATGCTCTAAGCTCCACGTTAATTACATTCTGCACAATCCACTATACACAAATTAAGAATTTACAATTATGATGACGACGACTATCCACATGGCAGTCTTTGTCGTTTCAGCCCTTAAATGACCCATTACGGAGTCTGGCCTCGTCCAAATTCATGGAGGGAGATTAGTCTACTGTGCCACGTTGTTGACGGATTAGCAATAAGTCTAACGGCTATATTTTTTGGGCATTTTATTTCCATTAGTCGGCACTTCCGACACCCTCCGTATGGAATTGGGTGGTGACATTATGTCACGACACGGGTGGTTATTAACGATGGGATTCCCTACCGTTTTATAGTAATACAGTGGAAATATTCGTGGGTATCCAATATGCTTCTACGATCCAGGGCTAGAGGAAACTGGTTAGAAGATCTCCTGTGTTACAGAAGAACTTAGTTTTTTGAACGTTGAAGAAGTTTTTGTTTTTGCCATTTGCATTTTTCGAAGTATGCACAGCGATTTTTATTTTATTGTTAACAAAAAAGAAGTTTATGATCGGATTTGAATCGGCCAAATAAGGTAATAAAAGTTTTTACGCAACTATTACAATCAAATACTCTATACGAACATTTGAACATGCAGGGAGGCAAGCTGGGCACCAAGGTCCTGAAAGAGTTTTAGCAAGTACATAATAGGTATTTGTTTACTTGAATCTACTTCAATACACTATATAAATAAATACTTATACAGAATAATACACATCCCCACCGCACGCTGGGAAAAAACGCGTGTTGTAAAAGTCAACAAAACCCAGCATGCTTGGTGGTAGGATTTAATGGTCTGCCCGGCTAGCTACCCTCACATCTAAGTCCGGCGCCAAGGAGTTCTACTGTGTTACATCGTGTGTATACGAAAGCCGGTGCCCGACGGGGCATTTTCTTGAATTGCCTGCTCCATTTTAGACCCTGCCGTTGCTTTCAATCACGCAAGGGTCAAAGGCATTCAGTCGGTGATAAAAAAAACCCAGTGTACTGCGCTGACTTCCCCGTGGGTCCCGACTTGGATCAGCGTGCGCTAGTATAGCTCATCCCATTTTTTTATTTATATCATCTTCATCCTCATTTCAGCCAAAAGACGTCCACTGCTGGACATAGGCCTCCCCCAAGGATTTCCACAAAGGCCGGTCCTGGGCCGCCCGCATCCATCGTTTTCTGGCGACCTTAATCAGGTCATCGGTCCACCGTGTGGGAGGCCTACCAGCACTACACTTTTTTTTACTCTTACATTTTTACTTTGATTATTAAGCACAACACTTTCCTTTTTTACTTATAGCTCCTTTAAAATTATATAATTTGTCCACGACTGAGTCGGGCCTCGTCCGGGAAATTAGCCTACTGTGCCGTTGCACCAGACGAGTTGGCACAGGGTTTGTATTGAGTTTTCCTGTTCTTGTGGCAAGGTGATCAGCCAGCGTTCCTTTAGTTGTCTCATACGACACCCTCATGATATGGTATTGTGTATTATAAATCCATCACCACAGAGACACTTATAAATTCAGCTACAGTTTCTTAATTGAGTTTTTATTTTATCTTTGACTAGCTTTTGGGCGCGGCTTCGCTCGCGTGGACTTCGAACCCGTGCTTATCTCTATGCATTTTTTTTAATGAATATAAAAGTGGTTATTGTGACTAAACTATGATAGTTAGATATGTGCTCTCGCGGACTTTTTTGTAGATTTTAATAAGACCTACAAACTCGTAGTACTTCATTTTGTTCTATTGTCAATCGTTTTTGCAGCGCACGCATAAATAGGTTTTCGATTTTACACCTTGGGTTACAAAATCGCAATTTTCATACGGATCCCTAATTCTTTTGAAAATAAAATATAGCCTATAACCTTCCTCGATAAATGGACTATCTAACACTGAAAGATTTTTTGAAATCGGTCCAGTAGTTCCTGAGATTAGCGCGTTCTGTGTGTTGAAAAGGGACGTCTTGAAAAAAGGCCAGGTCAAGAGTACCCTAAACCGAAGAGCATGTATGAAGGGAATAATGAAAGTGGACGAAGCGAAACAAGTATGTATGGATCGTAGCAAGTGGAAAGAAGTGGTCTCTGCCTACCCCTACGGGAAAGAGGCGTGATTATATGTATGTATGTATGTGTGTTCTGTGTCGCTGGGGAAATGCTTCATGCATCCCCCCCCCCCCGGGGGGAGAGGTGGGTGATTATGTGGGACTCCCGGGACAGAACCCGTAAACCCACTAAAACCCCAGCGGTGTACCCTCACACGGCACGCTTGGGGTGCCACCGGTTCGCGCGAGCGCTATCCACGTTGACGCCCCAAGGACTTAACCCTGTGCCAACCCGTCTTGAAAGCGTGGCACAGTAGGCTAATTTCCCTCCATTAATTTCGAGGAGGCCCGACCCAGTAGTGGGTAATTTATGAGCTGAAACGACGACGTTGATTATCTGAACATTTAAGAAGGATACTAAATTTGTGATAGGTACTTACCTAGAATTAGTAGATTGTTCCGTTTTATGATGAGTAATGCAGGACTAGAAGCAGAAATATATATTCTCAGTAAAACATAAACATAGTGGTGTGAACTTTTCTGTTGCTGTTACGTTGCTGGCCAGACGGTTCGGCAAAGATTATAAGACAAACTGTTTCTTATGCGGCAAGGTCTGCCTGCAGCCTGAATGAGGAGGGATTGTATTGATTACTTTGAGTGCCTGCACCAACATTAAAATTTGGTTAATTTAAAAAAGTTGATTATAATATTTCAATAGCCATTATGAAGTCGTAAGATTGGCATAAATTCGTGCAAAAAAAAAGCATTTTATAATCGATGCGAATTTAATAATCGAATAATTCAAATCATATTCGATCAATAAACCCGTCGGGCCAGCATGCCCATAGACACTATTTCCCTCGAATCTAAACTCATATTCGTTTATCATGAGAATGCTTCCAAAAAAAAAAACATGGAATATTTTCAAAAAGATCTAGATACAATACCAAAAAAAAACGTAAATTATAAGTACGCTCCGTAAATTATATAGAGTGTGAGTGTATCACTTTGCTCAATTATATGTATACATATACTACGCCCGTATGGTGACGGATTTAGATTTACCAGCAGGCTGAGTAAGTGAGTAGGCTGGAGCTTAGGGCGGCAAAATTGAAAGGGGCGGCAAATTTAGTTCATACTTAATTTTTTTATTTCAATTTATTTATTTTAAAAAACATTACATTGATATAATAAGAATTAGGAAAATTGGAGAGAAATTAAAATAATTAACAAAAATCGAAGTAAAGTCCTATAGACAGTGCTTAATTTTTTTTATTTATTTTGAAAATTCTTTGCTGTAAAAATAATCAAGGTACGATAGTTCTCAATGATAGTAACTATACGAGAAAAAGATGATGTAACAAGGATGATGGAGTACAAATCATAAAGTTTATTGAATGAATTTTATTGATAAAATTGTGGACGAAGTTATCAAAATTTGGAGGCGGCAAAAAATTTAATAGCCCACGGGCGGCAAATCTGTAAATCCGCCACGATTAATAACTATCAACTATATTCGATTCCAATCTCGATTATCTTACCTTAGAGCAGTTAGAGTATCCCATTTCTTTCAAGAACATCTCATTTTCACTTGGCTTATTACTGAACTGAACCGGCGTGTCAACCTTCTGTTTTTCCTTTAGCACTGAGCTACCTTTATTAACTGCTGGAAATCCACACTCCTGGCGTGGAAGTGCCCTGCGCAGTCTGGTATTGCTCGCAACGCTGGTTCGGCTGCTGCATCGGGTGTTGGTGTGTGGTATAGTAGGAATTATTTCTGTAAAGCAAACCGATTTGGAAGTTTATAGGTAACTAGCATTTGCGCGCGGCTTCGCCCGCGTGGGCTTCGAACCCGTGCATATTTTTTATGAACATAAAATCGGTTATTGTGACTAAACTATGATAGTTAGATATGTGCTCTCGCAGAATTTTTTGGAGATCTTTATAAGACCTACAAACCCGTAGTACATTATTTTGTTCTATTGTCAATAGTTTTTGCAGCGCACGCATATAAATAGGTTTTCCATTTTACACCTTGGTTTACAAAATCGCAATTTTCATACGGATCCCTAATTTTTTTGAAAATAAAATATAGCCTATAATCTTCCTCGATAAATGGACTATCTAACACTGAAAGATTTTTTGAAATCGGACCAGTAGTTCCTGAGATTAGCGCGTTCAAACAAACAAACAAACTCTGCAGCTTTATATATTAAGTATAGAGTATTTAAGTATAGAGTAGATTTGGAATCACATTGACGCTAATCGGCGAAGTAGAACTAAAATACCAGACTGAGAGGTAAGCGACAACGTATAACTACTGTAGTGACCAGCATGCTACTACTTTCCACAATTCATCCAAAAAATCTGAACTATCAACATCAAGAAATTGCGCCTACAAATGCGAGAATTACCAAAAAAACCCTACACCGAGATAGTGAAGTTTCCAGAGGAATTCGCACAGTTAAGAAATCCCCGACTACAGTTCTTGCCAGATATACCACCTCATCTGGTAGGATGATCATCCCTTTGCGCCTTTTTTTTTTTTTTTTGCTCGTGGTAAAATCCTTTATGGACTATCCCTGCCAGCCTGGAGATGGCCAACAGGGGGTGTGTGGGAGTCCCCATCCCTTTGCGCCTAAACTACCATTAAAACTGGACCTGTCCAACTAGGTAAGAGACCTCTTGTGGTTGGTCACTTAACATCCTTCGGACAGATGCGAAGAACTCCGCGTAAATATTTGTATTTGGCCAAACTTAACTGTTGAAAGATCTGGGTCTAGAAGTAGTAATTACTACTAATACTCAGCCCAGGAACGACCAACTTCTGAGTCGGGCTTCCTCTAATTGCATGAATGGTAATTAGACTACTGTGCCATGCTGGCCAGACGGGTTGGCACAGGGTTTTAGTGGGTAGACGAGTAGTTTTTGGAGTCCCACATAATCTTCGACCCCACCCCCGAGTGGCATGGTATTCATAAAGCACTGCCCCAGCGTCACCAAAAAAAAAACGAAAAAAAGGGTTTCCTATCAAGTGTTCCCTCGATTAAGTTATCGGCTGTGTCATTTTGTCACAGGATGGAATGGGGTGGTGATACTAACTATTTTGAATCCGTTTTCATATGGAAAGCCCCACATAGCACCTCAAATAACATGAGCCGTATCAAGCTTGCAGGTAACCTAATCAGACCCTAATGAAATGACGAAACGGCAAAGGAGATGTTGATAATACCTCTACTGCATTGTGTCACAGCTTGAGCCTGGTTACAACTTCTCCTAGGTGGAGGCTGCGGCGACATAACCCTGAAGATGTATGCTAGAAGCAGCAGAACGCTACCGATGGCCACCGAGATCATAATGAGCGACTTCTTGACGAAATCCTCGAAGCTGTCTATTAGTTGGTCCATATAACATTCCATCCGGTCGAGTGCCGCGTTGGTGCACATTTTTGCTTGATGTTGTTAAAATGTGTAGTAGATATACCTGGAATTACCAAGATTACTTTACCGTACCGATTAAGTACCCGGTCCAGCTATGCTTAAGCGGCTAACATTACATTTGCACAATAACATTTTCTGTAGCTTCTTTGTTGGTTTGAAACATGAACATGCGAGTTTCTGAAACCATTATATCGATCTTTTTGCATCACATAGTCGGTTTATCCGAGTATTTAGAGTGAACTAACTTATTTTTTAAGCAAAATAAGTACATGCCTTTGCCTTTTTTTACCAATTACTATAAAGCCTTTGACCCTAGGCTGATGGCTAGCAACACCAGGGTCTTGAGAATATAAATTAGTTCTGGGGGCCTGGGATCTCGAAGTAGAGGCATATTATAGTCTAAGGTAGGTATTATCATCATAGAATAGAATAAACTTTATTTTGAGAAAACTGTGTGCAGTAACAGTTACCTACTCACAAAATAAGGTGATACAAATCAAAGAATCAAATTCAAATTCTTTATTTATCGGAACTATAAACTACGACAAATATAAGATACGTTAATTTATGTGCGATAAATAGCTACATTAGTGCTAGACTGTGACGCAGTAAAAAATGTAAAATACACGTTAGGTACAATAAACTCTTACGGCTAATAGGTATTTTTTTAAAAATGGATATACAAAAATTCTATGCTTCAGACAGTATCGCCAGAAAATATTGTCAAGCTTAAGTTACTAACCACGCAATTCTCTTCACATTTTTGAAATATTGTGAATATTTTTTGTATACGAACACGGAGCGCATAGTATGTTATTTTATTGAAATATTTTGCTGAAATTCATTCACATACTATTGGCAATGGGTTAAGTGCCATTTTGACACTTCCTCCAAACATATTTTTAGACCTGTGGTTTATAGACAAGTGTTGAGGTACATATATTTTGATCTCCTTTGAGAGCTATCTCTTTAATAATTTTATATCAGTGGGTGCCGAGACTGCCGAGGTATGGTTAATAATTTAGTTAATATTTTATTGTTATTGTAGTAGGTTTACATTTATCTCGGAACCAACAACTAATAAGTCATCCATTTGTCTTTTAATCACTTGAAGTGGTCTAGCAAACTACTGAAACGGTTTTGATAAAATTTATTTGGGAAGAACCAATTCGACGGAAATACTAATCGGAAAACGGAACTATGCGATGACAATTAGGCCCTTCGTACACAAGGCTACGCAAATCTTCGTTAATCAACGATCTTAGTCTTCAAGCGACTACCGCCATACAAAGCGAGTCGCGGGAGGAATGCTGGCGACGCGACTCGTGTACGAACCTCAATGGATTTGTCTCATGGAAATTCCTCTTATAATCGTTGTGTATCGAAGATTTGCGTAGCCTTGTGTACGAAGGGCCTTAAACAAAAGTTAAATAGACGCATAATGAGAACTTCTTCTTTTCCAAGTCAAAACCACAGTCAAACACTGTTAGTTTAAATAAATAACATTATAGCGCCATCTACACGTATTAATGCGAATGACGTGATATAATACTATACTGGTGCACGACATTTCGTTAAAGTGTCACCAAAACACCATAATGAAATATACCAGTTTACAAGAACGTGTACAGATGTCGCATAATTAATTTATAAAATATGTTATTGTTTAAACTATTTACGTAACTTGATAGCTATGGGTAATTAATTAGCAGATGAATAGTTTTTTAAATGTATTTTTTTTTCATAAATATATTTTATTTGGTATTTTCTATTTTGAAAATACTTATTACCAAGAATTTAATTATTCACGGTTTGTTTTCAATTGCTCATGGTCTATTCCTTATCCGGCAATTTTAATAAAGTCTACTTAAATTGTACAGCGTTTCTCAATAAATTTTATTTAATTTTATTGGATAAAATGCACGCCAAAAAATTTTAAATGTTTAATTGAGACATTTTATATTCGTAAAACCTAATATTAGTTATCTTTTAAACACATGCAAATTGGCTGAAAGTAGAACATGAAACAAGATAGCTGTGGAACTATTTTATAATTCAAAGGCACAAACTTCTTTATTCGGCACAACCAGCACATATCTTTATGTTAGGGAAAGTATACATTTTAACGACTACATTTCATCCATACCATTTATCCATTTAAAATTATGTTCTGCCTTTCGGCTGACACACCGTCGTTCCTCGAGACACCAGACAGAGACCAGTTATTTTCCTTCTCACTTGTTCTCATTGTATACTCAACATCGTTTTCGTTTTGCTTTTCGAGGTAGTAGTTAGGGGATCACTGAATATCATCAAATATCGATACAACCTCAATATGTGCAATCTCTTGCTTCTTGCTCCGTTAGGTTTAAGCGCTTTACGACCAATATTTTTACAATCTATTAAAAAACAAAGTATGATCATGGTAAACCTAAAATAGCCTTAATCACTCCATCTGACGTTAGTCATTTATCAGTGAAAGTTTTAGAGATTACCCAGAACAAAGAGTAATTTCAATTTTATTCATTCATGACTAGCTGCGCCCCGCTGTTTCACCCGCGCTTCCTTATTGTCGTACTGAGGGTGACGCCGCGGGGCGAAGCTAGTCTAAAAAAGTAGCCTAAGTTACTTCTTATATCATCAGCTTCCTATCAGTGAAACTCCCGTCAAAATAGGTCCCGCTGTTCCAGAGATTAGTCGGAACAAACAGACAGACAAAAATTAGAATAATGTTATTTTGGTATATGTACTGTGTAATACATTAATTTAATAAAAAGTGGTTATTTTATTATTACAAACTGACACTTCAATTTTATTTATTTGTATAGATTCGGTATGGATTTAGATATAACGATTGCCAAAGAACTAAAGCAATTCACAATAGTCGATTTTTGTATAGGAATGTGTTACCCACATCGGCACTTTTGCTCAAGTTCTTTGGATTTTTTATACATTACTTATTTTCAGAAGCAGATGGTGTACCTACTTATAATATAGCCACGATAAGTATCGATAATTTTCCCCGCACTAACGAAGGCTCTATACCAATAGCACCACGAGCTCGGCTTGGAATGATGTCATTCATCGCCACACACTCACACATTGGACGCCTTGTGACTTAGTCGTGTCGTGTTGACCCGCGCCTGTTTACATTCTGTACACAGTGACTTCACGAACCGTGCCTGTGATTTATTTTTTCTTAGCTAGTTATTAGTACATAAACATGGCTACCAACAGAGCAGCGAAATCTGGATTTGCCGCGGAGGCTCAACGAAAGGTAAGTTAAAATTTTAAATTAAGGATGCCGGGTGCTGCTCGGCTATGTTCAGATGTCCAACGATATTTTGCATTCGATGAAGAGGCTCTCGGAAAATGTCGGATTATGCGTCTGGATTATTGATTCGAGATGCTGCAGGGTCCAGGCCGTGTTATAAAGGTTTGTCCCTGACCTAGTTTAGGAACAGATGGCGGACAGAACATTGGCGCCAATTGCCGCCAACAAGGATAATTAATAAATGTTTCAACATTTGACTAATATTGATATTGTGCAATGAAACGGTTGTGTTTGTATTTCGAGTCAATTGATTATTTAAAACCATCAAATTTCCCTCAATTCACATTTGTTGAAAAAAGAGTTACTTGATCGGAATCATTAGGCACGGGATGGGCACGGGTTACGATATTAATTCACATATGGAATGTTTGGGAAAATACCGCAACGATGAGGGTAAAATATCAATTGTAACAAGTAATTTATTTGGTGATATCATTAAATATATAGATTGATAGGTAGTAGTTACTAATTCTAAGCAAATGGGACAGGACGAATATAAACAATACGTTTAAAACACAACTCAGTTTCATTATAAATCACAAAAGCACCTTGTACCTATTTTGCAAAATGCCATGGAAATTTTAAACAAAATTTTGTATTCAAACAGTGTGGTTTACCATTTTAAATACGAATAGCTTGTCAACGCCACATGCAAATAGTATGCATTGAGGGAAGGTTACGACGACATGCACAAAAATAATATAAATTTAAATTCTGTTGGCTATCTCACCCAACAGCTTATTTCATTAATTTGTTACATGACATCTTCATGATATTTACGCCAAAATTGGAACCGTCCCATGTTTTCTGTAAAAAATCGGTAGGGTCAAAATATACGAAAGTTCTTTACATTCTGGTAGGTTTGCCAAAAGAGGTATTGCCTGTATTCTTTAACTTGTTTTATTTCGTATGACCAAATTCTTTGGAGCCTCAGGTGCTGAGTACCAACTTAAATTTTACAATACCTTAACGGTCATTGCCCGAGTTGGCTTGCACTCGGCTAACCAAGCCTTCGACCGTGGCCGTTTTAATAACGAACTATACATTACGATAAAAATATAATCTTACGTCATGGCCACGTTTAGAATTACTAAGTAAAATAAATTCTGTTCTATTAGAGAATTGTGAGTTCTTCCTGTTATCAAGCGTAACGGTCTTACATGTGGGTCAAGGAGAATCAGTCGATTCACCTTTTATAACCGGTTTTGGTACATTTTTAACATCCCTAGCAGGTATGCAAGAGAAAAGCACAGAATTAAATTTTAAACCAGTGAATACGAACATCCTAAAATGACTTACTTGAATACGTATAACTATGTGCCTTATCGGAGTAACAAGAATTCAGGTCAAGCGGATGGGCTATACATCTTCTAATTACGAAATGATGATTGACTCATTATGACAAATTATTCAGAGGCAATACACGACAAAAAAAATATTACTTATCCATTACGCACCAACTCAATAGCGTATAAAAGATACATTCATCGCTCAATATTGTACAATATTTGATTAATATGATATGCTCACAGAAACCAGATGTCCAATTAGCTCAAAAGAATTTATTTCATACTGAGTAAATCCACGAGACGATGACTCACATAAGGCCCGTTTCTGTTACACAACATGGCTCCATGCCTTTTAAGGTATGGCCTTTACACAGGATTCATTTATATGGCTTAAATACAGACTACTTTCAAGCATACCATATGTTCAAGATTGACACTTGACCAAATTTCTCTCGTAGGCGCACACCTTGTGCCTACTGTAGCCAGTTTTAGTTGACAACTTAATGTAATATAAGAACATCAGGCTGTAGACTAACAAAAAGTCGTACATAACACACCACCGCAATATATCTTGCAATATAGTATATTGTTTCAACTAATGTTATGCGCTGAGGGTTCTATTGTTTCCTCAAACCTGCTTTTGGTCATAGATGTAAATTGAACGAAAACACTGACTTTATTTTGACACACCTGATTTCAGAAGTGCTTATTAAAATGAGTTCATCATCTTATCGTTCAGTTTTGTTGTAATTGTTCAATCTCCGTTTTCATAATCCCACTGGCCACCCTGGTCCCATTGACCTATGCATAGCTTCTGCCCGTGTCTTCATATAAATTATAGCCTATTTGTTATCCTGATGAACGAGTATGAGCTAAATTAACACGAAGTTTCATTAAAATCCATTGAGTAGGTTTTGCTAGAAAGCGTAATTATAGATAGACCCAGATTATCCACATGGATTTATACACACATCCATACAAATTTTCAAATTTATAATATTAGCAGAGAGTTAGTGCCACTTACTATAAGGCTTATGCATTGATATTCCAGGCTCCTTGCTAGCCGATATCAGAGCCATTGTATAGTCAGCAAGGTTGAAAATGTCCTGCTTCAAAATCGAGTACAAACATAATTTCGATATTCAATTATATTCTTACCTATATTTGGGTACTTAACCACAAATATACAGACACGATACAAACTGCTCAAATGACTGCAGCCATTGACATTGAATCATATTTATTTATGGGTACAAGCGTTTTTGTGACCTTACAAGTATGGCAGTTAAGAGATTAGCTATGAATGAACGCTTTAATAAATCAGCAAACTATTAGTGATTGACCGGACTATTCTAAAATGGATTTGTAATGCATCTGCTAGATATCTCCCATATGGTTACATTTTTTAGAAGGAATTAGTTTTAATTGGTAAATTAACACGCCTATTATTATGTTTGGTAGGCTGTAGGTTATCAGACAGAATACCTAATAACCTCTGTTTCCATTTGATAATACTAACCAATGTTTAATTAATTTAAATGTAGCTCATAATCAATGTGTAACTGATATAATATCGTGTTCTAACTATTGGGCTCAAAATGTCATATTCCTTACCTAATCTGATTGAACCATCAATATTTGGACAAGCGGTACCCATGGGTACATATGAGTTTATTTAGGACATAGCTTCGAAGAAATCACTTCCTCTGTTTTCCTACACAAATTATACAACGGCTCAGAATAATAATTAAAGGTGTCTCGCAGCTCGCTATTCCAGCGATTGATATTCTAATAGAATGACATTTTTAGTTTTAGACTCGTCTTTCTTAACAAACATAATTGGATACCAAAGCCAATTGAAGCAAACTAGACGTTTAAAGCGAACTATTCAAATCTTATGAAGTTAAAGTAGACATAGCGACGATTTTAGCTCTTGCAAAAGCAAATTACCGAACTAACTGCTTACAAAACAGGCAGATTTAAAGCAACAAGATGATAATTCCAGAAACTAACTAAATTAGAACAGTTGGTGTACGTGTTCTGCCAATTACAGTTTTAAGGAAACCGTCGAAACTGAATATTCCTTATGAATTTGTAACACAGGTTGAGCATTCTAAGCCACAGAAATATTGAGGTCATTTATTCAAATAAATACATGGAACTGGGCTAATAAGATAAAATATTTTTAAAAATTTTACTGATGAATTTATCCTTGCAAAATCCGGTTATGAAACGCTTTTGATTTTTCTACTGTTGCCAACGTCTAACATACCGGACTATGAGTCACCATTGAATCCTTAGTAGATTACGTCAGCGTGGAGCGCATGAGTTGTTTTTGGTAGTCTCGTCTACAACTCATTGTTACGGGAACATTCGATTGTGTCATCATAATGTATTAGTTCGTAATTTATTGATTCATCCTACTTGATAAAAAACATCATCGTGACGTGTTAAAATAAAAACACTAATCTGGTAAACCTAAAACTCATCACCATTTGACGGTATATTAACTGAAAAATCCCCAAATATAACTTCGTGGGATTAACCACAACAATTTTCATTAAGATCATCACATTATCCTAAGCATAGTTCACGATTCTTTAGAGGGCATACAGACAAACATTCATGAAGATTTCTGTGATTTAAAAAAAATATATTTGATCACACTTCCCATAAATAAATGTCTGCGAATTCCAATTTTATCTAATATTTATTTTATTTTAGTAGAACTAAATAGAAGGTTAAATATACAATATATCTACTATTCTTACAATTCGATAAAAATGCTAGCCATGCTGTGACCGCAATACCCATAAAAGTACTAGCGATTACCAACTTGTAACCTATTGAATCCACAAAGAGGTAAATAGCACAAGATTTAATTAATTTATTAAGGACACGGTGTTTCTCCATGTGGTAACGTCCCGTTGCCCCTCGCTACCTTCACAGAATAATAAAACACATTTTGTGTAATTTACATTACTTTTTAATACCGTTTCGCATTTTTACATTATCTCAAAGAAGGTTTTAGGGTACATTACTTTTCATTATTACAATAGAAATGTATTTTTGTTATTTTAAAAAAAATGTTGTTCTAAACAAATATTGTTATCAGTAGGTATGAATGATTAAAACGATGACATAATTATATTTTTGTTATAATGACTTCATTAATGAAATGAGCTCATATTTAATTTTATATTATTACGGTCATTTACTTAATTGCTTGAAATATTATAAAATGGGCTAATTAAATATGCATAAATAGGACTAAGCCGAGACAGACGGTAAAAGCACGATGTCGTTTTTACAATAAATACACTTACCTACCCTATAGGGTAATTGTATTGTGTATCATGTATACCAAAATTATTTATCCAGGTACTATTTACTATCTATATTTGTTAAGGTGAATGTTCCAGGGTAGCCCGCGAAATTCAAAATTTCTTACGTTTTTTGCAATTTGCAGGGCAGTGCTAGGTTGTATGATGATGAACATTTGATTCGCGGCTGTAAGACGTATGTAGTTACAGAGTTATAATAATCAAACTCATCAATACAACCCTCCAAGCTCATAAAGGTGCAAGAATGACTTTGAGCTTGAAAAAGTTTTTCTTGCACCTTTATGAGCTTGGAGGGTTGTATTGATGATTTTGATGAGTACAATTCTATAACTACATACGTCTTACAGCCGCGAATAACATTTTAATCAACATACAACCTAGCACTGACCTGCGAATTGCAAAAAACGTAAGAAAATTTGAATTTCGCGGGCTACCCTGGAACATTCACCTTAAACTACTACTACTATTCAGCCCATTAATGGCCCACTGCTTAGTCGGGCCTCCTCCCAACATTTAGAGGGTTAATCAACCTACTGTGCCACGCTGGTCAGCGCGGTTGGCACCGGGTTATGTATCAAGTTTTCCTTCTCTCGCGGCACCTCGTGGTTAAGTTTTCGACATTGTAATTTCTTTTTATCGGCTTTGACGACGCCTTGAGGGTGGAATGGGGTGGTGACACTGTGTATTTAAAATCCGTCACCACACGGACAAGACTTGGTATACTAATAACATACTAAATTAAGAAAACGAGAAAGGTCAGATATCGTCTACTCTATTCCAACACAAACTAAAACAATGAAGTAACGCCATCTGTCGGCCAGCAAAGATATTTTCGTCACAGAAATAGCGGACCATTTGTGTGCTACTGCGTAGTCCACAAGGGGTCAAGTGCGGCCCAAACAGGTTTTTGAATTGAAATGTCCCGGGTTCGGTTTTTGTGCGGAGATTTATACAAAATATTCCAATCGAATTTTGTGACACACTACCCTGCATGAATGCAATATCGTTATTCGGTTCTCAGGAGGTTCCTCTTTATGTTCGAAATAGAAATATACTCGTAATTATGCATTTATATTATTATAATATTTGTTCATTTCTTATCAGTGTGACCTTGCACAGATATTAGCAAATAACGCCCGTTTCCTATCGTGTTTTGTATAGCAAGCAAAGTCGCTTCAAAATCCAACTCTGTCGATTAAATGTTAAAATTGTTTTTACACAATTATACAGATATTTAGTAGGCCAGAGGCCATGCGCCGCAGGAATAGACAATACATATTTTTGTCTATTATTTTAATTGATAAGTATGGATATCATCACCACACAAACAAGTGTTTTGAAGTGTATTTAATAAAAGAAGTATTGCCTTGAGTAGATACCTACTTTAAAAAGTATTGTAAGTCTTTAGAAGTAATTAGTGTTAGCTGTTATGGAAGCTATACCAACTTATTGTAACACAATAGAAAGCAAACAATACTATAACTACTCAGCCCATAAATGACCCACTGCTGAGGTTGGCATAAGGGTTCGCTTCAAGTTTTCCTTCTCTTACGACTAGGTTTCCGGTCTTACCTTTCATTTGGCTCTTGCGACGCTCTGAGTATGGAATGGGGTGGTGAAACTATGTATTCTAAATGTGTCACCGCCTGGACAATTACGGTAATAATTAGCCTATAATTCCAAAGAACATGTCGTGAGAAAACTACAAGGCCAATAACCTAGCTTGCGGGAAAGAAAATTCTAAATTAAACCCTGTGCCAACCCGTCTGGCCAACCTTTAAGGATATAGAAAAGAACTACAAAAAACTGTTGACGCCTTAGAAACCTTTACAGTGTCGTAACGACTAACTCGCAAAAATAAGGGCACATTATCCAGACACCTTGATGCAGTTTCTTAACAAGCTTGTTGGTTCATATTTTGTACATAAGCAGTTACCTACGATAAAACAATACTTACGATACTCGCTTTAAATTCCAGATCAACAGCAAGTACAGTGAAGAGCTGGCACAAGAGTCCCTAGAATGGATCCGTTCAATCGTCGGCGAGCCTACCAACACCTCTGGAGACATGGACAACTTCTTCGAAGTCCTTAAAGACGGCACCATTTTGTGCAAGTAAGTAGTGTGGTGACGGGTTTAGAATACATAGTATTTTCCATTCCATCCTGAGGGTGTAGTAAGAGCCGAAAACAGGAAATGACAATGCCGAAAACCTAGCCGCAAGAGAAGAAAAACTTGAAACGAAACACGTTTTTATTTTATTTTACTAGAGTGGGGGACAGCCATTTTCCCGGGTACTCTGACGCCATCACTCGCGAAGAAAAACGTCCGCACACGTCATGTGCGTACTCAAAGAGGCCCGTAATCCGAAATAAACTATAACCCCCACTCATGTCCCGTCTCTCACCCCGTTGTATACTACCGCTCGCCGTCCACGTTGTTGTAGGTTTTGAGGGTGCTGGGGAGATGATATATCTCGACCCAGACAACTCTTGCACATTATTGAAGAATTCCAACCCGTTTGGCCAGCGTGTTACAGTAGGCTAATTACCCTTTTTATTAATATATTAATTTATGGGCCGACCAATAGCTAGCTCGCCGGATTGCAAAGTTCAAAGCTCAAAGGATGGAATGTTTAGTGACACTGCATGTTACGTACGTCGTGATACGGTCGTGTGCTGATATTTATCACGCAGATATTTATCAATTAATAGTTAGTCTATTCACCTTACTATATCGAGTGTGTCATGTTGTGTATTTCCCCACCTATTAGGTACTTTAAATACTGTTAGGTATATTTAAGACTATCCGCTACCCGCTACTTCGTCCCCGTTTTATTTAACAATGTGGAAAACTCGGTAATTATGGGCTGCTGAGGGAAGGGGAAAGGGGTGTCAATAAAAGTAGCCTTAGTTACTCCTTATTACATCAACTATCTGCCAGTCAAAATCGCTCCAGCCATTTCAGAGATTAGCCCAAACAAACAGACCGACAAAAATGTTTTGGCATCTTTACCGTTTATACATTGTATACCTACACGCGCACCTAGTGCTTACTAAGTTTATTTTAATATTACTAACAGTCACTCCAAATTTACTTAATTTGTCTATTTATTAGAGCAACTTCGGTATTGCCATTTCATACATATAAACATAGCACTTATTGCGTTATCGCTAAATAAAGGTATGACGTCAATTGCTCATGCAAACTGTCACAACCCAATGACATCAATAATAGCTATGGTATATCCTTCACTCTGTGCTAGCTAGGATTTAAGGTGGATGATCCAGGGTAGCCCGCGAAATTCAAATTTTCTTACGTTTTTTTGCAATTTGCAGGTCAGTGCTAGGTTGTATGTTGATTAAAATGTTATTCGCGGCTGTAAGACGTATGTAGTTATAGAATTATAATCATCAATACAACCCTCCAAGCTCATAAAGGTGCAAGAAAAACTTTTTCAACGTCAAAGTCATTCTTGCACCTCTATGAGCTTGGAGGGTTGTATTGATGAGTTTGATGATTATAACTCTGTAACTACATACGTCTTGCAGCCGCTAATCAAATGTTCATCATCATACAACCTAACACTGCCCTGCAAATTGCAAAAATCGTAAGAAAATTTGAATTTCGCGGGCTACCCTGGAGCATCCACCTTAAATATATCGTCGACCCACTGCTGAATTTGGGATGTTGCAAGCTTGGTTGCAAAATTATTCTTCTTCCTTGCCGTTTTCCCAATTTCACTCTGATTTGACCAATATTTTTTAATATCCTATGCCCATCAAGTGGGATAACCGGTACCTGATTGCTCCGGATCTCGGAGGAAATCGGCTGCTATGACCGATGGACACCAATTCAACATCCTGATAAACAGATGTTGCTTAACCTCAAGGTCGATTGTGTCACAGTTCACGCAAATCAATTAACGGAGGCAACATCGTCTACCGAGCTGGCCTTTTTTTGTTTCATGGTAAAATGTAATGTTCTACCTCTCTGCATCACCCAAATTTTGGCCGGTACATAATGCCTAACAGTCCTCGCCAATCTTTAAGGCCGGTCTGAATGTAGCCGCATTACGCTGCGCCGTACACAAAATCAGGTATCACCGGGAAGTATACGGGGCAGGGAGGCAGGGCAAGCCCGCGCGCGCCGTTTTTCACCTGCAAGCGCCCTCGCCACCCGCATGTTAGTGTGAGTAAGCTACGTTCGTATTGGTTATGAAATATACCCACGGCTACATTCAGACCGGCCATAAAGATTGGAGCGGACTAAGTATAAACAAAAATGAATTGCATTTCGTTAGTCTCGCTAAAACTCCAGAACGGTTGGACCGATAAATATGAATATGAAAATCATTTTTTAATACTCATTATTTTTGTTTACACTTATTTTATAATAAGTGTAAACTTATTTTATTAAGGTTGAAATTCTGGAATTTTCATTCAGGTTTTTTATTTATTGTTTCTGAGGCGGTACGAAGTTTGCCGTGTCAGCTAGTAAATAATAAATAAATTGACACTTCGTTCGAAATAGAGTAATATTATGTGTTCTAAACCCTGCATAGATATGTAAAATGCAATCTGACTATGAATCTGTTATTTATAATATATTTTAATACGGTCTACATTTAAAAAAATAATGTACTCTCTACGTTCTGTTTTATCCAGGCCAGCTAACATCTATCCTATTTGTTTTTCTAAATATCCTCCTGCCATTCGCATATTTAAATGAGTATAAATAATTCTGAACACATGGAAAACAAACTTATTTACATTTATTAATTCCAGATTGGTGAACAGCATTCAACCGAGTATGGTGAAGAAAATAAATGAATCCAAGATGGCGTTCAAGTGTATGGAGAATATTAACGCTTTCTTGGAAGCGGCCAAGACCCTTGGAGTTCCAGCCCAGGAGACCTTCCAGACTGTAGACCTTTGGGAGAGACAAAACCTTAACTCCGTCGTCATATGCCTCCAATCTCTCGGCAGAAAGGTATGTATTTTGCATTGTATACAATTGTGGAAGTTGGAAATTCTTAGTAAGACTGACGACAAGACTGACGAAGACAAGATTTGATATCAACATTATAGGACCAGTACACGTTTAGCGTTGATTTGCCTTGTTGGTCTAGTCTAGGGGTTGGATGTGCCGCCTTTTGATCAACGACTCGCTTATCAAACCAGACTGACTTGTGTGTCTGACTGCTTTGCTCTCCTGGGTAGGCACAAAAAGATGTTACTATTAACCTGAAGCCTTCCGCTATAAACACATTCTGCCATGAGAAATGCTTTAAAGTTCAGTCTAGTAAACTGTCTCTTTATAAATTAGTATATATTTGCTAAGTAATAATTTGCCTAGAACGATTTATACAGATAGATGACTAAAAATAAATTGCTGTCTTCCAGGCTGGCAACTTCGGCAAGCCGTCGATAGGACCGAAGGAGTCCGAGAAGAACGTAAGAAATTTCTCGGAGGAACAGCTGAGAGCAGGACAAGGCGTGATCTCTCTTCAATATGGATCCAATAAGGGCGCCAACCAGAGTGGCATTAATTTTGGCAACACGAGGCACATGTAAAATTATTCATCAGGCGCTTTGACGTAGACAAAACTATATTTAGTGACAAGGGTAACAAATGCTTGTGTTGTTATAACACTGCTTAAAACATTGCTTCGAATGAAAATTGTTTACATGGATCTGTGGTTAGATTGGCCAGGTTAATCCAGACATATTATTATTATTTTTACTAGATTTTCGAACTACGAGCTGGTCGGTAGCACGTACTCTGGTACGCAGATTATTTTTAATTTGTCCGACAGTGGCAAGGGCGGATCCAGGGGGGGGGTCATGGGGGTCATGACCCCCTCCTGAGCTGGTTCCAGGACTTAGGTGGACCACTAATTGAACATAATGATTTTATTTATATATTTTGTCACCATACAGATTTTATGTAACTACATACCTTCAATAGTTATTTAATTAATATAATATACTAACTTTTTATGATGGTAAATGTTTGGGAACGAACGTATCGAAAATTTGAATTTTACCGCGCCACACTTGCGCGCGCTTGTCTACGCGTCTAGCTGGTAGACCAAAGAGTAGGTACCATTTGAACAAGAATTCTGTGCTAAAATGAAATCACGCCCTAAACTGCATTTAGCGTGTCTACTCTTCGGTGTAATTAAACACCAACAGCCAGGTTATATAAATAACAAATTAAGTTGGGTCGCGTGATTGCGCGAGCAGGCAATGCTCGCGACAATTGTCTATTGAATCGCATAGGACGACAGCTTTCAGGGGTAGCTTTAGTTATGCAGCATCCAAGTGCTGGAATAACATTCCACCACCAATTAGAAATCTAAGCACTATTAATACATTTATGAATCATTTAAAACAATACCTTATTAAGGAACAAAAGAAACAAGGACTAATTATTACAAATATATCTATAATCTAAGCAAACAAAGATGCTGCCACCACATATTTAATTTTTATTTTCAAGTAATTATAATTGCATGCAGTCGGGATTTCATTATTGTCGTATATTTATATTAATTTATTAGATATTATTGGTATTTTAATACAACTTTAATCATAATTTTTAATGTTTTTAAGTATGGTCGGTTTTTTATTTATTGTATTCATTTTTTTTTTTATTATTGAATGAATTTGTTGTATTTTTTTGTAGTCTATTTAATTATATAACTACTACACGTCACACGAACTACTCGAAGCAAAAGCATAGACCCTATACTTAGATTTACGTTAGACCTCAAGTGCTTGCAGCTTGGTATCCGTATGCCACTACTGGGACTCAGCAGAATATCAGCGTCATGTACTGCACTTGACATATACTGAGCTGGATACCCTTTCGGTGCAGTTTCGAGACACAGCTAATTCAGAAATAGTATTCTTTTTTGGTTTCATTTAATTTTTTATTATTTGGTTGTATATTATATATTCTACCTAATTGTTTTATTGTATGAAATTGTACTTTTGTTTTATTGTTAACTACTTATTTTGTGTCTTGTTATTAGTACCGAATAAATGATTATCTTATCTTAGAGTAATAATACCAAAAAAGAACCTAAACTCAAATAAAAATTTAAATTTTATAATTCACTAAACGTGACTACTCAGTGTGTGGTTAGACGCGACTAAAGACGAAACGTCCCAATTGACCTGTTTTCGAGTCATCACTTAGCGTGCGCTTAAAACATATATAGGTACCTGATTAATTACAAGAAATGGTAAGTAATCAGTTTTTCATTATTCCGGTGCGTGTGTTTTAACTTAAATGTTATTGTTGTTAATGCTCTTAAAGTACCTCATAGGTATTTAAAACTACTTACTGAAAGAGTGCTGCGTGACTTATGTTCCTTCTTATTATTATTTTTAGGATGAAGGAAATTGAAGAGCATTATCCTTACTGACCTAACCTAAAATCTTAGCTAAATTCACACAATGAAATCAAGTGTATCGTCGTGACCAAATTGATTTTAATGCACTTATAACTTGACTACGGGTCCCAGCTGTACAATTCCACTTGAAGATCAAAAGAATAATTAATATTAATAATTTATAGTCGGTAGCTAGTTGTTTACCCAGGGTGTTAGGAAAAGTTCGCGCTAGACGACCAAAAACCCGCGTTCTCCTACATCATGACAACGCTTCTTCACACACAGCCTACAAAACAAAGTCATTTTAGCTTCCGGAAAAGTACAACGCGTCACCCATCCTGCGCATAGCCCCGATCTAGCACCCTGTGATTTCTGTATTTTCCCCAAAATCAAACATTTCATGAGAGGTTTCACTTTTACCAACTCCGAAGAGGCAGTGATAGCGTTCAATCATCACGTAGAAAACATGCATTCAGATCTGTGGTCCTCCTGTTTAATTAAAACGGTTCAATCGCATGAAAAAAATGTTTGAAATGTAGAGTCTTTTGAAAAGTAATAAACACAATATTTTAGTTATAACCATGGACTATCATGGCGAGGGGTGACATACCTCTAGCTGTTATGACAAATCATTAACCACGGTTATGGAATATAAATAGGCTGCCTCATTCAGTGCGTGATAGTGGTTCTCTGGGTGTCTTCAAGAGGGCAATATGTACGTGGATATGTACAAGTTATTATGTGTGGAGTTTTTCAAGTGTACAATAAAGAATAAATATTTTGAAGTACAGTACATACGTACATTAATATAATACCTACTTTTTACTTGTATCTATTGTTATCAAAATTAAATTATAAGTTCTTGACTTGACCACGACTATGTGACCCCCTCCTGGCGCCAAAGCTGGATCCGCCCTTGGACAGTGGTGATTTCTGTTATAGTTGTCGATCAAATTTGCGTAAAAAAATAATTAAATGAATGAATTTAAATTTAACTGAATTAATGAATTTGGTTTTTAAGTAACTGAAGATATATTTGCAATAAATACCCTTGTGATGCTGCATATAGTAGCCATAGCACTTTTTCATAGAGAGTTTTGAGAGTTGGAAAGGCATAATTTTAAAAGTGGTTAATTTTTCTGTAACGAGTCCAAACACTAGTCGGGACGTATTGATTTCGTGATGGCTTATTTACGAATATTAATCATTATAATCTAACAAAAAAGTTAAAGTATTAGAACAACTATAAATTTTTTAAATATGCATTTTTTGCTATAGAATATATTTAACTGGCTGATATTATACTTTTTCAAATCTCCATTTTTATTCTAGAGATTAAGATGTTTTTTCCGAGGAACCTACATTGATTCCATTTTGAATTTATGCAAGCTATCACTTATCAAATTTCTCTATTAGTACTTAATTCTATTATAATCAAGTCCAAGTTGACTATCCATTAATGGAAATTCACTTTGGAGAAAATAACTACTTAGCGTTTCTGGTCGTTATAATTTACTTTGTAAAGTCTCATTCGAATCTCGATTTTGGCCAAATATAATAAGCATTTTCATTCTCAATAATATCATTCCTAAATCATTCCATTTAAAGTGTCTGTGTCAAATATTTATATTACTTAGTTTATACCTACATAAGTTTAAATTGTGATTTCGATATTTAACTTTTTTATTAAAAGTATGTATTTAGTGGAAATCCGCTAATTAATTTGAGTAACATTTTCGATTAAATTATCCACAATAACTTGTAGGCACAGTTTTATAATAAGTAAACCTAAGAAATTATCAATTTTAATCCTAGATCTTTATATTTTTATCACTCCATCGATAATTGTAAGTATTACAAAAGTATTTTACAAATTGAGTGTTTCTACTGTGCAAACTATTCAATCGACTCTACCTTTTTTCTTTAGCCTTATGATAATGGTTATACTTGTAGCCAAACATGTTCCCAGATAAAATTAAAAGAAAACGTATACGTTATTTACTTATGACGTATTCATACAATATTTTCCATATTAAAAACTTAATTAATTCCGAATGTTTAGGTATGTGCCAATGTGGTCACAATATGTTATAAATTATTATTATAAACTTTATTAAACAGTACAATTATTAGAATTAAAAATTCTTTTGACATAACTTGTGCCTTCAAACTCCTTAGGGGTTAAATGTTTTGAAAAAGGTGTCTAACATAATAATTATGATCTTTGACTTGCAAAATCAGGGTTTACCCTTTTATTTAATAAAAAAATAAAATCATTCCAATATATTTACTGTTTATAGATACACTGTGATTAATGAGTTATATAATATATTCTTTATCCATATTCTCGTATCGTATTATTATGTACGTATTATATTGACGATGCGTAATTTCTAAATGTGTAAATTACACGAAGCACAGACTTTGTGAAAGTACGTAGAATAATAAATTAAGTAATCTATTTTGTGTTTTATTTATCCATAGATATTCTTCAGAATTTAGAATATGAAACCGAGTGCACTATAATAATAATACTGTACTAAATACATACATATACGATAGATAGTTAGTATTTATTTTTAGTCTGTGATTATTAAACAGTAAATAGCTGAGCGGGCAGACGACAGACGTTGTCCTGCACCATATTCGTTTACCGACTGCAGCGCCAGCCATCTGTCCGGCTGATTTGTGAATCTAAACCATCCTCGGTGCCACCCAAACGCTTACAAAAAAAAAAAACATTCAAATTGGTTCAGCCGTTCTTGAGTTATAAAATTACAACGAAAAGTGGCATTTATTTTTTATATCTCTGTCACTCTAAGCAATGTTTAAACTGACTGAGGTGTTAACTGTGAAAATGTCATGCCATATATTTCAGTTTTGCGGATAGGTACCGATAACGAAGTTTTTGTGTTTGGCCCAAGGGGCCCTCAGATACAAATGCGCATACCCGCGTTGTAAAAACTTATGTAAGGACATACCAAAACACAAATTAGCGTTCAGTCGTAAAAAAATGATTTGGCCTCAAACCCCAAGGCGGGAAATACCCGATTGCTCGGGCACGGTGCCTATCATATTACATGGCTACGACACGCCATATCACAAATTATTTATTTATATGTGGCGCTGCTGTATTATAGATCTTGCCATGGAAAAAACAAATTATGTTTACATGTAGCACCAATAGATAGCGCTATGAATGGTATGATTTTGCTCCACACACACCTATCAGTCGTCATACCTACATTCACACCTTTCACACACAACTCCGCAATCCTACAATCCCTCCATCTCCCCTGATCGCTCACAATCCCTGCGTTCACTCACATTCATGTTTCACATTAAAGTTAGCCACCCAAAAAAATGTTTTTATACTATTTTCGACTTTTTTTCTATTAAGTCGTTTGTTAATCGTTTGTTATTATTTGTTAGCTGTTAATAATTGTTAGTTCTGCATTTATTAATTAAAAATATACCTTCAAGCAAAACTGAGTAATTTCGAAAGAGTATAAACGTATTTTATGTACGAACAATTATTGACGGAGAAATATTTTTTTGTGGGGCTAACTACAGGGTGGCGCAATAGAACGTGCATTTATTAAGTATAGGCTAAAAAAATAAATATGAAAGGTATTGTTAAAATAAAATATAGGATGATTAGGTAATTAAATGTAGTTTATTTTTTAAAAAAAACATCATCTAAATGGCGGCCGTCTCGAAGACGGCACTCCTCTAAACGCGAACGCAGATTTGTGAAAACTCTTGTCAATAAATCTGGGGTGATAGCTGCCATTTCCCCACGGATATTTTCCTTTAGCTGACTGATGTTCCTCGGATTGTTCATGTAGACTTTACGTTTGAGGTATCCCCACAAAAAAAAGTCAGGAGGCGTCAAGTCAGGGCTCCGTGGGGGCCAAGGGATATCACCTCTTTTGGAAATTAGTCTTGCAGGAAACATCTGTCTCACAACAGCCATAGAGTCATTTGATGTGTGACAGGTCGCTCCGTCTTGTTGGAACCAAGTCCTCATATTCGCTATTCTCGATCTCGCAAGTTCTGGAGTTAAATATCCCTCTAACATCGCAACATAGCGGTCGGTGTTAACGGTGATGTTTCGTCCTCGTGATTCTTCAAAGAAGAAAGGGCCAATAATTCCTTTGCTTGAGATTGCTGCCCATACCGTTACCTTCGGACTATGCAGTGGTTTTTAATGTTTCATTTTTGGATTCTCGTTCCAATAGCGACAATTTTGTCGGTTTACGAACCCATTTAAATGAAAATGAGCCTCGTCAGAAAAAAGGATGTTGTCAAAAGTGGAAAATCGACTAAACATTTCTTCAGCAAATGCCAACCTTGCTCCGAAGTCGACATCTTTTAATTCCTGTGTTAACTGGAGCTTATAAAGATGCAGTTTAAGATCCAAATTCAAAATTCGCTGTAAACTTCGTCGCGACAAGTTTAAAGCTGCCGATCGCTGCCGAGTAGACACTTGCGGATTTTTTCCTATTGACTCCTTCACCCTTTCAATATTGTCTGTGGTCCTAGACGTTCTTGGACGACCTTTTGCTGGTGGTTTAAACGTCGAACCGGTCTCTTCAAAACGCTTTATCCATATTTTAATTAAATTTGCACTGGGAGCTTTATTAATGTGTGTTAATCCATATTCAGAACAATACATTCGTCTTGTAGAGATGTATGAACGACCGTTCTCGTAAAACGTGCGAACACAAAAAGTGCGACGCTTCCCGTGGAAGTGACTCATGGTTACTAAAACTCCACGAGTGCCACTATCCAACCACGCTAAGCTCTTCCCTCCCGCGCACTGTTTACTCCGCGAAAAAAGATAACGCAATAGGCACGTTCTATTGCGCCACCCTGTATAATGAGCCATTATTTACACTGGAAGTGTGCTGTACCAAAAACTGCAATGTTAACAAAATAAAATGTAAATTATCTTATCATTTACCTTATAGATTGATCAAAGCAATCATCCCTGCAATGTATCCATCTAAGTGAAAGTTCATTCTTGCCGTTCTAGAAAAACCCAGCTAGATGAGAGGAATCAGACTGTTCACAAGCATTACGCATATAACAACGAAATTTATCGGAAATAAATAACCAGAACTATATCGGGGAAATCATAATTGCCAAGGCAAATAGTCGTTTAAAAAATAAAATGTTGAATTCTGAATTATTTTCAGTTTTTTAATAAATTTCTTTTGTACGTAATTACTAATCAGCATGGCATACCCCCACGCTCAGAATAATTACACTTCGATATATGCAGCGTTTTGAAGACGCATGGGAATGACTTAACAAAACGACAAATAAGTATTATGACCAAAACCAGTTTCTTCCTGAAACCCCTTAGACATAATATGGCAATATTCTAGGTATACGGACATCACTATCACTACATAGTATAAAACAAAGTCACATTTTTCTGTCCGTCCCTATGTATGCATAAATCTTTAAAACTACGCAACGGATTTTGAAGCGGTTTTTTTTAATAGATAGAGAAATTCAAGACGAAGGTTTACAGGTATATTAAAATTTCACCCGTGCGAAGCTGGGGCGGGTCGCTAGTAGTAAATAAACAACTAGCTATAATAATTAGACTTTCAACATATTTGCTGTATGAATAATTTATGTAGGTATTTAAAGAGATATTTTTTTTTATCAGGTGCATGTACTCAATGATATTACAAATTTTACTTGTAACATCATTGCATGTACTTATAAAAAAAGGCGGACGGAACTCTGGTTAAGACAAAAGTGAGACGCCAAAATGGCGGCAGCTCTGTATGTGTAAGTTAATTTTGGGGTTGCCAAGATACACAAAATTTTGCAATAAAAACATGGTTAAAATATAAAAAAAATTGTTCGAAATTGTTATGTTTAACTTTAACATCCTAAATGCTGAGTATTTTTTTTTATAATAATGTCTTTTACTTTGAGAGGTTTTTGAAATTTCCTATAATTTCGAGATGTGTTGAAAACGATTCTAAATTAAAAGAAATGCTTTAATTACCAAAAATTTTTTTGTGATAATATATTTATGTTGCCTAACTATAATTTATTGCGCACCTCTTGAGAAGCACTGGTATTAAATGGTACAGTAACAGTTTATTCCTCTGCCACGTGTCTTGACTCAAACAAATATTAAAACAAAATAAAGCACAGGGGATTAAAATAATGTATGAATATTTTTACGATTCGACGACACGGTTGGCGCAGTGGTTGAGCGATCGACTGCTGCGCAGCATGTCACGGGTTCGATCCCCGCACGGAAGAAATATTTGTACGACCTACAAGTATTTGTCCCGGGTCTGGGTGTTTTTCTATCTATAATATGTATGTATTTACAAAAAAAAATGTATTTAAGTAGTTTATCATCCATCTCGTTACCATAAAACAAGCATTAAGTTGCTTAGCTTGGGACGAGATGGCGTTGTGTGAAATGTCCAAGGATATTTATAATAATTATTATTATATACCGACACAATATAACAATGTACATTTAAATTTTGAAAAAATAAGCGGTATAGTTTCATTTTTTTTTGTATTATCCATGTCTTGGTAGATTGCTAATTTAACTTTTAAGGTACTGCATAAGTAACAATACGCCGGACCAACCAACAACCTTTAGTTGTTTATAAGTCATCCGCATCAAAATGTATACTGCAAATGACACTGTATTTGTTTGGAATCCAATCGTTTTCACCATTACAATTTCTACTAAGTAATTTTAATTCAATCATTTCTCCATACTTAATTTTCCTTAGAAAATCTAGCAAAAGGAATATAAAATAAAATACCCAGTAGTAACTATTATATAATTAATCATAATAATTTATTGATTTTTATAATAAACGAAAAATTGCCCACATTTCGGTTAATTTGCACACGTGAATATTGGCAACCCTGAACTTAAAAGTAATTGTTTTGTTTTTTCCATGGACGTATAAAAAACTTTTTTTATACGTCCATGGTTTTAGCAAATACAAATTGATTTCAATGTCTAAAATCTGGAAATAAGTGATTGAATTATTCATTTACGTATGAAACGTGATTCCTGGATTGTTTTTCTTTCGGTCACTACGGTTTTTACACCATTTTACCACGCAAGACATGATTTATAGTTTTTATTTTTTCGCCGCATATTGCGTCTTTAAGCATCGATGTTCACGCGCGTAATGGCCGACTAATGTGTGAAAGTGTGCGTGCTGGCCTGTACATATAGCTGATCTGACCGACTATGATGTCACAGTTTTTAGTTAGCGAGACTCTGTCCGACTTTTTTTATACGTCCATGATCAGGTGCTAACTGCTCGTGCACGTAACGTGCATAAGTTTGTCTACAACCCTCACGATACAGATTCTACCTGGGGCAGAGGTATCATTTTTTTAAAAGAAAAAAAAAATCTTAAGAGTGATTCGCAGTTCATCATCATCTTAGGCCTACAGCCCAGGGTGGGCCTTAGCCTGGTCCAGTATGTTCTTCCAGACCGATCTGTCCATGGCTTTCTCCTTCCAGCTTCTGACACCAATCACTTTGAGTTTTTCGCAGTTCAGTCTTCTGCAATTACATGGAGGGCCTAACGGGTTGACACAGGGTTTCCTGCCAAGTTATTTAGTCTTCTGGCTTTACTGTTTTGTTAATTGATTTTGCCTAATATTTCAAAATTCTGCTACTCAATAAGTTAAAACGTTCTTCCCGTGTGCAAAGCCGAGCCCTGGTGCAAAAGGCAAGTTACTTTTACTTATTTTCAACCACCTGCAAAAAGGACGAAGTTGACATTTCGGTTGTGAGTATTATATTGTTTGTAACTGCTTAGCTCCGTCGTATAGAAACTGATTCGGAAAACAAACTGATTCCAGTTGGGACTTTAGACGCAAAGGGATGATCATCCAGCCAGACGAGGTGTGATGTCTGGCTAGGGGTAGCTGCGCCTAACCCCCGATAGTTGTAGTCGGGGATATCTTAACCTTGCGAATTGCTCTTGAAATTTCGCTATCGCGGTGTAGGACTTTTTCGTAATTATCGCATTTGTAGGCGATATTTCTTGATGCAATTAGTTCAGATTTTTCTGGTAAATTGTGTAAAGTATGTAGCAGGCGGTCGCTACAGGACCATTCTTAGATAAAAACATATAATTGAAAACGGTTCAGTAGTTTGGCAGACAACTTGAACTATGTAATCAAAATGACTATATTTTTGGGAAACGGCAATATTTGTATTTTCTTACTTTTATTGTAAATTTTTACTGAAATGGATGGAGCAATTAAAGATCAGCATCAGCAATGTAAGGATTTAGTTGCCTGCCGGCTGCCGGAAACAAATAAAAATATTATTGTTTAATGTGTATTGTGTGTACTGATCCTGGACGATTTCTCTTTTTTTATGCCTTGACTGACAGTAAACATCTGATGTTGACGTAACTTAATAATTTTAGAAAAAACAATCTACAAGATATTATTGTTGTTGAAACTTCGCATTCATATTGCTATTAAGTTTTATAGATTCTCAATGTAACGCAATGATTATGAATGAATTATCTACTCAATAACGATTCGTCACGTCGACGACTTAAAATGAGCTGTACACTGCCGTAAAGATCTTATCTTGACGTTAAAAAATACGCAAAAATGTCGAGGTTACGTCGCAGTTTTTCGATTTTGTAGTGGAAATGTCGCAATCGAATGGGAGTTTTGCGAATGGCTGGGCAATCGACACAACGCCTATTGACCTAAAGGACCCGACTGATAAAGATGTAAGTGCCCCCCTGCGATGTTGTTTGTCTTGTGATAAGGACGTGTCCTTTCTGACCTTATTGACGTTGAGTCTCGTGTTTTTCCTAATTCAAAGGCAGTCTATTCCAATACCATTGCTTAAAATTTAAGTCATAAACACATCAGCTTTTTAATATAATAAATATTCTGTTATTCTGATGATGGATTTGTAAAAAAAAGAAAATCCATTCATTGACACTAACAAACATGATTTTTTTTTGTGTCAGGAAATGGATTTTTGTATTGTTCATATTTTTTAGTGGTTTATATCATTCATACTTTTGCATTGTCAGATAATACACCTAAATAATGAATAACATGTAAATGTTAAATGTAAACAATATGTTCACTTTGAATATGAGCTCAGTATACAATGTGAGTATCTAACTTTACCAACACAAGTTATTCAAACTCAAAAAGAACTTTATTTACATAGGTATTATCATAAAACTCTTATGAATATTAATATTTACAATGCTAGGTGGTAGTCCATACACACCTATTGGTTGTCATATCTACATTCACACCTTTCATACACATTTCCTCATTCTAACAATCCATCCATCGCTTTTGATCTCTCCCACAACCTTTTCCCATATTCACACTGAAACTAACACCGGTTCAGAATGATGCTCTACAGAGAAGAGCCAGTGAGAAACTATCTATTGACTAACTAAATAAACTATTGATCATAATGCCATCTAGTAAAGAAGAGTCTAGAACATTTTATTGCATTTATATGTAGATGTTTTGGTAACACAAAGTCTGTCTGAATTTAAACAGATGTGTTACAAAAGCCATCATAATTTTAAATGTCTGGTATATTTTAAAGTACTTATGATAAGTCTCCATATTTTACCAAGTTTTGATGAAAATGTGACCTGAATGTATAATAACCTACTAACCTACTAAGTGGAGCATGGTACAGATCAATGCAACATAAGGTTTTGTAAAGAAATCCATAAACTAAGAGCAACTTCAAGCAGGCAATGTTTTTGATGTTTTTACTCATATCCACTTCTCAGCCAATAAAAATAACCACCGCTAAATTGGGCCTACATACTACATAAAAGGTATTAGCCTACTGTACCACACTGGCCAGATGTAATGGCATTGGGTTTTTCATCAAGTTTTCCTTCTCTTGCAGCTAGGTTTTGCGGCCTTATCATTTTCTTTTTATAGCTTTTACGACACCCTCAGGATGAAAATATTATTAGTCATATAATGTTAATTCACTCATATACCGAGACAATAATTTTTGTAAAATCAACGGATACTCTATCTGTAAATGTCTCTCAGACAGTTTAAATTATCATTATCTTCAAAGACCTTTGACTTGTTTGTGCTATTTGAGTTGACTCTTGTTTAAAGTATCTGAACACATAGAAGTGCTTATATGTTTACTGTCTTGCAATTAAACTACATATTGTATACAATATCTTCTGTAGACTCTCCTATTCTCAATTTGAAAATTGCTTGCAACTGCTTTACTTGCTGTACCAAAGATTTGGTTTTGTAATTTAGTTTAAAGGGAAATATATCAAACTAACAGTTTCCCACTAGATGAGCCCTGGAGGTCAGACGCGAATTGCTCCATGTAAATACTGATTATCTGCTACTACTAATTAAAATAATACTTTTTGCGGATTTACGATACGCGATTTACGCATGACGCGTCTGGGACTCTAGGCCTACCGTTTTTCTTCTATGGAAATTCTCATAGATATCTAGCCGTTGGGGACAAGGTGGGGTATGTGGTACGTAGAACTGCGAGTCCCACTAATATAGAATAAGGGTCCCACCTACCCACTAAAACCAACGGCGTTTTTTGACTTCCCACTTCAGAGCTCGGCAACAGTTAATATTCCAACTTCCTTTTGACGTGGGCCACTGCCAGGCGGTTCTGGCTGCGCAAACAACACAGGCAGCTGTTGCGCTGTACCAGTCTGTGTACAAGTTACTGTCGGATATGGACAATTGAAGACGAGTATATCGTGGAGAGCTCGATGGGGCTGACATAGTCGCAATGCGACTAAAAGCACCTAATTAACATCAGAATAAAAAAAAAACTTCCTTTAAAGGTATATTACCTTCCAGTTAATATACCCATAAATAGCCAAATCGGGTTATATAATATCCGACACCAATACAAAAAAATCACGGTTGGATTCGTTTTTTGGTAGTCGATTAATGACAAAAGGGATTGCTGTTTTTAGTTTTGAATAATGGTTGTTGAAATTTCTGTGACTGGATAGTGTGCGAAATTATAAAAGGATGCCACTTCTCTTGTGGCTAAGTATCCGGTCCTTCTGAAGTCTCTTACGACAGCCTCAGGAGGGCATGGCGTGGTGACACCTTGTATTTTAATCCGTCATCACACGGACAAGGGCTCTTTGGCTTCTTCATTAAATGTTGACCAAACTTCTACCACCCTAAGTAGGCCCCCACTGGACATTAAGATAAAAATATACCACGATGCTGTCTGTGACCCTTGAGCATCACGCACGTAGTTTGATTAGACATTTTTATATTTATTTATCAGGAAATATTTTTGGTGACACTTAATTATTATAACTGTAAATTTTATAGGGTTGTAACGCAACGCTTTAATTCGAATGATCGATTATTTTAGTATGGGAGCAATGGCAATAGCATAGCAAAGCAGAGGGCTGCTGACCAAGTGTCTTTGTGTAAACCAGAGGCACTTCCTCTGAGTCTGGGTGTCATTCGTAGATATTCTTGAATTTCATGTTTGTAAACTGCCCCCGCAACACAGGTTATACCTAGTGCAGGAGTTTCGTTTATTCTAAAAAAAAGAAATGGGGAGATACTCAGGCGAAACATAGTTACCGACAACGTTAAGCAATCCTGTGGGCTACCACAGGATTGCTTAACTTAAGTGGCAGTGGGCAGGGCACATAGCTCGCAGGACTGACGGCTGACGGCGGAGTCTTCGTGGCAAACGCGTGCCTCCCACATGATGAACCGGAAAACAAAGGTTGCAGGAGGTTCCGAACTGGTCTTCGTGGAAGTCCTTGGCGGAGGTCTATGCCCAGCAGCGGATGTCTTTTGGCTGAAATTATAATGAAGAGTTATGGTTTTGATGTAAGATTTTTCGGCGTGCATCACGATATTCGGCGGACGGACGACCTGGTTAAGCCAGCCGTACTCCGATGGCTAAAGCATTTCAAGACCGGTATTTCTGCAAATCCTTAGATGAAAATATGATGATTACAGTTGTTACACTTTAACAAAACTTCGTTTTCCTTGTACATCATCATTTCAGCCAAAAGACGTCCACTGCTGGACATAGGCCTCCCCAAGGATCTCCACAAAGGCCGGTCCTGGGCCGCCCGCATCCACTGCTTTCTGGCGACCTTAACCAGGTCGTCGGTCCACCGTGTGGGAGGCCTACCAGCACTGCGCCTTCCGGAACGCGGTCGCCACTCGAGGACTTTTTTGCCCCATCGGGCGTCGGTCCTGCGAGCTATGTGCCCTGCCCACTGCCACTTAAGTTTGCCACTGCCCACCCCTAAATAGTAAATCTTGCTTATTCAATAAAAGTCAAAATCGAGAATCATCGTGTTGTTTTTTTTTTAATTGTATAATAGTCGATTTTAATAGTCGATTTTTATTAGCGAATGAGAGGGACTTATACCACACCCTTTTGACACAAGAACTTTAGAATTTAGCTTATTTAAATTTTGATGCGTGAAGCAAACACTTTGTAACTCTTTTTACGGAAATTGCGCGGACGGAGGTGCACGTCGATAGAAAATAGCAATGGGCCCAGATTTGCTAATCATTTCTTCAACTAGGCAAACTTGCGCCGTTTCAAAACTTGTGTGGTACCACACAAGGGGCCTATTTACTAGATTTAGTTCAAGGTTACTTTTTAGCACATTTTTCCATTGATTATTAATTATCAAGTTGTTTGTGCAAAGTCCTTATCTGTTACCCACTTGTTAATTGATAACATCATAAGACTTCCCACTTGATAACTATTGCAATAAATAACAAAATTTATAAATACATATATTTATGTTATTTTGCTAATTACAATACTGACAATATTGTAATTAATTAAAGTACAAGGATAGCAGATGGCCATTTTATAAATATCTTGTGCTAGGTAATGATTTTAATATATGGCTCTGCGATTCCTCACTAAGTAACATTTATTAAATCGAGCAATTGTCCAACTACCAACTTACAAATATGACTAAATTCGGAATTTTAAGTAGCTACCCTTCGACACAACCTGTGAGTTTAACTAAAGGTCTGGGCAAACAGCGGACGGGGCGGGACGGCGACGTGAAGAGTTGTAATGTATTAGTTAATGTAGAATATGTCACACAGAGCCGACGCGACGCGACCGCTACTCTCGCGCCGAGCGCGACGGCTCTATGTGACCTATTCTACATTAACTAATACATTACAACTCTTCACGTCCCGCCAGCGTCGCGTCGCCGTCACGCCCCGTCCGCTGTTTGCCCAGACCTTTACAGTTTAACAAACTAACTAACAGTACCAAATCAAGTTAGACTAAATTGGAATGGAGCAGGAGATGTTTAATGTTCAAACCACTAGATATAAATATAAAAAAACACTTCAGGAGCTGTGTTACTATAGATTAACATCGCTAAAATAAAGGTAGATCTAATTTAACTGTAGAAGTATCTAAAAGCTCTGAAGTAAATAATCTTTAAATATATAAAATTCGAGATTTGTGTCCCTGCACTATGTTGGTTGCAAGTTGATAATTCTAAGGGTGTAAAAGATAAAGGGGTCTAAACATGTTAACTTTATAAATGTGAGACTATCATTGGTCTAAAATGGTCAGGGTTGTTCTAGAAATTCCTGCAATGATCTAAAAAGTTCTAAAATGTATGCCTAGATTATGAAAGAAAGAAGAAAGAAAACACATTTATTCAGCAAAGCACACAGGACAACACAACTTGGTTACAACATTAAAGCTCGGATGTTTGTGCAACATAGCGCTGGAACTCGACATGACTTCTAGCGCACGCCGTTTGTATGCGACTATTTATGTTCGCTATACGTGTTTGACAAGTGTTCTATCACCACATAGATACCTATACATTAATGACGAGCACGAATAGCAAAGCGGAATTGCACCAAATATATTATGATCGAATGAGAATGTTCTAGAATGATCTGGGAAGTTCTAAAAGCTACGTTTAGTTAATTATGACTCCGCGAAGCGGGTATTCGCAGCTAGTATTAAATAAATTTCGTTGGAGTCAAATATAATTAGCATTACGTGCGTAGGTATACCTGCTATTATTTTAGTTGAATTTAATTTTTTACTTTAGTTTTATTCTAATACCGCGTGTTACACAAAGACAGATTTTATTTGATGAATATATTGAAAATATATTCGAATTTGAAACTCGGCTGTTAACATTGCGACAATTCAATTAGGTCTAAGTGATAGCCCTAGCTTATCTTGGAGCTACACTCATTACCCCCTAGTCGGTAGGCATGACTACATTATCACTCGGGGTGGGCGATCACGACCCCGCCACAGCACTCATTAACCAGCGATAACGGCGCATATAAATTACATTACCTTATCTGCTTGCTCATTCCTTGGTCGATCACTGTCCGAGCAAGTAGTCAGGAGTGCGCTCATTGTGTTCAGACAATTTCATTCTTTATTTACTATTTTATCGCTCCTAATGGCTAAGTTTATTAACAGTGGCTTCCTTTCCCCACATTAATTTGTATCCAGTGCTTTAAAGACTCTAGAAGCTGTGATTAGTGTGTCTATACTTTTTAAAATTAGTTCTGGCACCATTATACATGCATTATTTCAACGTGATTCTGAAAAAAATGACCATTGGCTTAATGTACAGAGTGAACCCTATCTACTATTCGGACTACTCGGATACGATCTAGGTCTTTACCTGAAGCTATTATACCCAAAAAGCTCGTTCTGCCATTGGCTATACCATTTTGAATACTACAAGTTCGGTATCTACTCCAAGGATATAACCTGAGGGAATATTTCTTTTGTCAACTTCGAAGGAATTGACGGATAACCAGAATGGACATTGTTGCAAATGTAAGTTGCGAAATTGAGGTCGAAATTGCTAGATACTGGCGTTATCATGTCGTATAGTCGCTCAAAGCTCGTGCTCGGTCAGAGTTTATCATTGTTTCTGATATTGCGCTAGCAAATAATATCACTATGCTCAAATTGTTACTGTGGAGTGAAGGGTAAATCCAAAACATGATCATGCCGGGATAATTTAGATATTTTCTATACAATACTCTACAATATTTTATGTTTTTGTTACTCACCGATGTGAATGCTAATGATAATCCTTATTTTTCCAGTACAACCCGGTGATAAAGGCGTTCCTAGCCGGCTCGTTCTCCGGGACCTTCAGCACTGTGTTGTTTCAACCTCTGGACTTGGTGAAGACCCGTCTTCAAAATCCTAGTCAACATGTTGTTGCGACGGCTGTCAAGTAAGTCTGACTAAATTAAATTTAACATTTCCGTTGGCAACAACATTAATATGGTAAAGGCGTTTGCACTTCATCGTTCGCAGCTCCAACTGAACAAACAGTCTGATGACATTGCCCAGAACTATTGCTTATACTTTTACCCAATAGTTTGTAGCTGTACTGATTATGAAGTAACATAGTCCATGCTCTACTTAATTGATTATCCTTATCAAATTGATCGTATTTCATCATTTTATAAAATGTCTGGAGAACTCACATAGATTTATCAACACCTTAATTAGCTTAATAACTTTCTTGGTCAACATTTCCCCATGCTTATCATAAATCTTCATATACATTGTATAATTTAGAATTTTCAACCCTTTTTCCAAAACTCCAATGGTATTAGAAAAAGCCAAGGAAGAAGAACAAGTAAAACCTTTTATAACGTGTTCTACCTATGTAAGGTCTCGAAATAAGTCATCATAGCGTACTTAAAAGTCAGAAGTTAGTTCCAAAACATTGAAAATATTTCATACAAGGCTTAAAAAGAATTAACCAAAGACTATAACATATATTTTTGTTTACGCCGCATTCCGCTTATCTTAAAAGGGTTTAAAGCTCTTTGACCGCTAATCTAGTTGCTATGTGACTTATAAGTATATTGACTTATCCTTAACATTGAATTTGAAGCGTCTAGTATGATTTAATTTCCTTCCGCTATATTATCGTTTTCCGTAATTTCATCACGATACGTAAATACGTCGCCAATGTACGTTGTCTCGTTCAAGTGCGTACGTAAAGGTTCAATCAGGCTATCATTGTTTCCACATCCCTAAGTATTAACTTCCCCTAGATACGGCGTAATGTCGTCATCTATCCGCTCTGACGTACACGACAAATTAAGAACTTGTGTTCATAATATAAACATAGACTACTACCAATCTGGGCTGTATGTCTAACTTCTCTTTCATGAGGCACGTCTAGCCAGAATTTATTATGGCAACCAAAGATTAGTTTTTTTTTAAATTCGTTGTTTAGTTAACATTTTGTCCGTAACCTCTGCTTTCTGTAAGCTTTGCCATATTGTTGGTCACAGTCCTTTGAAGATAGTACCAGTTTCCAGGTTTTTAAGTAAATCCTTTAATTTCAGCAGCCGAATCCAACCCGGCATGATAACGATCTTCGCCAACATCGTACGCCAGGAGCAGATAGTGGGACTATGGCGTGGGATGGTGCCATCCATCGCTCGTTGTGTGCCTGGTGTTGGGATCTACTTCTCTTCACTCCACTGGTTGAAAGCTAAGCTTGGGAAGACTAGAGGAGACTTAGGAGCGCTTGAAGCTATCATGTTGGGCGTTGTCGCGCGGACAATGAGCGGCGTGGTTCTGATACCTATCACGGTGATTAAAACTAGGTGAGTGTCTCTGATGTTTATAGGGGGATTAAGAGCATCAACAGTTCCAGAACAGTTCTAAATTCATAGCATTCAATCTTAGCATCAAATTCATCGTCGAATCGTGACTCTTCGCCCTTTCTGGAAAAAGGTCGATTGAGGATGATTATATAAAATGTTATGCTTAGTGCTATACTCATTAACAGTCAGAAACTCGTTATAAAAGGTGTGGCTACTGGGTGTGTTCCTTTATGCGAAGCATCTTTGCAAACATTACGAGTTCTTTTATCGTGTTGTTTTTAATCGGTAGGCTTGTCATTGCGTCACATCGAAATGACACGATACTTGTTTGTTAAGTCTATAGTTGTAATCTACGTATTTGTAAAATGTTATCGGTGATTACGATTATCGAATAAACAGGCCATCGGCTCGGACGTTAACAACCGATTGTAAATTGTTGTAGGTACTTTAACTCGATCGCGTTGAGGGCATACTTTCGAACCCAACGGTTATGTCCTGTCTTTTATCCTTTACACCACAGTGAATGCACCTTTAGTTGCTGCTTTCCTATCGCAAATGAACAATAGTGTTCATACTGATATATTAGTCATATCCAGTAGATTTATGTAGGTACTATTAATCGTATAATCAATTAGCAAATATTCTTTACGATATCTGACTCTCATACAAATATAACATGGACATAAGGCGAACACGGGGAATTTCATTAGTAGCGAATTTGCAGAACCCTTTTACATCAAGAAAATATTTTATTTTCAATTTCTAATGTTTAATTACATCATTTACATTGATATAAAATATTATACAACCACATGACAGAAATACGCTTCTCAAATCGTTTGTTTTCTTTTAATTAAAATAGTTCAAGTAGTTAAAATGTATTTGGGCGAAAACTGATGTTACACTACAGCAAATCTGAATACAATAGTTACCATTAAACAGGTTAATTCGTAGTTTACATACCTATAGATACCGATACGTAAAAGCATATCTATTTATTTGTAACTCTACGTAATACCTACCTACGGGTAAAACGTTAAGTACTATACCAGTAATTCATTCATTCATTCAGTCAACATAAATGTTTAGGTAGGTTATAAAATTGTCTTAGGGTATAACAAAACCACATTCGACGACGTAGAGTTACTCAAAAGAAGCATTTCTACGTTTAAAATATTTTTAGTAATAGTGAGATATCTGTACGTGTGGTGACGGATTTAGGACCCAAAGTGTCACCAACCCAATCTTTCCTGAGCCGCCAAAAGGAAATGACAAGGCCGCTAACTTAGCCGCTTACTACCCTGTAGGTGACCCACCGTTGAGTCGGACCTCATCCAGTTACATGGAGGGTAATTAGCCTACTGTGCCACGCTAGCCTTGACATTTTTGTCAGCTTTCACGACACCCTTAGGGTGGAATGGGGTTTTGACACTATGTATTCTAAATCTGTTACCACACGAACGTCCGTACACGAATACCGTATATGAATGACGTTATTAACATGTTTTTTCTTTGTCAACAGATATGAATCTGGCGTATACAAGTACAATAGCTTAGGGGGCGCTTTGAAAGCGATATACAAGGCAGAAGGTTTCCGCGGACTATCGTGCGGTCTTGGTCCGACGCTGGCCAGGGATGCGCCTTTCTCCGGCCTCTACCTGATGTTCTATACACAAACTAAGCAGACTGTTCCGAAAGGTAAGAATCTAAAAAGTTTTTATTAACTAATATATAAAATTCTTGTGTCACAATTTTGATGGAATTTCATATGTATATTCTGAGAATAGGTTTATAACTAATTTTTATACCCCTAAGTGCTAAGAGAGGTTCACCACATTTTTTTTTATTTCTTGCTCCTTTTTTTATTTTTTTATGATGTTACACACAAATATACATACAAGCCCCTACGATCAACCCCTATTTAATAACATGGCAAAACAACGTTTGCGGGGTCAGCTAGTTTATTATATAAGTTATTTTCTATTTATATTTATACGAATATTTTGTTGGTCTACCGTGGAGACACAGTCAGGATCAGGACGATGCACAGGGGGGATGTTTAGTGAATATGGGGACGCCATTCATATTGTATGTCAAAGTCAAATAATTTATATGTCAACGTCAAATAATTTATATGTCAAAGTCAAATAATTTATTATGTCAAAGTCAAATAATTTATATGTCAAAGTCAAATAATTTATTTTGCATAGGATATAATGGACACTTACAAATTGATTGGACCAGTGTCCCACACCCCCACACTGGCCTTCCCAGGCCGGTATGAATAGTCTCTCACAAAAAGGGTTTGGATATTCCGTGTTGGATCACGGGTCTCCGGTTCAAATCCTTTTTCAAGTGTCTTTGTGTACCAGAGGCACTTGCTCTGAATCTGGATGTCATTTGTGTTCGTGAATTTCATGTTTGTAAACTGCCCCCGCGATGCAGGTGATTAACAGTGAAGGAGTTGAGAAGAGTTAGAGAAGTGAGTTAGTTTAGTAGTTAGTAAAAAAAAGGTCTACCTTTTGTTAAATTAAGGACTACCACATAGCGTGGGACAGGGTCGTAAGTTCATAATGGTGATTTTAAATACGACGATTTAGAAGAGTTTTGTGACCTACGTAAATAAAGTTCCTTTTGAGTTAATTGTTTTTACAACAGAAATCAACTATTCGTTATTCATGATACATATATGTAGTTGCATGTCGCGGGTTCGATCCCCGCACGGAAGAAATATTTGTACTACCCACAAGTATTTGTTACGGGTCTGGGTGTTTCTATCTATAATATGTATGTATTTACAAAAAAAATGTATATAAGTAGTTTATCATCCATCTCGTTACCATAACACAAGCATTAAGTTGCTTAGCTTGAGACGAGATGGCGTTGTGTGAAATGTCCAAGGATATTTATTTATTTATTTGGATTTGTTATTTTATGTATTTAATAAAAAACTGTATTTTTTCTCTTCAGAATGGCTGCAGTCCTCTTCCACGGCGAGTATGGTGCACTTCAGCTGCGGTGTACTAGCTGGGATCGCGGCCTCGCTCGTCACACATCCCGCGGATGTCCTCAAGACTAAGATGCAGTTGTACCCTGACAAGTTTCCAAATGCATTCAGCGCGGCCGTCTATGTACATCAAGTATGTATTCTTTTATTTACTTTTAAGTAAACTAAACGCATTTTGGTTAGTATTAAAAAGTAATCATTATGTCACTATGGAAGCCTGTTTCGTTTATTGCCATCTAGTATCAAATTAAAGCACTAAGAATCATGATAATGTAATGCTTACTTGATTATTCGCATTTGTCAAATGTGGCAACAATGAAGAGGGAAACCAAGATAATTGCCATAAGCTATGTATAACTTTAACACATATAACCTACTAGCAGCATTAATATTAACATACATTAATTTAAATTTTAACATAGCGCCATCTATTGAATTATCACTCAATCCAGCCAACAGATAAGTAATGGACAAATAAATTGGCAATAAAATAATATTGCGACTATAAATTGAGATGTGCGCTATCCTATCTTTCAAGTTGAATTAAACTGCACAGGGTCTTCAAATTTGATTAAAATCGTTTAAGTAGACGATCTGCGACGGGCAGCCGGCAGCAACTGGATGCATAGAACCGAAGACCGGGTTCAGTGGCGAGCCATGGGGGAGGCCTACGTCCAGCAGTGGACTGAAATAGGCTGATGATGATGATGAAGTAGTTACTGTCCGTCTGGTGACGGATTTAGAATACACAATGTCACCAACCCATACCGTCTTTAGGGTGTCGTAAGAGGCGACTAAAAGAACGCAAGAGGCAGAAGGACAACTTGATACAAACCCTGTGTCAACCCGTCTTGCCAGCGTGGCACAGTAGGCTAATTTCCCTCCATGAATTTGGAGGAAGCCCGACCCAGTAGTGGGTCATTTATGGGCTCTAACGACGAAGTAGTTTAGGAGTTAATTGCGGACAAACAACGTGATGCGTAATTTATATATATTAAGATTTTAAATTACCAGAGGAAATCTGAGAGTATGCTAAAATTGACATTGAAAATTAAACAAATTGCGCATATGATGATTAAAAGTTCTCGAGTCCGGCTTCCGAAATGACTTAGCCAAAACTTTTCCGTGCCACTTAGAGTTGTATAGATAACCTCTGTATTGGGAGTCATGTGAAATTCGGACTGCGATAAGCAACGGCCTCCCATCTTGTTAATGAAGCTGAAACTGTTGACGTGCACGCGTCCTATGCGTGCGCCCTATAATTGGCATGTTTTTAACTGCTCGCAATATAATTAGGTAGGTAATAGATAGATGAGTTGCCATTTTGCGAAATTTTTCCCATATCAGCAGTTGTATACCTACACAATTAAATTATTTTTTACATTTATGAGATCACTAATTACTAAGTAAGTACCAATCCACGGGGCTTATTTGATCTGTATTGAATTTCACGTTTAGATTTGCCGCCATAATGGGTACCAGTTTAAAAATCTGGTGGCAACTTAATTGAGGGTATTCAAAGAGGATGTGCTAACCCGTCTTGCCAGCGTGGCTCAGTAGGCCAATTAACCTCCAGACACTGTAGTGGGTAATTTGTGAGCTGCAATGATGATGATGATGATGATTCAAAGAGGATAAATGCAGCTGCGAATTAAATTCATACACTAATTTATTTTCAAGATTTGACGTCGAGAAGATATGAATATCCCGCAGTAACTTTTTTTTTCATTGTTACAGACGTATGGCGTGAGAGGTTACTTCAAAGGGGCAGTACCAAGAATGCTCCGTAGGACACTAATGGCGGCTATGGCGTGGACCGTCTTTGAAGAAATAACTCGTTCTATTGGCTTGAAATGAAAATACATAATCTCAAGTGATCAATGAGGGACCGCGCTTAAAGCTTCGTTCCATAAGCGATTTTATTACGTGTCGATTAGTGGCTGGCAGAAATTAATATTTTAATATATAAACACACATTTATCAGTGGAGAAAAAACCCGTGTGCTCAAATCGATGAAACGGAATAATAAAATGTACGAAGTACATTTAACTCAATGTAAAATGCTGTTGTTTTTTAGATGAAGTCTGATCATTGGTTTAAAACCTTTTTGTAAATAGAATGACATTTTTGGTCACAAAAACACAAATCACGTTTTATTTTTTAATGGGTTACATTGCAAATTCGGTCAGATATGAACTATTGATATTTTTTGAAAACTTTAATTAGGGGCATAGAAAAGTTAACGTGTACCTTGGAAATGTAAAAATAAACTGTTGAAACATGACCCGTGGTCCCTTTACCACTTTATTGGTAGAATGTTCCTAAGTTTAAATTACTTTAAATCGAATACTATGCTTTAATCTTGATATTAACAATTGTTTTTTTAGAATTGTTAATTTCGTGTTTGTAATAATTGTACCCTTTTGTTATAATTACTTTTCTCTAGATACGATTTGATGTTGCTCTAAGGTGATTTGTAATGTTTCTAAGTTTTAAGACATGTATGACATGTTAGATTTAAATATATATACATATATATATTAAAGGTTTTAAATATATTCGCATTATGTCAATTATTTTCCCTTTTATTATACCTTCTCTGAGAGAGCTCATTTTATTAAGCTGCCTAGTTGTTATCTTACTTAATAGGATTTTTCTACATTATTTAAAGTCTAAAGATTTTACGTATGTTTACGTTGTAAATCCTCATGGATACGCGGGAGTGGGCCAGCCAGGTTGTGGGACTCCGGTTACGGGTTGCACTCCCCACATGCGCTGCGGTCCTGAAACGCCTTGGACCGCGTAAAAACCTGGCCCCTCTTTGCTGGAGACCTCTAGACGCTGGCCAACCCCACAAAGAGGCACGGTCTACCGGTCCCTTTCAGGCGCCTGATTCAGCGCAGCTCTTAGCTGCTGCTAACGCCAGCTGCCCTGGTCGTTCCTCCGCTCCCACTGTTGGTGGGACATTCGTATCAATCGGAATCATCGTCGGGCCAGATCATCCCACCACCTCCCCGTGTGTTGCGGTAGGTATTACTGAATAAATAACGTTTGCCACAGAACTTGTTGTGTACTAGGTGGCGTTGGGTGGGAGTTCTTATACCAATCGCGTGTGTTAATATGTATATCTTATCTGTGTACCTTCATCATCATCATCATTTCAGCCAAAAGACGTCCACTGCTAGACATAGGCCTCCCCCAAAGATTTCCACTAAGGCCGGTCCTGGGCCGCCCGCATCTATCGTTTTCCGACAGGTCATCGGTCGACCGTGTGGGAGGCCTACCAGCACTGCGCTTTCCGGAACGCGGTCGCCATTCCAGGACTTTTCTGCCCCATCGGGCGTCAGTCCTGCGCGCTATGTGCCCTGCCCACTGCCACTTAAGTTTGGCAATCCTGTGGGCTATGTCGGTGACCCTGGTTTTCCTGCGTATCTCCTCATTTCTGATTCGATCTCGCAGGGAAACTCCGAGCATAGCCCTCTCCATTGCCCTTTGGGTGACTTTGAGCCTTCTAATGGAGCCCATAATGAGCGACCACGTCTCTGTTCCATAAGTCATCACTGGCAACACACATTGGTTGAAGACTTTTGTCTTCAGACACTGTGGTATTGGGGACGCGAAGATCTTTCGCAGCTCCCCAAACGCTGCCCAGCCGAGTTGGATCCGACGATTGACCTCTTTCTCGAAGTTGGACTTACCTAACTGGACAGTGTGTCCCAGGTAAATGTAGTGGTCAACAACTTCGAGGGTAGAACCTCCGATGTCAACAGGAGTGGCTTGAACATGGATATTAGACATGATCTTCATCTTCTCCATGTTCATAATAAGGCCGACTCGTTCGGAGGTTCGATAGAGGCCATCGAGCATCGTAGTGAGGCCCTCCATGGTCTCAGCCATTACGACTTTATCGTCAGCGAATCGAAGGTGAGTGATGTACTCGCCGTTCACGTTAATGCCCTGCCCTTTCCAGTCCAGAACCTTGAAAACATCTTCCAGTGCAGCGGAGAACAGTTTCGGAGAGATAGCGTCGCCCTGTCTAACACCTCGCTGCAACTGGATATGTACCTTAAACAAGACTAATCAGTATAACCTCGACAGGTACGATGGGATTTGTGATAGGGATGCTGGTTTAATCAGTAGAAATCAACGAATGAGACTGGTTCATTTGGTATCAATAAAGGGTCACTCCTAATGGTTTCGTAAAAGCCAAATCAATCTAGCCAGAGATGAAACCCTGTGCCAATCCGCCTGGCTAGAGTGGCTTTAAACCTACTCCATGTAGGTTTAAAGTGGCCCGTATCAGCAGTGGCCTTTTTCGGCTTCTGAAGAAAATTACAATAATTTTGTCTGCTAAAAAATACTTTATAACAAGTGAAAAAGTCGCAGGAAATAACTTCTTCGGTTCTGATTGTTTTATTTTATTTTTACTTAGTTTTCTAACTAACTTTATTTCCTGCAATGTGCAAAGATCGTGAAAACCTAAGAAATCAATAAGTGAACAAAGTGTCCGAAATGAAACTTCTTTTAACAAGTCTGTAATTTTATTTTACATTATTTACACAGCTGGAGCCCAAATACGTCGATCATGACGTTTAGCACCATGCCGACATATTAAATAAATAACTATTAATTATAATTATGGTTGAGCTCAATCAACTTGTACTGGCAAAACCGCCGCTATTCCGAAACACTGGTACAACTGATCATAAATTGTGAACATTATGAGCGATAAGCTTGTCAACAGGCCCGCGATTTGGGGTTGGTCAGCTCATTGGATTCAAGACTTAAAACTTAATTTTAAAATTTTTCTATTTTTTTTTATTATAAAATTCATAAAGCAGTTTCTTCCGCCAGGTCTTCTCGGTTGGTGCCGCGTTCCGACCTAGTAGTAATGTTATAAAACTGATGTATCCGTTGACGATTGTAAACGCCATAATTGGTTTTTAAAATAAATAATTTTTCTATTCTATTCTAAAACTATGTATGTAGTAAAATGAATCGTACACATTTTAGCAGCGACATCTTTTTCCGAGTAACAGCTAGTTGTTATAAATAAACAATATTGGAACAGAAATACTATGAGGTTCTAAATACAAAAATATATCCCTTGTAAATGCGAAATAGAACATTGGTTTAAAGATTAAGTAAAAATTTTACTACGGACTTCGAAGTAATACAATGTATTAATATAATCCTAAGTAACCTAAGCCATTCAGGGTAATTTAAGCCAAGATCCTAATAGCAGAAATTAGCTACATTAAACATGGTCACCTCCCACGCTCAAAGGCATGAAACAAAACTTTTTTTTATTTAGGACACTAAATCTACTATAGTTCGTGCGCGTAAGTAAAGCTGTATTTTATACATTTAAAGGACAAAAGACTGGCCACACACAGCTGTTGCGTTCGAAATTTTTACTGCAACTGGTCACTGTGAATGTGACTTTCTAATTTCGAACGATTTGATTGCTTGTGGCTTAGCCAGCGGACAATGACGGCTCAATGCATTCTTAACGCGAACAAGGTATAGTTCATAGTTGTTGTATGTTAATAATTCATCAATGCAATATTCTATACTTATAAGGGCCATAAAGATAGGCGCGGACTGTAAATGTTGTGTATTAAAATAGGGTGCGGACATAAAAACTTATTTTACTAATAAATATGTAATGCGGTCGCTTCAATAACCCCATAATTGCACTATTCAGGTCAATGCAGATTAGGTGGACCACTTCACAGGTACACTTACTAATAAATACGAATCCTATTAGCTAATACAAATAGGGTTGAAAATAGTTTAAAGTCGCCACAGGCGTAATGACTAAAGCACGAAGCACGACTTTACAAACAATAGACTCGTCCACCATGTCGATAAAATAATATTGGTAATAAAAAAATCAACAAAACATCAACCATTTACGTAGCACAAATATTTTTGTTAAGTATAAGCAAGCTGCTACAGTGGCGCCATCTTGATTTAACGCCTTTCAATGGACACAGTTCATAGACAATTTATTTTCTTGGCTTCAAACCTCCATAGTATGATAACATTATAGCATGATGGCACTAAGTAACGTTTATGGCAATAGTCATGAAAAAAGGAAATTTATAAATAATATAAAACTGCAATTTAACCCAAACACAATTAATTTTTAAATTTGGCCTGTAGGTCAAATTGTAGAATATGTATATTCGAAGAATTATTATTATTACTTAGTTTAATGTGATTGAGACGTAGATTATAATTCGAATGCTTATTACAGCTTCTACATATTATGAACGATAACAAATAGATTCTGCAAATTAAAAAAAAAAATTAAAGTATTATTTCGCCATGCTTCAATTTTGTTATAAAAATAATTCATGTGGTGAGTTAGAATACAGTATCCCCAACCGAGGATGTCGCATTAGCCGATAAAAAAATTAAAACCCTGTGCCAACCCGACTGGCCAGCATGGCAAAGTAGGCTAATTACCTTCCATGTAACGGGAGGAGGCCCTACTCAACAGTGGGTCAAGTATGAGCAAAAGTACTATGGTAGTTTAAAAATAGATGACACATTATTGGGTCTAAAATAAAAAAGGTATTTGAAATCTTTTTTAAGCATAGGCTATTCACATTCTTCTTTGAAAATTGGAATGTCTAAACATTGTACAAACTAAAGAATATAATGGCACACATAAGTAAGAAATTAACTAGACTTAGTAAAAACAATAGTTTCCACAGCCAAAAATAAGCGAAAAGTTAGCTCATCCAATCTGCATCAACCCTACATTGAGTTCTCTATATAAATTCTAAGCCCTCATACTTCAAATTTTCAACAAAAGTATCCGGCATTAACACAACGCCATCTGTTGTGAATGCTGTGATGTATGTTGCGGTACTTCCTTCAAACTCGGTGGTTTTCAATGCTACTATGGCTTCGTCATCTGTTCCAGGTATGAACTTGAATGATGAGAAGCCTAGTTTCGGCTCATGTTTAGTTATCTGGAAATAAAGCAGAAGTAATTAACATTCTACACTTTTTCAACCCACTTTGCATAAACTTTCGTCCTCGACTTATATATTATTCAAATAATATGAATTAATGATTAAAAATTATATTTCAGGCTAACTAAACGTAGCCCATGTATCTATAAATCAAAACTAGATAAGCAGTGTCTATTAAAAAAAAATACAATTTTCAATTAACAAAATTCCTCAGATTTCGGGATTCGGATTGGCTTTGAAAAAGAAATCACCCACAAGATTAGACATTTAATTTTGAGGTTATCCTTTTCCTTTGTATGCTTACATATTGTTAAAAAAACAAATGTTAAATATAAATATACAGATTTAGTTTCATTCGTACAGATGAAAGGCTACAGCTACGTACTGTCATCTGTACAAATGTATAGATGACAGGATTCATTTTCCTTGTATTTTCTGTTAGAAATATTAAATAATGACATTATTTTATCATGATCTTTATAGCTCACCTCTACAGCCCGAATTTGTTTAAAGGTAGCATCTGCAGTAATAAGATAGTTGCATCCCTTTGTTTCATCAATTGTCTCATTATATGTATCCTGGCTGCAGCGGCGTGGGAGAAAGTGCCAGAGCTTCTTCAATGCTGACCAGACTCCAGACTCGTGAATCATGTAACCTGGGAAGCTGATGCCTATTGAGCTCCTCAGTGCTTTGTATTGGTCTACCCAACTAAAATGTTGCACCTGAAAATATTTACATAAATGAAAATAAATCTCACAGAAACACAAACTCTCACAGACACACGACGAAACATAGTAAAACTGCATGGCGCCGGACTTAGATGTGAGGTGGCAGCTAGCCGGGCGAACCATTAAATCCAACCACCAAGGGTTTTACAACACGCGTTATTGCCCAGCGCGTGGTAGGGAACATACACACAGGGCAAAGCACCGTGTCGCTGTTTCAACCCCTTTAAATTAAATAAGTTTGAAATAAATAGAAGGGGTTATAACAAAGCTTTGCAACAAAAATTGCCTATAATAATCTATGGTCCTATAATAAATCAATTAAAATTGATTAATCTGTTTAAGTCTAAGAGCATAACAGAGATGATTATTTTCAAATTTATAATATTATATAAAATAAATATAATATTGGTAATTTGGTGTAGTCCATCATTATTACTATTTGAACCGATTGAAATGATGAACCATAATCTTGACAACCTTTTTTCAAATATAAAAATCCATTAGTTAATGATAGACGAATAATACACATAAAACATGAAAGATTTTGTTATTTAAAATGAAAAGAATACGAAAAGGAATTACACACCTCCCCATGCTTAGTAATAGCCTTAATCCACAGAGGGTTGTAGTTCTCAAATTCACCACTCAGGGTTGTCCACTCTTTACCTATGGATCCTACATATAAAACCTCATCTTTTATGGCCGCCCACTCAGATTTGAAGCCCTTTTCCACTTGCCCATTTCCATCTGTCAGTATCACCCATGGTATCATTTTATTGTTTATAATTTCATAGACCTGAAAACCAAGTAATACAAATCTTTTACAATACTGTAGGACCACAATAATCCTAAGAGAGAAGAGAAGAGAGCATGTCGTGGGTTCGATTCCCCGCACGGAAGAAATATTTGTACGACCTACAAGTATTTGTTCCGGGTCTGGGTGTTTTCTATCTATAATATGTATGTATTTACAAAAAAAAAGTATAATAAGTAGTTTATCATCCATCTTGTTACCATAACACAAGCATTAAGTTGTTTAGCTTGGGAAGAGATTGTGTGAAATGTCCAAGGATATTTATATTTATTTATAATGAACTTGATGATAATAATACTACTACTGAGCCCATAAATTATCCACTGCTGAGTTGGGCCTACTCCTATGATAGCAGGATATCCTATCTTCCTCTTCCTATTATATCATTATAATATGGTATGACCTACTAATAACAAAGGTGTTTGACCTACAGACGATCTTGCTAGGCTCCTGGGTGAAGAACCTGATACAAAAGGCATAACTATTGGATACAACACATTTTGTGAGGAGGTTCCTCACACTGGATCCCTGAAAACCAGAGGTTAGGGATTTTGGCTCCACCATGGGTGGGGTATTTCTATTTTGTATGTATTTTTTAAAATAAAATGTATTCTTTTATTGACCGATGACCTGGTTAAGGTCGCCGGAAAACAATGGATGTGGGCAGCCCAGGAGTGGCCTTTGTGGAAATCCTTGGGGGAGGCCTATGTCCAGCAGTGGACATCTTTTGACTGAAATGATGACGATTCTTTTATTAGTGTATTTAAAATATATATTTGTAAAACATGAGAACTAAAGGTGTACAAAACTAAAATAAGCATAATGATGGTTAACATCTGCATACTTACCACACCGGATCTATCATCAAAAGTCAGCAATCTTCCATCATATACAATTAACTCAGACAACTCCATGCCCCTTCCTTTCTCAGAAAATGAGGAAGTCAACATTGTGGTTGACTGTGGATCCCATACAACTTGCACAGTCTTTGTAGCTTGGTTATAAGTCAGCCAACCTCTTTTCAGATAACTATTGTAAGTGTTGCTTTTTGTGTGGCTCTTTGAATTTGTATCCATATCAGCTATGATTCCAATTTTGAACGACACTAGATCGCCTGTGTAAAGCGGCCGTGTGAGCGGGTATGACGTATTATACGGCTTTCGGAAATCAGTCCACTTTGGTGGCGACGGTTGCATACCGGCCCACAAATTGAAGTAGAACAACACTATGAGAAAAAAACCAATTAATATTATGAATAATATGAACTGTGGCTGTACTCTTACAGTGTGGCCGACCCTGTACGTCGCTGGTGTGCGTAGCGCTTTGCGCCAGTCTCTCAGAGTGCCTCTCATATTACGATCATCAATTTCGTGATATTCGTTCATAATAATATATAGTTCATAATAATTGCTTCCTCACAATTTGCTACCCTTACATTGACTATTTTTATTTATGACTAGTGTATTAAGTGATTATTTTTACAGCGCGATTATTAAATCCAAGTTTCCTTGATCGAGAGCAATTAAATGTTTCCAAGTATTTTAATAGAATATTTGGAATCGTGTACTTGTAATTGATTTTGAAACACTATGCGCTCCTTGGAATCGCGATATATATGGCACATTTTGGCCTTATTTCAGGAATAAAACGAAGTCTATTGAAAAATAAAACACCCGTACGTACACGATTCATACTTTTTGACACTGACGTGTCGTAAGCGGTGCTACCAACTCTCAAACATATTATCCACTACATTCGTCAAAAACTTCAACAAGTCAACCAATTGTGGTGATTTCAGAACACAATTTCTCCCAATAGTATTTATTACAGAAACAAGTAGAAAATAGTATTTTTTTAGTTAATAACTAAATGATAAAGTTTTCGTATAAAACATTATTTGTTTAAGTTTTGGTTGCAGTTAGTGCAATATTTGACTGCCTCGTTGGTCTAGTGGTCAGATGGGCCGCCTTTGGATCAACGGGTCCCGGGTTCGATTCCGGGGTCGGGCCAGTGTCTTTGTCTAAACCAGAGGCACTGGCTCGGAGTCTGGGTGTCATTTCTATCTATAATATGTATGTATTTACAAAAAAAAATGTATTTATGTAGTTTATCATCCATCTCGTTACCATAACACAAGCATTAAGTTGCTTAGCTTGGGACGAGATGGCGTTGTGTGAAATGTCCAAGGATATTTATTTATTTATTTATTTAATATATAGGTTTTTATAATGTTTAAGTATTATTTGTTTAATTTAAGTAGATATGATTTGTTTCTCTTAATATCAAGAAAAACTTACAAAAATAAAATTAAGTGATATTTTTTCAAATTTTATTTGAATATTTTTGTATTATATTTATATTTCTTAAAATTCAGCCTTTACATTTCTTAACGCAATATAAGAAATAGATAAACAAAATGTTCGTTCGTTCGTTCGTTTCAGCCCATTACTGACACACTACTGAGTCGGGCGCCCTCCAAATTCATGGATACAAAAAAAAAATATTTACCACCAAATTGGGGCGTAAAGCCGTAAATTGGGAACCCTCATTCGCCCGTCACGTCGTTTGACAATGACATGTGACGTTTTGTTTGTAACACGTGTTCAGTGGTTATTCACTAGATACAGACAGAGAAACAATTAAACGTTATGTATAGGAAATTCCCTACGCGTGGTCAGTAATTCCCGGTCTACTATAATAAAAAAATTATCAACACTAACGTCATTCTTTTGAAGATGCTCATCAAGGGTTTCATCCCATATGTACTAACTCACAATGAATTTTGTAGCGTGCTGACTGCTGCTTGACTGTTGGTAGCAGTCACTGTAGTTTAGATACCTAATTGATGATCCAACTGATGAATTCAGCAAGAGTCAGAGATATAAGCAATCGCCTAATACTAGATATGACATAGGCTTCCCTCCAATGGCGCTTTTGGTATTGGGACTAGAAGTGCTTTTCGTCCATGGGTATCGATTCCATTTTGGAGCCGCGTGTCTTCGTGTAAGCTAGTGATACTTGCAAGAGAAACTGCCTCCGGATTTTAGAATGAGGTCTAGAAGTAATTTTGTCCCTTGATCGCTTGTCTGTCTAGCTAGCCTAGCCATTTTATCCTTTTTATTTAGTTATGGTCTTGTATTTTTTTGACTTGTCTAAGTACTCAATGTTTTACTTCATAGACTGCCGCTCTGTGGAACTACGGTCTCAAACTTCCGTATGTTTATTTCACATGATAGATGGTGAATTGCGAGAGATGTCCATATTTAGCATTGTGGTGATGGATTTAAAATACACAGTCTCGCAACTCCATTTCATTTCAAAGGTGTTGTAAAAGCCGACTTAAGGAAATGAAAAGGGCGAAAAACTAGCCGCAAGAGAAAGAACACTTGATACGAAACCCTATGCCAACCCGTCTGTCTCCCGTTGCATAGTGGGTTAATTATCCTCCATGTACTTGGAGGAGGCCAGACTCGGCAACGAAATGCAAAGCAACGAAACGAAACGACTGTTATAAAAGTGGCTAAAGAATTTCAATATTCATCTAAATTGGTTTTCAGGAAATTGTTAGATAGGCAGAAACTAAAAAAGTTAATTAATAAATTACTTAAACATTTCAACGTTAAACGAGTTTTTCGGTCAGTGATTTTATAAACATTTTGTGCTCATTAATAGCGAACGAATTTTATTCACTCTTTATAATATAATCGGCCGACATAGATAAGAGGCCTAAATAGAGGTAACAAAACACCATTATTTAGGTAGTTAAAAATTTGGCGTCTATTTGCACTCAATGGAAAAATATAATTTAATTTAATTTCCACACATGGTCATAAACTAATTAGATTAGATTTTGATGAATTATGCAGCAGGATATAATCTCAATACGCTGTGCCCAAAATGTTATTCAGCTAACCCCTGTTAAAATTGAGCACTTATTAAACATATTTCTGCGCTAATACAGACGACGTGATCACTTACTTGAATTTTTTAAACTAATCCAAGATAAAAAATGAATGAAAAAGAAAAGTTGTAACTATCTGCTACTTCTACAGGGTGTAACAAACCCCTATAAACATATGCTAAAGTACATAAGTAAATGATAGATAGTACCTACTAGTACTCAGCTCATAAATAACCCACTGCTAAATCGAGCCTCCTCCAAATACATGGAGGGTAATTGGCCTACAGTGCCCCGCTGGCCAGACGGATTTCGCGCAGGGTTTCGTTTCAAGATTTCCTTCTCTTGAAGTTAGCTTTTCGACCTAGTTATTTCCTTTTGTCGGTTCTTACGACATCCTCAGGATGGTATTCGGTGGTGACACTATTTATTCTAAATACGTCACCACACGTACAGTACCTACTACTTATATAAATACTGTGTGAAAAATGGAGTAAAAAGGCATCCCTTTTCTTAAAATATTTCTTAAAATGTGACTAGGAAAATAAAATAGGAAACTTAAACTATGAAAGCCACTTTTTCGGAACTAAACAATAATAAATTAATTTTATGGTGTCAGCAAAAATATACACTACACATCTATTAAAGAAAATATAGGTACGTACTACAACTCTCATGTTCAGACAAAGATTGAGCTTGCTCCACTTCTGTGCCTTGCACTTGTGCAATTACAAGCACCACACAAAATATTAGATACAAATTAAACATTTTAATTAATCTGTCCATATTTATGATATTATTATTTATTTAATTTTATAAACGCGTTATCACCACAACTACGAACTTTTCTGTATTCATTACGCTATTCAATAGGCTTTTATACATCACGCTTATCTGGTGTTTAGGTAATTTATCGAAACTCTGTTAAGGCGCTCTTGTTTCCATTTGTAACAAATTGTATCGTTCATAAGTTGATAACAATAAAAGGTGAATATCTGAAAAAAAGTTGAAGATATTATCTAGTGAACGTCAAAAGCAAAAACATGATTACCAACGCATTACTCGATGGAAATATTAATCTGCACTATTTATCACTATAAAAGAGGAATTACTTAGAAAACAGATTAAAAATTACATAATAGTTATATGTAGTAGAGATATTTAATTTATCATTTTTAAGTTTAATGGAAAGCTACTTGTTTACATAAGTATTACTTGTTTCCGTGTGGTGACGGATTTAGAATACACAATGTCACCAACCCATATCATCCTGTGGGTGTCGTAATAGGCGACTAAAGGAATGCAAAAGGCAGATCACCTAGCCGCAAGAGAAGGAAAACTTGATGCAAACCCTGTGCCAATCCGTGTAGCCAGCGTGGCACAATAGGATAATTTCCCTCCACGAATTTGGAGGAGGCCCGACTCAGTAGTGTGTCATTTATGGGCTGATGATGATGATGATGAGGCAGTAATTAACCTAACGCCACCGTTGGTAAACCTCGCATAATGGTTTTGGGTTTGTTATCTCACTTTACTTGAGACAAGTAAACTTTTCTGTCTTAATATTTAACCACATTTTCTAGAAAAAATTGAAATAATATATTTATTTTGTCTGATCACGCTATCCCTTAACTTAACCAATCTAATGATTATATTAACCCATATCAATGGTTTGGTGCTGAAACTTAATTTTACGCACCCGACATACACGCAGCCCGTAGAGTGATAATGAATTACCCTTATTCTCGTTTCTCATGTAAATAAATAAATATCCTTGGACATTTCACACAACGCCATCTCGTCCCAAGCTAAGCAACTTAATGCTTGTGTTATGGTAACGAGATGGATGATAAACTACTTATATACATTTTTTTTTGTAAATACATACATATTTTATATAGAAAACACCCAGACCCGGAACAAATACTTGTATTCTTCCGTGATCAAAATCCGTAAATGATGTACCTATTCAAAATTGAACACTACCTGTACATAATTTGTAGTTATATTAATTTGATTAACGTTTATAATTTTGCGTAAATGTGTTTATTTTAGGAATGGAAATGCAATTTTTTTTAATTGTCATCATTATCATAATTTGAGCCATAAAAATACACCGATACACCTAGGACCCTGCAAAGGTTTACACAGCGACCAGTCCTGAGCTGACTTTATGTCTCCATATTTAAAAATCGTTTAATTTTCATACATTATGGAAAACACGTGTTTATCGTTCTGAAATTTAGATAAGTATCTACTACTTCAATTTCTGTAATGATCACTAATGCGTTTCAAACGATACCTAAGTGATAAAAAATGTTTAGCTTTCACCGTATGAAGAAATTCAATAATGATTAGGTAGGTACTGTAGCGGACGGACATCCTGTGCAAAAAATGTAATTGATACATAATTAAACTGAACTCTACCAAGTCGACCAATTTGTAGCTCCATATTTTTTTTGTCACCGCATGAATGTATCGCGTTCCCGCGTATAAATTCATTATTAAAATTTGCTATTCCCACACTCTCACTGTAACCACAAAATAATTAGGCACTCTATCTTACTTACATAATATGTGCCTCTTTCTTCTCATTTCTCTTGTTTATGTTTTTTGGAAACTTCCCGCCATCCCGAATCTCAGTACTGTAGGTACTACAAAATAAATATAAGCTATTTTTTACCATCCATAATAATATCCACGTGCCAAAATAGTTTAATTATAAAATTTAGGTCTAAAGAAGATTGCTATACTCGTTCGTTAACACGTACGTTGAAGTCAAAGTGTTTAGAATCACGACGTGGTTGGAGTAGACATTGCAGTAAGCATGGATATTATTTAATTAATATTTTTTGCAATTTGGTGTATATTTTGGCGAAATTGTCCAATCGATACAAGATAAGAAGAAGAAATTATAATTATATTTGGTATGTATTGTGATAATTTATTTTGATGAAGCCTGTAAATAATGTCATTGTCAAGATTTATTTATATTTTAATTATATAGGTAATATCAAAATAATTACTTTAAATTTAACACAATATGAATAGACATTATACGAGTGTTCTATGGTATTTGGAATTCTTTTCTTTTATCTGTGTATTGATTGCTTTTTTCTGTCTGTTTTTGTACCTTGCTGGTGTGAACAACTCTTTGTATGATCCTATGCATGATTATAGGAAAAAGTACGTAACCATAATACTATAGATACTAATTTTCTCTAAAAGAGTTATCTTTTCAGGTGTCTCACATATAGGGTGAAACAAAAACCCAATTGGCATCCAAAATTAGCCTACCGTAAGGAGTATTATTATTTTAAATATGAGGGAAAAGCGGACGTTTTTCTGATACGATTTACCATTACCAAATGAATGTACCATTAGAAATGAGTGATTTGTCCTATCTCGCTTGGTATACTTCTTATTTATCTGCATTCCAAAGTGTTTCAGAGATTCAGTGCGTATTTCTGTACTTATGATTAAGTATGACAAAGATGGGAATCTGTATCACTAAAATTATTGATACCTATGATTACTTAGTATTTTATACTTCTAATTTTTGTTTATTACTTAATAATACACGTAAAAAAAGGTTATACACATAACAACAGGTTATAGAGCCGGGTGTATCTACCGATAGCGATGCTATATATACATTTTAAAGGAAATGATAATGTTTTTATACAATTTTAATTAAGTCGCGCCAAAATCAGCTATGCAACATTATGCATCTACATTGATTTTTGGACGAGCATTCGCGCATCATAGACAACATTAAAAGAATATTACTTACAAAGGTTGTCCCGGATTTTTTAAATCCTACGGTTAGTTACAGTTTTATTTCAAGCATTCATACATAATAACGACTTCATTTTGAGTGCCTTTAGGCTTCAACATTCGTTTCGCAATCATGCTCAATCACCAAAAGTTATTAATTTTTAATTGGAGCTAAAACAAACATATCCTTCGAAACCCTTTCATAAAAAAATTTGGCAATCAAAATCTCTGCAGATTATGTTGATTAAACCGTTGGGATTCATTCCGAAATGAATACCAGGAAATTTGAATTAAAATCGTCTGTTGCTTGGTTGATCTGTGGATACAGTTTTTTGTACCAATAGGGTAGCGCAAAATTTCATAGACCAAGGAGAATGGCAATATGTGGGCAGTTGATATATTGTCGATAGCAGGAGATATCGTACAGATAGAGCTAAGATAGACCTGGGACCATCATGGAGACCGCTGCGTGCCTCCCAAAGGTGGAACGGGGGGCGGGGTAATCGGAGGGACCCAACTTGGATCTTTGGGGCTCCAATGAGCCAAGGGTCCTGGAGCTATCGGGGAGCCCTGGTTCGGACAGTAGAGGATCACCGTCGGTTTTGGTGTCGGTAGGTCGGGCATAATTTACCATTTCTACGCGCCCCGGATTTCCACATAACCCGGCCAGCCTCAACGGCCGGGCAATCATAAGAATGTCGGACGTAAAAAAAATCTAAGGGTTCAAGTACACATGCTGAGGCACTCGCGCAAATTACATCGCACGCAACTAATCTGCGTGCGTCATGCGCTCGCCTTAATGTTATTCCCCCATTTCAGTAAACTTACTCATCGTCATAATCTGGCTTTCCTGGTGTATGAATAACATGAGCGGTTAAACGTGGGAGAAAGTGAAAGCTGCTAAGAATGAGTTCAGATTTCAGGAATTCCAGCTGCTGTTTAATTTGTACCTAATCTGCTCTAGCGTTTGCAGGTATATGGCTGACGGGACCTGGGATATTCAATAAATTCATCAACCAAATTAATGAACAAAATCACTATCGTGTAAGTTATGGCACTTTCGTAATGTCGTCGTCGTTTCAGCCCATGAATGACCCAATACTGAGTCGGGAGGGTAATTAGCCTACTGTGCCACGCTGGCCAGACGGGTTGGCACAGGGTTTAGTATTAAGTTGTCCTTCTCTTGCGGCTAGCTTTTCGGCCTGGTCATTTCCTTTTGTCTGGCCTTGTCTTTTGTAATGGGATTTTGATACACTCTCCCATTATTGGCTTGCGTGATGGAAAGCCACGACAGGGTCTAAGTACCCTGTGCCAACCAGACTGGCCAGCGTGGCTCTGTACGCAAATGTCCCTATATGTAATGGAAGGAGGTTTGATTCAGCTGTGTTTCATGTATGGTTTGAGTAGTAGCAGAAGTAGATGACGGTGATATTAACCGGTATTTTTTGTGTTGCAGACCTATCCACGGCAGCCAAGCAACTTCCAGTCGTCGGGTGAGAAGGCGTCCTCGTGGCATACCATGGCGGTGCCAACTTGAATGCGTCTGGTTTTGCAGACTTGTCGGTAGCATTGTAGTCATAGCTGTGTGCTATTATTTCGCGTACGCACTCTTGGCAGACTCCAAGTTGAGGTTTGGGTTATTTGTACCGTAACGGGCGGGTACTATTCGCAGTGATACCGTCAAATATTAGGTCAAAAGAATCTTTGATATGTTCAGATGAATAGTAATCATCTCTTTGAATTAAAAATAATTATTGTCTTGATTTGTTTTTGTGTCGTGCTTTAAGTATTGAATTGTTTCGCGTGGTATATTCGGTAAAAGACAAGTAACATTTTTTTTAATAAGCACTCACAAATATGAAAAATAATTAAACGACAATACAGGTAAAAATACATGAAATAAAAAATGAACATTATAATATCCATTATTTCCCTATTTCAAGTAGGTAATACACACTCATTACTATTGCACAATATTACTTAATTTTAATACCATAGTTGGCGCAAATGTGATTGTTGATCGCACTGATGTTTACCGAGTTATTTTGTACTAAGTAGAGGCTATAAACTTTAGAGGCATCACAACTTAAATCTAATATGCTGTATTTTTAACCCCCGACGCAAAAAGAGGGGTGTTATAAGTTTCACGTGTCTGTCTGTCTGTCGGTCTGTCGGTCTGTCTGTCTGTCTGTGGCACCGTAGCTCGCGAACGGATGAAGCGATTTCAATAAAGTTGTTTTTTTGTATGAAAGTTGAGTTACGGGCGAGTGTTCTTAGACATGTTTGATGAAAATCGGGTGAGCCGTTTAAAAGTTATGAGGGGTTAAAGTGGGGAAGAATAACCGAATGTCTGCAAATATAATCGAGTGGGGTCTCAAATGAAAGAATGAATGCAATTTAACAAAATCTACATTATAATAAGTATGTACCTATAAAAAGTATAAAATAAAAAATAAATTAAAAATTTTAATAAACCCCCGACACAATAATACTTCGCGTTGGGGGACCAGGGGTCAGGTAATAAATAAGTGGGAGTGGTCCCCCAACGCGAAGTATTATTGTGTCGGAGGTTTATTTAAATTTTTAATTTAATTTTTATTGAGGTCTCTGGTTTATGTTCAAACCAGGCAAAGGTCTATGCGCTCTATGCGGTTTGTCAAGCACAGGTACATACCGCGTAAGAGTAAATTGGTACTATCGTTTGCTACGTAGAATTTACTACAATAGACTACTCGAATAGACTTCAGCTATGCTAGAAGTGTTGTGTGGCGAGCCTTACGAACCAGTCCGCCTGTGACTACGGCTGGTGCAATCCACGCCTTAACGTCAGGGAAATAAAGGTCACAACATTTCCGCGACCCCGATCCGTGTCATAAATATACATAATACGCTAGAAGTGTTACTCACGCGTTGCTGATCCTTTATTTTTTGTTGGGGAGATACACTTTTGTTGTGTACCCGTGCGTACTACTCTGGTGAATTTCACGGGCAGCTGTGACTACGGACACGGGGGCCGGGGATTCCCCTATCCACGAAAACTACACTGTGCACGCGCAGCATTGCAGGAACCAGCAAATTCCGCGCTTAAGCATCGCCAATCCTGTAAAGAGGGCAGCATAATGAAGAATGGAGTACTTTCTAATAGCGAAACCATACTTTCTTAGATAGTTCTGGCGACATTAGCAAAATCAAATCAAAATCAAAACTCATCTAATCAAGTTGGCTCATTAGAGCTATTGGCAAGTCAAACAATAAAATACAATTAAAAATTTACCATGAGAATTGATTATTTACCATCTACCACCGATTCGGAATGCAGCTCTACAGAGAAGAGGCGGCAAGAAACTCTGTAGTTGCTCTTTATTGATCGCCATTTTTAAGTGATTGATGTCAGATTGTGAGAGCAAACTAGCGCAATAGTCGCAAACGGCAGCAAGATCTAGTCAACAACAGTGACTTTCTAATGCCTTTTTTTTGTTGTCGCTGGGGAAATGCTTTATGCATACCACCGCCCCCCGGGGGAGAGGTCCATGATTATGTGGGACTCCGACAAGGGTTGTCTACCCGAAAGTCGTCTACCCACTAAAACCCCAGCGGTATACCCTCACACGGCGCGCTTGGGGCGCAACAAGTTCGCGTAAACGCATTCTACTGTGACGCCCCGGCGTGGTGCCCGCAACGGGCAAGCGACTGTCAGAGAGGGCAAGGGTTGATTTGCAAGTGGCAACACTGTCCAAGTGACATGTCAAATAATTGCTCTGTATTTAAAAATTCTAAAATTAATATAATAAGTGTTTAAACCACATAATAACATTGTAATTATGATACTTAGTTCATAAACATCCAGGATTATTGTTATCCACAAAATATCTACAGCGAAAACAGTGTGTGATTCCGTGCCGGTCACCTCCAACTGTCAACGAAATTTGAAACTGGATTTACCGGGGGAGTATTGTTTTCTTTTTTGATCCAAGTAACGGTGATTGCGCTTTCGTAACAACAATTAGATTGTTAGTGACCACTGATCTGTCAACAGGGACATGCTGACCCGTAAAGCAACCGCTCAGGATATGGAGTTCAAGTTGAGTACGGCCCTCAAGGAGCTCAAAGCATCCAACCTGCAGTGCCAACAACTGCTGCAAGAGAGGGAGGAAAGTGAGGAAGAAGTCAAAGCCATCAATGACAAGAACTCGAGCCTGAAACGGGAGCTAGTTGAATTACATCAACACTACCTCGATGTAACTGATGAACGGGATAAGCTGAAGGCAGTAACGGATGGTTTCTCTCACTGTAGTTCTCTATATGAGGTAGCTTTACGTAAGGTTAGGGACTTAGAGGAGGAACTTATACATGCTGATACAAAAATTTCTAAATTGCAAAAGGTTATAGAAAAAACTCAGGCTATTGAAACTCAACACTTGTTTGATGAGATAATTCACACCAGTTCAAATTCTACAACTGAACAGGCTTTAGTTACTATTGACCTTACTGAGCAAGACTCATTATTAAACCTAAATTGTATTAGACACAGCTGTAGTAAAAATAAACTCAAGAAATATATTAAACTAAATAAAATTATTAAAAAGTGTAATAAATTAAAAAAACAACACAAAACCTTTACAAAAACTGTTCAATACAGAAAGGAACGTGTTGCATTAGTAAATCAATTAAATAATTTCCAAATTAAATTAGAGGACAGTAAGAACATTTATGAAAAAGACACTCAACACTTACAGTCCGAAATAAAGATGTTAGAAGAGTCACTCAATTCTTTATATAATAAATATATTAGTTCACAGAAGCAGATTGGGGAACATATCATTGCTGCTAATGAATTAGTTGAACTGTGTAACTTCAATGCTGACCGAGTTGATTCGCTTACATTAAAATCACAATGTGTTTGTAATAGGGTTTCTAATGATATTAACACCTCCATCTCCTTGCCTGAATCTAATATTACACAGGAGATACCAACACAAGCAATAAACAGTTATCAATCTATATTGTTTTCTGATGACATAGGTAAGGGTTTTGGACCATTATTGAGTAATAGCCTGAGTCATTCAATTCATAATTGTTGTATGCCTGGAGCTTCATATAATCAAATTATGTCAAATATAATTAAAAAGAAGTTTACATCTTCTACAAATTTAACTATAATTATAGGTAATAGTTTAAATGTTAGTAAAAAACATGTCACTGATAGTGTTGAGCATTTATTACAACTTAATTGTAATAAAATTATTTTGTGTGCATTCCCATACTTTGAACATTTAACTGAGAGTCAAAATAACCACATATATATGTTAAATAATCACATACATTTCTTAGTTAGTCACCACAGCGATAAGCTTTTATTTTTTGACACTAATAGTTTTGTAGATAAGCTGACAGTGACTGGGAAGAGTTTACACCTCCCAAATACAATTAGACGTAAAATAGCTTCGCTATTAGCTTTTAATATTAACTCTGTCATAAATAGTATGACTTCTTCTTTATTTTTTACACCCCCTAGTAATATTACTAATGTTAGGTTAGTTAGGACTTCGACGAAGGAGGGATCTCAGACTTTGAGTCTAGGCATAGGAAATAAGTACTTGCTTACTAGTGAAAACAAAGTTCAGAGATTTGCTCCGGATATCCATTTAAACTAGTCAGCAAGACAATAGAGGATAACTTTACTGGAACTATACATAACTATGTATCCTCTAGCTTACAGCAATCTAATTGTTCCATAGGGGTTAAGCAGAAGACCATTAAGCTATTGTATCAAAATATACAAGGTTTTTCTTCAAAATTATTAGAAATGGAAATGTTATTAGATAAAACACAGTATGACATAATTTGTATAAGTGAACATTGGCTTAGGGAAGAACAAATGATAATTAATTTAGAAAATTACAGTGTGGCCAGTTGTTTTAATCGAAAATCCATGTTACATGGAGGTACCCTAATATTAAATAGAAATGGCATTAAATGTAAACAACGGAAGGATATAGTTAGTCTATCGGTTGAACACAATGTTGAGTTATCATGTGTTGAGCTGGACAAGCATGTTATAGTGTGCGTTTACAGACCACCAAGTATGCAAAACTATTCTATTTTTGAGACCACAATGGAAGATGCTTTGGCAAAAGTCATCAAAAGTAACAAATCTGTCATTATCTGTGGTGATTTTAATATTAATATTTTAGAAAATAATTCAAATAGTAACAGATTATTAAGCCTCTTTAAGTCATTCAATCTGTCCAATATATTTTTAGAGCCGACTCGAATAACAACAACCTCTGCTACCTGTATTGATAATGTTTTTTGTAATTGTGATTTCATACATAAAGGCGTCGTTAATTATCTGCCCTCTGATCATAGCGGACTCACTGTCACCTTTAGGTCCAAGATACCATTGCAGAAGATTCAGATAAAGTATAGGCCAATAACACCTGGTAATTTAAAGAAATTTGATAGGGTTATAGGTAGTGTATTACAAGTTCAGGACTTAAACATAAACGATGCTAATAAACTATACTCGGATGTGTTTTCTGTAGTGCAGACTGAGTTTAGCAATATATTTAAGATAAAAAGTAAAAATACTTACCCTAAATTTGTTTTCAGTGATTGGGCAACCACAGGTATTAGGAAAAGTAGAGATAAACTGTACGAGTTATATGGGCTCAAGCCTTATGTTAGGACGGAGTCTTTTAGTAATTATGTTGCCGTCTATTCAAAAACTTTTAGAAGCGTGTGTAGGTTAGCTAAATCTAAATATATAAGTAGTAAAATTAAAGCATCGGATAATAAGATTAAAACAACTTGGAAAATTATTAATAATGAAACTGGCAGGAAAAATACACCATCTAATAATTACACACTAGAAACTAGTCACGGTACTGTAAATACTGACAAGGCCGTAGCTCAGGAATTTGTCGATTTCTTCACAAATATACCGATTAAAACGACAGAAACTTTAGATTCCTCACCTGCCCTTTCTATCGCCCTTCTCAGAGAAAATGTTACTACCTGTCCCATAGCATTTAGTTTTAAACATATAAATAATGTAACTGTTAAAAAAGCTTTCAAGGATATTAAGATCAAACTGACTGAGGATCTGTGGGGAATGTCTATCAAAACCTGTCAATCTGTTATTGAAACTTTAGCTCCCTACTTAGCTTTAACGTTTAACTTATGTGTAGATCAAGGAGTATTTCCTGATCTTATGAAACATAGTAAAGTTATACCACTTTTTAAATCTGGGGACAGTAGAGATTCTAACAATTATAGGCCGGTATCGGTCTTGCCAGTATTCAGTAAAATTTTCGAAAAGATCATGCTTAATCAAATGCTATTGCACTTCAACATAAACAATATCCTGCATGATCAGCAATACGGCTTCACCAAAGGGCGTTGCACTACTGACGCCGGTGTGTCCTTGCTAAGGCATATTTTTACAGCCTGGGAGGAAGCACATGATGCTCTTGGGATCTTTTGCGACCTCTCGAAAGCATTTGATTGTGTAAATCATGAAACGCTGCTTCTCAAACTTGAACATTACGGCTTTTGTAAGCAGGCCATTTGTATAGTTAAATCATATCTGAGTGATAGACAGCAGCAGGTTCAGATAAACGGTGTCAATTCAAGGAGCTCAAACGTAATAATGGGCGTGCCACAGGGTTCTATATTAGGCCCGTTTCTCTTTCTAGTTTACATTAATGACCTTCCCCATTCATTGCATAATCAACCCAAGATAGTCTTGTTTGCTGACGACACCTCACTTATTTTTAAAGTAGATAGACGTGCTAAAAACTATGACGATATAAATAAAATTATTAATCAAGTACATGGTTGGTTCACTGCGAATAATTTAGTATTAAATGGGAATAAAACAAAATGTATAAGATTTTCTTTACCTAATGTTAAACATAGTGAGTGTGATGTGGTATTGAATAATGATAAATTGGATTTAGTAGAGGACACTGTTTTCTTAGGGATAACGCTTGATTCTAGATTACAATGGGGTCCCCAAATAACATCTCTTTCTAAGCGGCTAAGTTCCGCAGCGTATGCTGTTCGGAAAGTCCGCCAATTAACAGACATAGACACTGCACGACTGGTGTACTTTAGTTACTTCCACAGTATCATGTCTTATGGTATTCTGCTATGGGGACGTGCTGCAGACATTGAATCAATCTTCATTCTGCAGAAAAGAGCTATTAGAGCTATTTACAATCTACGCAGTCGCGATTCCCTTAGGGATCTGTTCAAAGAAATCAGCATCCTAACAGTGCCTTGTCAGTACATATATGAAAACATCATGTATGTTAGGAAAAATTTGCATTTATTTAGTAAACAGTGCGAACGACATCATTATACTACTAGAGATGGAAATAAACTAGTTCAACCAAAATTTAGATTATCAAAAGTGCAAACTTCATTTATGGGGAACTGCATTAAATTTTACAATAAAATACCTTCCAACATCCTTCAATTAAACGAGAAGAAGTTTAAAATATGTGTAAAACGCACACTATGTAGGCAGGCTTATTATAAATTAGATGAATATGTAGATGATAAAAATGCTTGGCGAAATGCTGGTCCAGCTCCGCAGCCACACTGAAATAGTCTTATGTGGTCTTCATATATTGCTACTCCTTTTTTTGTAATAATTATTTAATTCCGGACTTTCACTAGGTCTTTTATTGACATGTACCTATCTCATAATATTATTTTTGACATCATGGATTTATTAAATATTCATGTTCCTTGTTTTTTTTTACCACTGAGTAGGACTAATTTGTCTTTGTTTTTTTTTTATATCGAGTATACAGGACCTTCGTATTATACAGGACCTTTATCATTTTATTTTGTATAATTGTTTAGAAGTTTGGAATTGTAAATGTGAGCACTATGTAGTCACCGTATTTATATAACTTATCATATAAACAAGCAGTTGAGAGTATGTCATGCTCGCTTAAAGGTCATGCTGGTGGTGTCGTGTGTGTCGGGTCCTTCGGTTCCCTAAAATATGGTTGAGCTGGGGGATGGCTGGCACATGCGTCATGCTCGTGATCGGGTGCCGCCAGTTGGGGCCGGTCATCCCTTAACTGCTATTGACATACCTACATAGCTTTATATTGATCTCCTGGACACTTCTGTTGTGCAATATGTTACATTGTCCTCACATCTTAGCTTACTATAAATAAACACGAAATCAATGTAACCCAATCAGATGCTTGTAACAGAAAATATGATAAAAAGAGTGTCCATGGAGTTTCTTGCCTGTTCTTCTCCATAGGATCTACTTTTTGGAACATGCAACTAGATTCCTAACTTCACTTTTGACTTTTCAAAAACACCAGTAAATAGGTTCAATTGAAATAAATGATTTGAGTTTGAGTTTGAGTTTGGGCGCCCTCAATCAACGAGGCTTTCGTCGGTGGCGGTTTCCCCGACCCACCACCGGCCTCACAGGCGAGGGCAGAAGGGGTTCGCATCGTCACGACCCCCCTCCAATCCTGCCTCCATCCGCGGTGTGAGTCAGCCGGAGCTCCCTCCTTTGCGACCCGCCCCGCAGCCCCCTTCTGCGACATAACGGCCTCGCAGAAGGAGGCCCGTCAGCCCTCGGGTTAGCGACAACCCGAGGGCTTTGGTGCACCGCAGCGGTCCAGGATTCGCAGGGCAACTCTGAGGACAGAGGAGTCTCTGGAGCCCCAGTCCTCTGCGGCGCTGGGTGCCGCTCTTCGTCTCACCTCTCCCCGTGGGCCTGCCCGGCTGGGAGGACTTTCTAAGGCTTTTTTTTTTTTTTGTTCGCCCGGGGTCAAATCCTTTATGGACTTTCCCCGTCGGCCACGGGGATGGCCGAGGGGGGACGTGTGGGACTCTCCCCCAGAGTGGGAGCCTACCCACTAAACATCCCCGGAGTGCTCCAACTCGCGTCCTGTTGCGGCATTGTGGGATCTGGTGCAGAACCACGCCGCCGCAGACAAGGAGGCACACCTCCACACATCAGGCTCGCTGAACGAGCAATCGACGTCCTGTCGAGAGCACCCAACAGGACGTCGCAACACGCTACGTCGAGAAAATTCGAATAATTGCCGGAAATCCCCTAAAAACAGCCTTTTTCTTTTTCCCATACAAACGTTTTCTAACTAAAATGTAGAGACAAATTGAGCTTTATTGCTATTGTTTAAAGTTCATATTAAATGACAACCACTCACTGTTGTGTGAGCAATGTAGGTGTCTTCCTAATGTCAAAGAGACAATTTGCACTTTAAAGGTTCAAGCACATTATGTCGGGCCGGAGCGGGCCGCAGCGCAGAGCAAAATGCGTACCTAGCACATTAGTGACGGGCCGGGTCGCAGTGCATTGACGGATTTTGAGTTCCTCATTAATTTTTCTGCACACCACAGGAACACAGAAATACGAGACGGGCGGCATCGCACGGACGCAAATCGGCGTCACAACTGCGGCCCGTCACAGTGTGCGATAATTCTTACAAATTGTATTGAAGCGATTTGAGCGGATTTTTGCGCTCCGCCCCAGCTCGCTGCGGCCCGGCATAGTGTGCTCGAACCATATTACCGCTATCTTTTTGACAGGACGAAGTCTGTCGGGTCCGCTAGTATAATATATCGTCGCAACACGTAATATATAGTAATATATTGTGTAATATATAGTAATAAACCCATAGTGCAGTGAGGTTCTTTTTTTAAACAGAACCAAAAAGTTTACCATTTCTTGTAGAGCAAACAATTAGAAATATTTTCAATTATGTATCACTTTTAAAACATCGCAAGTAGAGATTTCACCTAAGTGACTTCCTTGCAGTATTTTGTAATTGATATCTGTCAGATAGTGATGCGTACAATCATATTTTATGTCCAATAAGACATTGAAAGTGAAGTGAAAGTTCGAAATAGTTCGTACAGTCTGATGTCACAATGTCCGTATGATGCCGGATTTAGAATACACATTTTCACCACCCAATTCCTCCCGGAGGGTGTCGTAAGAGCCCACAAAAGGATATATTAAGGTCGAACACCTAGCCGCAAGAGAAGGAAACCTTTATACGAAACTGTGCCAACCCGTCTGGCCAGCGTGGCACAGTAGGCGGATTACCCTGCATGAAACTGGAGGAGGTCTGACTCATTTAAGGACTGAGAAGTAAGCCATGTCCTTAATTTATGAGCTAAGAAAAAAAACCTGGTTTCTATAAGATGATATATGAACCAAAAAGTTTGTAGGTACACCTTTTTTACTAATCTTTATTTTTTTTAATAATTCATAAAAATACAATACAACAATAAAATAAACATTACACACACTAGCATGTATTTGCTACACACACGCTTATATCCTTTTTTGTATATAGTAAAAGTCTGTGTAGTCAAATTGATTTTATACTATACTAACTATAATTTAAATTAATTATGGTCGAATTTCAACAGCTTGGCCGTAGTGGTCGTTAACGTAAAACTACTATTTTATTAAGCGGGGAATGACCAACATGTGTGAAAAATATTGTTAACATACTAATATAAAGTGGTTTGATTACAATAAAACATTAATTCGTCATTATCTTTACAAACCAAATGTTTCAAGGACTGCGCTTAACCAACTCGGCTTTCCTGTTTTACTGACCATTATGTGTGAAAAATATTGTAAACACATTAATAAATTTGGTTTGGTTTGATTACAATAAAACATTAATTCGTCATTATCTTTAGAGATGTACAAACGAAGTGTTTAAAAAAATACGATAAACCAACTCGACTTTCCTGTTTTACGTGGTCGTATTTTTTGCTTCACGTCAACTTCAAAGCATGACGTGATATGGGTCCATGAAGGAGAGCACTTTTGAAAAATCATCTCATAATCCTTTGACTTTATGACAAAAGGAACTATAACATATTTAACGGGATTTTATTTTAAAAATCATCATCATCATGCTGGCCAGGCGGGTTGACACATGCCGCAACAGGACGCGAGTTGGAGCACCCCGGGGAGGTTTAGTGGGTAGGCCCCCACTATGGGGGAGAGTCCTACACTCCCCTCGCTGGCCATCCCCGTGGCCGGCGAGGAAGTCCATAAAGAATTTTACGCCGGGCGAAAAAAAAAAAAAAAAAAAAAGTTTCAAGTTTCGAGTTTTCCATATCTTGCGGTTAGCTGATCTGCTTTGTCATTAACTTCAGTCGCATTAGAGTGGTGACTACTACTATGTATTCTAAATCCGTCACCATACGGATATGACTTAATGAGGTGCAATACAAAAAAAAAACTTATCAGCCTACTGTGTCACCCTGGCATGACGGGCTGTGAGGCTTTTTATCAAGTTTTCCTTATCTCCCCAAATATGGTGACAATCGTAAACTATGCATGGTTAGATGTGCCGCCTTTGGATTAACGGATCCCGGGTTCGATTCCGGGGTCGGGCAAGTGTCTTTGTCTAAACCAGAGGCACTGGCTCGGAGTCTGGGTGTCATTTCTATCTATAATATGTATGTATTTACAAAAAAAAAGTATATAAGTACCTAGTTTATCATCCATCTCGTTACCACAAAAGAAAAAAAATTACTTTTGTCATTACTGAAATAATAAAAAATTTGGGAAGTTTTTATTAATTTTTGCTTACGCACGTCGGGGGTCCTCATGGCCCGGGGGCCCCGTATAATTGATACGGCAGATACGGCGGTAGCTACGCCCCTGGAACAAAGCAAAGAAAATAAGAAAAAAATGTGTATTGTATTTCCTTCAATATTTTTTGTTAGTAGCTTTAGCAAGTTGCGCAGGGTACAGCTAGTAAAACTATATTTTCCCCCTCGACCGTGCTGCCACCTTGTTGTGGTGAGGGGGCTTGCGTGCCCTTAGGATCCGTTGGGGTCATACCCAGTCAGGTTCACCCATGCCGGGCGGGCCCACGGGGAGAGGCCAGACGAAGAGTGGCACAAGGGGAGTCGTGGTGGGTTTGGCTATGGGGACTTCTCTGTCCTCAGAGTTGCCTCGGAAGCCTTAACCTTCCGCGACACGGCGTGGTGAATGCAGTGATGGGCGGCCAGGCGGTAAGGCCAGGGTTGCCACCACTAGCAGCGGAGGGGCAACCAGGCAGGCGTGCCACGGCTGCCGCCGCATCCGCGTGTGTCGGGCGCCAGTTCATCCGGCGCCTGACGGGGGCACGTGTAATGTCCCCCACGTGCCTCTTGGTGGGTTGGGGAGCGTCCAGAGCTCCCCATCTAAGCGTGGGACCCGCTTGTACAAGCGGGCCAAGGCCCCATCAGGGTCACGGAGCATGCTCCCCCATCGGGAGGAGTTAAACCCGTGGCCCTGTCTCGGGCAGTTAAGGGACACCGTTGGTTTTAGTGGGTAGGCTGGGGCGCAACTACCATCTTTCCGCTCCCCGGAGTCCCACATAACCCAGCTGGGGTCTACCGGCCGGGTATCCATGAGGATTTCCAACGTAAAAAAAAAGAAAAAAATGTTAAACTATATTTGTATTAATGTATCATTCTACTGCATTTACCTATTCTTAGTCAGCTACTAAGTGAAGAACCGAATTTGAATTCTCATCTCATCACGATGTCGATTAGATTAAAATGGACAAACACCACGTGCCATCGTCGCCCATTCATCTGTGGATCACTTTCGATCGACGCTATTAGATTCAATTGCAATAATATTAGTTGAATAGTTTTTGCTTCGAGCCGAGAGGAAAGGCGCGAGCGACATTTTAATTGCCAAACGCGACCAAATAAACCAATTTAAACACCTACCTCCTACCTACCTAAATTTGCTGTGTATATGTCTTAACATGGACATGAGAACTGCTAAAGATGTTATTATAGAATCGCCAGCTGTCCCAGCCTTTGATATGTTAGTAATTTCACAACTTGTCTTCACTTATTGACCCGTGTGGGGACTTCACCACTGCACGCTGGGAAAAAACGCGTGTTATAAAAGTCAACAAAACCCAGCACCCTTGGTGGTAGGATCTAATGGTCTGCCCGGCTACCACCCTCACATCTAAGTCCGGTGCTAATTACCAAGAAGGCTAATTACCATGCATGTAACTGGAGGAGGCCAGCAGTGGGTAATTTATGGGCTGAGAAATAAGCCATAGTTAATTTATGAGCCAAGATAAAAAAAAACTTCCTTTTTCTAATATTAATACGCATAGCAAAAAGATTTTACCCCTTTTAACGAAAATGCGCGGACGGACAATGAAATTTTCCACACTTATAGATTTTTTCCTAATATGCCTAAAAACTACATTGAATTTATAAAAATATCATTATGTGACATGTAACCCAGTCAGATGTTTGTAACAGAAAATATGATAAAAAGAGTGTCCATGGATTTTCTTGCCTGTTCTTCTCCATAGGATCTACTTTTTAACCCCCGACGCAAAAAGAGGGGTGTTATAAGTTTCACGTGTCTGTCTGTCTGTGGCACCGTAGCTCGCGAACGGATGAAGCGATTTCAATAAAGTTTTTTTGTATGAAAGGTGAGTTACGGGCGAGTGTTCTTAGACATGTTTGATGAAAATCGGGTGAGCCGTTTAAAAGTTATGAGGGGTGAAAGTGGGGAAGAATAACCGAATGTCTGCAAATATAATCGAGTGGGGTCTCAAATGAAAGCGCATCACGTGCAATTTAACAAAATCTACATTATAATAAGTATGTACCTATAAAATGTATAAAATAAAAATTAAAGTAAAAATTTAAATAAACCCCCGACACAATAACCTTTAAAAAGTAAAAAATAAAAACAAATACTTCGCGTTGGGGGACCAGGGGTCAGATAATAAATAAGTGGGAGTGGTCCCCCAACGCGAAGTATTTGTTTTTATTTTTTACTTTTTAAAGGTTATTGTGTCGGGGGTTTATTTAAATTTTTAATTTAATTTTTATTGGAACAAGCAACTAGCTTCCTAACTTCACTTTTGACTTTTCAAAAACGCCAGTAAATAGGTTCAATAGGCCTTTATATAGTTCGCATAGCGCAGGCGCGTCCGCCATGTCAAAAACGCAGCAGTATGTCAGTTTCGGGCACTTTTCATAACTAGGCTGTGCAACAAGCATTATCACACATCACATTTTTATTTAAAGTGCCCGAAAAACATGACGGAAGTTCGGGCATGCGCACAAAATATTTTCAACTATTACAAGGACTATTGAAATAAATGATTTGAGTTTGAATTACACACACTACCATGTATTTGACACAGACACGCATATATCATCTTTTGGATAGAGTTAAAGTCTGTGGTGAAATTGAGAACAGAGCTTTAAATACGGTTGAATTTCGAGCGATCGGGGTCCACTAGTTTCTATAAATATGTTTGCCAAATCAAGCAATGTGTGAGTGCGCGTGACGTGTTTACATTTGCACACACTGACGCGTGAATAATGTTGCAACAACTTAAATGTCTATCAAGGGATAATAAGGGCTAGTCTCATTATAAATACAAACCAAATTTACTAAGAATTGCTTCACGCAGCTTCTACGCCTCATTACTTCTATGGGCAGACTCAAAAAATGTCTGCACTCACTTTTAAAAAGTTAATCTTTTTTATATCTGTACTTTTTCCTGTACAGTCGACAGCCGGCGTGTTTACGATGCTGTACTTTTGGTATTTATTTGATTAGAATGACAGTAATATTTCTGGTTTTAAAATTTAAGCCTCATCAGAATCAAGTTTGATATTGAGTTCCTCGGTAAAAAGGTTAAGAACAATTATTGTTATTGCTAAAGCTGAACACTGATTGTGATTTAATGTTGGTTTAGATTTAATTTGGTTTGTTTAGTTGTTTAATTAAATGCATGCTGTGATGTCCTGCCCAATGGGGCAGAAAAGTCCTCCAGTGGCGACCGCGTTCCGGAAGGCGCAGTGCTGTTAGGCCTCCCACACGGTGGACCTGGTTGTAGTGTAAACTCTTTACACGAGCATAGATTATAGTTTTAGTAGAATTGTCAATGTTACTCTTGTCACATATTTTCTATTTTCTATTACGAAATAATGTAACGTTTTTGTTGATTAAAACCAAATGCTTCCCTATTGGTTTTATCTTATTACAATTTAATCAACAAATAAAAAAAATGGATTCCAAGACAGATCTATCATTACAAGTTGCGACTTCAAATATCTTACGACTACTTCGTCCCGAACGATTCGATGTCGATCCAAGCTCTGCGGATGCAAGCGAAAAATGGATTCACTGGAAGACTTCATTCCTTAATTTTATTTCAGCGGAATCTACTGGTATGTTGCCAGATGTAACAAAATTTAATATCCTAATAAATCATCTTTCTCCTAATATATATGGCTATATAAAAGATCTAGGAGGATTTAACAATGCTTTAAATTACTTAGACGACATTTATTCAAAACCGAAAAACGAGATTTATGCTAGACATATTTTAGCTACGTGCAAACAAAAACCAGAAGAGTCTATAAAAGCTTATATACGAAATTTAAAACAACTAGCACAGGACTGTAATTTTAAGAAAGTTACAGCAGAAGAAAATAAATGTGATTTTATTAGAGATGCGTTTATTACTGGCATATTTTCTCAAAGAATCCGCCAAAGGCTATTAGAAAATGTTACTTTGAATTTAAAAGATGCCGTAAATCAAGCAGTTTCTATAGAAGTAGCAGAACAGCAATCTCGAACGTTTGCAACAAATCTAGCACCACATATGAACCTTATAAATACACATAACTCGTCTCATAATAATAAAAATGAAAACGACGTTAGCTTGGCTACAACTAGTACAAAGAAACGATGTTTCTTTTGTGGTGGCCAAGTTCACCAAAGGTTCAAGTGTCCTGCGTATAAATCCAACTGTCAGATATGTTCTAAAATAGGACACTTTGCAAATGTATGCCGTCATGCAGTATCAAAATCTTCTAACGCTATAAACGCTATGGTTGAGTTAAATTCTATGATATCTGCTGCGACACCATCGTCACTTAATAGATCTACTATAAAAATGTACATCAATAATATCCAGACTGATGCTCTTATTGATAGTGGGAGCTCTAATAGTTTTATTGATGCTAAATATGCTTTATCGATTGGTGTGAAAATATTGTCGTCACGAGAGGCTGTGACTTTAGCCTCTAAGAACCACGTATCTGTCATTAAAGGATTCTGTTATCCTGATATTAAAATAAATAATCATACATATAACAAAAAGCGAATTATGGTTATGGAAAATTTGTGTTCAGATGTCATAATTGGTCATGATATACTTAGAGATCACTCATCGGTTGAAATTAAATTTGGTGGTGACAAGGATCCCTTAATTGTATGTAATGTCATGGAGGCGATAGTACCTGCGGTATGTTTATTTTCAAACGTATCGTCAAACATTCGACCTATTGCTATTAGATCTAGAAAATATAGCAAAGAAGATTGTCTATTTATAAAAGAAGAAATTCGTAAGCTATTAGACGACGGCGTCATCGAACCAAGTATTTCACCATGGCGCGCTCAAGTACTGGTCACTGGTGGCACTAATCATCGCAAACGTTTGGTTGTTGACTATTCTTTGACAATCAACAAATTTACGAACTTAGATGCTTATCCAATACCAAACATAGAGTCTATGGTGACTCAAGTAGCTAAATATAATATGTTTAGTCAAATAGACCTGAAAAGTGCTTACCATCAGGTCCCAATTTTGCCAGAAGAAAAAATATACACAGCGTTCGAGGCATGTGGCAATTTGTATCAGTTTACGCGAATCCCATTTGGAGTAACCAATGGAGTCGCAGCTTTTCAGAGAACTTTAGATTTTATCATATCAACTGAAAAACTCACTGGTACCTTTGCGTATTTGGATGACGTCACCATCTGTGGTAAAGATAAAGCAGATCATGACCTGAACTTAAATCGATTTATGGAAGTAGTCAAGAAATATAAGCTCACACTTAATGAACAAAAGTGTAAGTTAAGTTCCGATATAATAAACATCCTGGGATACACGATACAAAATAATATAATAAAACCAGATAAAGATCGCCTTAGTCCTTTGCTTAATATGCCTGCCCCAAATGACATGGCATCATTGAAGAGAGTCTTAGGTATGTTTGCCCATTATTCGAGATGGATCAAAAACTTTTCAGAGAAGATAGTACCTTTAACACGAGTTAAGGAATTTCCTCTAAATAAAGAAGAGAAGGCAAGTTATGAATCATTAAAAGAGGATATTAGTAGAGCTGCTTTGGTAGCAGTTCATAATGACGCGATTTTCACCGTTGAAACCGATGCGTCTGAGCATTCTATTGCAGCATCATTATCTCAGGAAGGTAGACCAGTCGCATTTTTTTCTAGAACTTTGAATATATCTGAAAGACGTCATTCGTCAGTAGAAAAAGAAGCCACTGCTATTGTTGAGGCACTACGGAAATGGCGTCATTATCTCATAAGTCGACATTTTCTTCTTATAACTGACCAACAATCAGTAGCATTTATGTTTGACCAGAAGCATAGTAGTAAAATCAAGAATGAAAAAATTGAAAGATGGCGCCTTGAACTCTCAAACTATAAATATGATATAATATATCGACCAGGCAAAGAGAATATTCCTGCCGATACACTTTCACGAGTAACTACGTGCTCTATGTCTTTAGACAAACGCCTATATGAACTTCATAACAATTTAGGCCACCCAGGGGTTGTAAGAATGACACATTGGATTCGGTCTAAAAACTTACCATACACAACCGAAAATATTAGAAATATTATAGCCTCATGTCGTATTTGTTCAGAAATAAAGCCCAGATACGCACGAATTCAGGGAACATTAATTAAGGCTACTACGCCTCTCGAAAGACTCAATATTGATTTTAAAGGGCCCTTACCATCAGTTTCTTCAAATAGATATATACTCACAATTATAGACGAGTATTCGAGATTTCCATTTGCTTATCCTTGCAAAGATCTTACGGCAGAAACTGTCATAAAATGCCTGAAAGACGTATTTTTCCTTTTTGGTACACCACTGTATATACATTCTGATAGAGGTGCAACATTTTTATCTCAAGAATTGAGAGATTTTTTAATTTCATTAGGCGTAGCTTCCAGTAGGACTACGCCATATAATCCACAAGGAAATGGACAAGTTGAACGCCTTAACGGGACTATGTGGAGAACAGTGCAATTGTGTTTGCGTTCACGGAATCTACCGACGGAACGGTGGGAAGAGGTGCTGCCTGCCGCATTACATGCGATACGATCCTTGCTATGCACTTCAACTAATGCAACACCTCATGAAAGGATGTTCAATCATCCACGCCGCACAGCTAATGGAGACTCTTTGCCTTCTTGGCTTATGACACCAGGACCAGTTCTTATGAGGAACAATAATCGTAACTCGAAGTACGATCCGATTGTAGAGGAAGTGGAGCTCTTGCAAGCGAATCCAGCCTATTCCTTTATAAGATTGCCAGATGGAAGAGAAACAACGGTGTCCAACAGACAATTATCCCCACTTCCACGGGCATCTACTCTAGAATTGCCGTCTGAAACTACAACCTCGTCTGATATGGAAAATGAAACGTTTGAAGACGCTAGAGACGAGCCCATTACGGAAAGTCCTATAAATGCACAGCCATCACGCCGCTCTTCTAGAGACAGGCGTCCTCCTGCGCATTTGCAAGATTATATTTTGTAACGTGCAGAAACAAAGGCGGGGTGAATGTAGTGTAAACTCTTTACACGAGCATAGATTATAGTTTTAGTAGAATTGTCAATGTTACTCTTGTCACATATTTTCTATTTTCTATTACGAAATAATGTAACGTTTTTGTTGATTAAAACCAAATGCTTCCCTATTGGTTTTATCTTATTACACTGGTTAAGGTCGCCGGAAATCAGTGGATGCGGGCGGCCCAGGGCCGGCCTTTGTGGAGATCCTTGGGGGAGGCCTATGTCCAGCAGTGAACGTCTTTTGGCTGAAATTATTGATGATTGATTGATGATTGTGATATCCTCTTATTGCGAAAGTACACTCGCGATAGAAGTGTATTCTATTTAATATTAATCTTTTTTTTATCATGCATTAAATGTACATTGAATCAATAAAAAAACATTACACGCACGACCATGTATTTGGCACACACGCATATATACTCTTTTGTTTATTGTTAATGTCTGTGGTCAAATTCAGAATAGTACTACATAATATATTTATCCCTACTAATATTATAAATGTGAATCTAAGTTTGTTTGTTACGCTTTCACGCCAAAACTATTTAACGGATCATCATTAAAACTTCCACAGGTAGAAACGTCAAAATCATAACCACATATTATGTCAAAGGTTAGAAATCATCGACCTATAATTTATTGTAAGTTATTCCTTATTTATTATTATGTGAATATAAATAAATAAATATAAATATCCTTGGACATTTCCAACGCCATCTCGTCCCAAGCTAAGCAACTTAATGCTTTTGTTATGGTAAGGAGATGGATGATAAACTACTTAAATACATTTTTTTTTGTAAATACATTCATATTATAGATAGAAAACACCCACATCCGGAACAAATAACTACTTGTAGGTCGTACAAATATTTCTTCAGTGCGAAAATCGAACCCGCGACATGCTGCGCAGCAGTCGATCGCTCAACCACTATATCTCAATATAACAGCTGTGTTAGTGTAGGTACCTAAACGATAAGATTGTTTAAGATTTTTTAGGGGTCAAAGGTACAGAGATACCAATTATCATAATGGTACATGAACGAATCAAAGAATTTTACAAAATATGTTAAATATTATTACATACATGTGGTACAAGCTTATAATATAATATATTATTACATACATGTGATACTAGCTTTGTCCGCGTGGTGACGGATTTGGAATACATGGTGTCACCAACCCATACAATCATTAGGTTATCTTAAGAGCCGACAAGGCCAAAAACCTGGTCGACGGAAAAGAAAAAAGAAGAAGAAAAGGACTTCCAAATTCCGCCTGCTCCAAATTTGTAGAGGTAAATTAGTCTACAGTGACACGCTCTAGCAAAACGGGTTGGCACAGGGTTTCGTATCAAGGCGGACCGAGGCCCCCAGGGTCACGGAGCATGCTCTCAGCAATGGGAGTGAATCCCGTGGCCCTGGCTTGGGCAGTCAAGGATCGCCGTCGGTTTTAGTGGGTAGGTCGGGGCGCAATTTACCATCTCTACGCGCCCCAGAGTCCCACATACCTCGGCCATTTCCCAACGGCCGGGTACCCATGAGGATCTCCAAAAAAAAAGGGTTTCGTATCAACTTTTACCCCCTATAAAGTGGGAGAAGGCCTGACTCGGCAGTAGGTCATTTATTTATTGAAAGGAGAACCAACAGATAAAATGAATGAAAAAAAAATTGAATAAGAGAAACGGAGCCAATTACACAATTGTAACACCTCGGGGCTGCGGGAACGCTAAAGAAAACTTCACCAAAACTATACACCACCGTTTTATTGTCTAAAAGCCAAAATATAATAATAACTTAAAAAATACATGCGCACGTCAACGAATTTAATTATGCACCGCCGCCATTTTTAATGTACGCACAGAACCGTGCGCGAATAGCGCCACTGCGCCTCGCGGACATTTCTGTAACTACTCAAATTCTTCTTCTTAATGATGTACATTATAAATTATCATTAATATGCTAAGGGGTTGGCTCTGTTTCTCTTATTCAATTGTTTTTCATTCATTTTAGCTGTTAGTGAGTAGTAACTCAAGAGTAGAAACAGAGTAGAAAACATTATGGGTTGAGTACATGTTCCCATAATGAGAACATGCATGAAAGACATGAATGCGGATATGACAAGAGCAATTCCGATTTCAATCCAATGTTGTCAGTATTGTTTTCAAGAGTACGGTAATTTGACAGCATTGAAAATGAATTGGATCGGAATTGGCATTGGATTAAAAGTGTTATTGGATTGAAGGTTAAGCCCCCTGAATAAAGTCTATTTTATGTTATGCTATATTTCTAAACAGTTCAATTAAACGAGCATAATCCTTTATCTCTAACCGCCACTTTATTTGTTAATTCCAAAAGTAAACTCTTCCATCTTGTTTCCAGATTTGTAAGTATTTGCTTTTCTACACGGGTTAACCTAAAAAGGACCTTTGAGATGGTAATTCGAAAACAAAACGGACCGCTTTGTTGACACACAACCACAAATAGCCGCCACACATTGTCTACCTACCAAAAGATTGTAGAGATGAATATATGTTTAGGTGCAAAAGGATAATCATCCAGCCCGACGATGTAATATTTTTTGACAGCGGCCGCGGGCCGATATGCTGATAGCTATTTTCGGGCGAATAGCTCTGTTCGCTTTATGCCAGCAATATACGTTGGCCTAGCATTGCCGAGTGAACGCCAATACCAATTTATAGACGGTATATTTGCATTGTCTGGCCATCGCTCGTTGTCGCTCGCCTAGTTGGTTTCGATACACTTGCCCAACGTGTAGGCAGTAGCACTTGCCTTGTATTAAATTGCCTACGCTCGCGTATTGTTGGCATTATAATTATATATTTTCGGTGATTCTGACGTTTTCTCTTTCCCTCTCTATCTCTCTCTCTTTTAGCACTCGTTTTTTATGCGATACTTCTTGATGCTGATAGTTCAAAATCAAAATTAAACAAAACGTCTATTTATTCAACTTGGCTCATCTAAGCTCTTTGGCACCTCAATATACATTTTACATTTACCATTTACCACCGCTTCGGAAAGCTGATCTACAGAGAAGAGCCGGCAAGAAACCCCGTAATTTAAACCATTAATCTGTGAGGTCAGTCAAAATAAAAGTACCACGAAAGAAGCCTACGCAGATAAGTGTTAGTTGACCCATTTTTTCATCTAAAAATCTCTTTCGACGGTTTTTGCGGCTTAACATTATTATTCCGAATGCTTACCAGACTACTGTCTGCAAATCTAGACAAAAACGCAACAAACCTTTTTTGTATTCGGTGAAGCATTTCATAGACATTCTATTATGTTTTAAGGCGATGCGCCGCGTCACGCATATTTTAAAAAAGTTTAATGAAATATAATTATTTGGAGCCTCTATAATTATTTGGAGATTATAGATATTATCTTTATTGTACACCAGCCATTTAAACAAAACAGATTGTATACAACAAATTTGTACGAGAGGGTCTTAAGGCGTTTTCTTCCGGACTTCCTCTTATCTCTACATTCCTGTAGAAATGCCTTTTAAAATCAGTTATATTATACTTATTTCAAGATTCGTAATCATCCACGTTGAATACAGGCATTTTTCTATTATATTTCAAGAATAGTCAATTGATTGTTTCTGTAACAATGTTTAAGTTCTGCATATTATCTTGCGATCTCTACTAGCTAGGGTTTACTTACTTCTTTTCCAAATTTGTTTTAAAAATAAACAAGTACTTCAATGCCGTTGTTTTTTTTTATTTGAATAAAATAAGCACGTGGTTTCCCCTTAACTCGGCCATGAATCACATTGGCGGCGCCAGCGCATCGATGCTACAGAAATTAATACTTAAGAATAGAAAGGCGTTAATTCATTGATGTAGATGCTTTAACTTTTCATTCAACTGTATTATAAAATAAAGAGCATTTTACGAACATCTGTAGATAAGTATATTATTAGATAAGTATAAATAAATAAATAAATAAGTGTCTATAATAATAATCCTAGTGGTGTGGTCACGGGTTCAGAATACACTGTGTCACCACCTCATTCCATCCTGCGGGTGTCGTAAGAGCTAACTGAAAGAAGTACTAAGGCTGAATCCTAGCCGCAGGCGAAGGAAAACTTGATACGAAACTCTTGCCAACCTGTTTGGGCAGCGTGGCACAGTAGGCTAATTTCCCTCCGTGTAATTGGAGGAGACTCAACGGTGGGTATTTTATGAGCTACATTGATAAGGATGATGAAACATAAACGTAATATATAAGAAACGTAGGTATCGATAAATCTAGTGAAGTTTGCCAGTAGAACATTATGAAAGGATTAGTTATTATTAAGAACTGTTTGGTAGTTCCTATATTCAAAGTTATTGTATTTATATAATATGTTTGGAATATAGAAATAAATTGTCAGTTCATCTTTGTTCAAATATCAACTCGTGTTGTTTTATTCCATCCCGTAGTTATTTAATATTTAATAGGTCATGGCCCTTTCCATGAAATTTGCAATTAAAAATCTCTGTGGATTGAATTACTACTCGACATGGAAGTTCGCAATAAAAATGATTCTCATCAGAGAAAAACTTTTTAAATATACGTCACAGTACCCAGATTCAAAAGACACCATTGCCATTTAGAAGGACCAAGAGGCGCTCGCAGTGATTTGCCTGCATGTGGAACCTACACTTTACGCGTATGTACAACAAGCAAATCATGCTAAAGACGCCTGGGATAGCTTGGCCAAAACATTTGAGGACAAGGGTGTAAATCGTAGAATAACCCTAATGAACGAGTTGTTGGACGAAAAATTAGAACGACATTCGTCCATGCACGACTACGTTGCTGCGGTTTTGTCTCATGCTCAAAAGTTGAAGGATATTGCCAACGGGTTTGACGATGATCTGGTAGCTGTCGTCTTACTGAGAGGACTACCTGAAGAGTACAGACCAATGCGAATGGCACTGGAGCACTCTGGGATGAAGTTAACCTCAGAAAATGTTCGGCAGAAGTTGCTACAGGAGGATTCAAATAAAGTTGGTACATCTTCAGCGGACTCGTCGGCATTGGTGGTGCATAAGAAGAAGAACGGGAAAAAGGACATTGACATAACAAAAGTAACATGTTATAAGTGTGGAAAGAAAGGACATAAGAAGCCGGACTGTCCTGAAAGAAGGAAAGCTGGTTCGACCACCAAAGCGGAGGGCGTGGCGGTCGTGAGCCTACATTCATCCTGCACCGGGAAATCCTTCAATCCGACGGAGTGGTACATCGACAGTGGAGCGTCTTCTCATATGTCTTTCCAAAAACATTGGTTTACTGGTTTGGTTATGGATGTTGGTATGAATTATAATGGCGTAGTGGAGCGAGCAAATCGCACGATAGTAGAGATGGCTCGTACTATGTTAGCGGAGAAAGGTTTGAGTCCGAAGCTGTGGGCAGAAGCGTGTAATACTGCTGTTTATACGAAGAACAGGCTGCCTCACAGTGGTAACTGCGGAAAGATACCTGAGGAGATGTGGACAGGGAAGGCTCAGTCAGTTGATCATATCAGAGTCTTTGGAACGAAGGCGTTTGTGCACGTACCCAAGGCGACTCGGAAGAAATGGAGCCATAAGGCGGTAGAATGCATTTTTGTTGGTTACTGTGAAGAAACCAAGGGATATCGTTTCATAAATCCTTGTAATCCACGCGTCGTAGTTAAAGCAAGAGATGTCAATTTCTTGGAAGACTTGACAGTTGTTTCAGGGGAACCTAGTCAGCTTGTTGACAGCGGTGACAAAGGTACTGAAACAGTCTGGGAATTTCAGAAGTCTGATGGTTCATCAGGTGTAACACCTGGTCCTTTGCGAGTTTCTCAAGGTTTAAGTTCTGCAGACGAGGCTGAAGTCTATGAAGACGCGGAAGTGGAAGTACGAGGAACGGAGGATAGTAGAACAGATAACGTCGTAATAGAAACTATTGAAGAGTCAGTGTCAAATCAGGAAGAGACGAAAACAGGTGGATGTCGTTACCCTATTCGTAATAGAATTCCTACAGGTCATCTTCATGGACTCGCATGCTGTACAGAAGAGCAGGAGCCTTTGACAGTTAAGGAGGCATTAAGCCGTCAAGATAGAGATAACTGGAAGGAAGCCATGAAGAAAGAGATGGATTCTATGTACGAGAATAGAGTATGGAAACTCGTTGACAAACCACCGGGAACTAAAGTCGTGGGTAATAAGTGGATCTTCAAGTACAAGTTTGATGCAGATGGCAGGAAGGCCTACAAAGCTAGACTTGTGGCGAAGGGCTTCACGCAGTCTCATGGTGTCGACTACTTCGAGACATATTCACCGGTAGTGAAAAGATCGACGATACGACTGATGCTATCATTGGCTGTTGAAAAGGACATGTTCGTCGGTCACTTCGATGTGAATACTGCTTTTCTGAATGGTGATTTACACGAAAAAGTTTACATGCAACAGCCGGAGGGTTGCATAGACGAACAATCTAAAGGAAAAGTTTGCTTACTAGAAAAAGCGATATACGGCCTCAAACAAGCTTCACGGTCTTGGAATGAAAAAGTAAATGAAATATTATTGTCATCGAATTTCAAACGCTGTGACTTTGATAGCTGTCTTTATAAGAATAATAATTTTTACATTGCTTTGTATGTCGACGATTTTTTATTATTTTACAAAGACCAACAACAGAAGAAATGGTTACTGGAAAATCTTGAGAGGAATTTCAAAATAAAAGACTTAGGGGAAGCGAGGCAAATATTGGGTATGTTTTTGTCTAGAACGGACAAAGGAATATTTTTGAGTCAAGAGAGGTTTGTTTCCAAGCTCTTAGATGAATTTGGTATGTCCGACTGCAAAACGGTGAAAACTCCGATGGAAATCGATTTCCATAAAGTCTTGGCGGAAGGGGAAGGAGGTAAGCTCTTATCCTGCCAAGACTCTCGTAGTTATCAGGCGTTTATTGGGTCATTGAATTATTTGCCCTGTAATACACGTCCTGATATTGCTGCTGCGGTCAACTTTTTGGCACAATATAACTCATGTAGTGATGAGCGTCACTTGAGGGAGGCCAAACATGTACTCAGGTACTTAAAGGGTACGCGGGATCTCTGTCTAGTATTTAAGAAGTCACCATTGAATAACATAACGGGTTTTGTTGATGCTGATTGGGGTGGAAATGTGAAAGACCGAAAATCATATTCCGGGTTTCTTTTTAGATGCGGAAATAACTTGATCAGCTGGGAATGTCGAAAGCAGACATGCGTGGCACTGTCATCGACGGAAGCCGAGTACGTTGCTTTATCTGAGGCAACTAAGGAGGCTGTTCACTTGCGGCAGCTAAAAGCGTTTGTGTCAGGTGATGATCAGTGCATTTGCATATTTGTTGATAATCAGAGTGCGATCAAACTAGCTTATAACCCTGTAGCACATAGGCGTACCAAACACATTGACATAAGGGCGCATTATGTTCGCGATTGCATCGCTAAGAATGTTGTGTATATAGACTATGTATGTACGGAAGACAATCCAGCAGATGTGTTTACAAAGCCGTTAGGTCGCGTCAAATTTAAAAAGTGTGTATACGATCTAAGCTTATGAACGTCCGGTATGTCTGATAAGACTGTGTGATGTTTGGCGTGTCATTCTATAATACTTTGCCTGAATGCTATCGAGTGATCTTTGAGGGGAAGTATTAAGAACTGTTTGGTAGTTCCTATATTCAAAGTTATTGTATTTATAAAATATGTTTTGAATATAGAAATAAATTGTCAGTTCATCTTTGTTCAAATATCAACTCGTGTTGTTTTATTCCATCCCGTAGTTATTTAATATTTAAAAGTTATTTATGAAAGGTCGGAAACCCACTTCTTTAGAACACTGGCCACTGCTTCCGCTGTCGGGAGGGGTCGACAGTGGAAGGGCCGTCACCATAAAAGCCAAAAAACCATTGTTGGTTCGTGTTGTGTTCCTACGACTAAGTAAGACCTGCTCACCAGGTTCTACTTAGTTGCTCTACACTGAAAATATATGGATATTTTTGTTCGTAAAAGTGTGCTCGTGCTCAAACTCAATTTTTCCTTCTTTACTTTACAACTAGGTACCTTGTTGCTCTAGGGGTTGGTGCTGCCTTCCGATTACGGGTTCTCGATCCGATTCCGAGGTCCGGCAAGTGTCTTTATGTAAACCAGAAGCACTTGCGCCGAGTCTGGGTGTCATTTTGTGTTCGTGAATTTCATGTCTGTAAACTGCCCCCGCAATACAGGATATATCTAGAACATTCGATTAAAAAAAGCTCTGTAATTTTCTCGGATTGATATTAACACAAACACTATGATTAGGGAAGCGGCTGTCTAGTGCCTATTTATGTAATGTTACTAATAATTATGTGCATCATTTCCTATTTTATTACATATTAATAATGCACATTTGTTACCATTACGAGAAATTACTGTAACGAGGAAGTTTCTTTGTTCCTTAAAAGGCTACTGGCAGGTAATTTATAAGTAAAGGTGTGTTTTTTTTATTTTCAAGGATTTGTATCGTCTTGTAGAGTAATATAATTTAATGGATTGCATTACTTTGTTTTTAAATCTGCTTTCAAAGCAATAATTGCTAATTAAACATGTTAGTGAAAGTTGTTAATAACTGAATATTACTTGAAAAGTGCGCGTAAGTGTATTAAAAACGTAGCAGTAATTAATTCACCCCATATAAACCAAATCGAAAGCAAAAGTATACAGTGTTAATGTAACTAATTTGTGTTCGTGAGTTAGATGTTTGTAAACAGTCCGATGCAGGTTATACATAGTGCAGGGATTTGGGTCAGGTGGTGACGGATCATCCGGGTCATCCGTGTGGTCACGCGTTTAGCATACATGGTGACACCACCCCATTCCATCCGGGGTGTTGCAAGAGCCGACAAAAGGAAATTACAAGGCCAGAATCCCTGCCGCAAGAAAATAAAAACTTGAAACTAATACCCTGTGCCAACCTGCCAGGCCAGCGTGGCACAGTAATCTATACTAATATATAAAGCTGCAGAGTTTGTTTGTTTGTTTGTTTGTTTGAACGCGCTAATCTCAGGAACTACTGGACCGATTTCAAAAAATCTTTCAGTGTTAGATAGTCCATTTATCGAGGACGGTTATAGGCTATATTTTATTTTCAAAAGAATAAGGGATCCGTATGAAAATTGCGATTATGTAAACCAAGGTGTAAAATCGAGAACCTATTTATGCGTGCGCTGCAAAAACTATTGGTAATAGAACAAAATGATGTACTACGGGTTTGTAGGTCTTATAAAAATCAGAGAGCGAGCGAGAGCACATATCTAACTATCATAAATTAGTCACAATAACCGATTTTATGTTCATAAAAAATATGCATAGAGATAAGCACGGTTTCAAAGCCCACGCGGGCGAAGCCGAGCTCAAAAGCTAGTTACTTATACAGTATACTCTCCATGTAGTGGGAGGAGGCCCGACTCAGCAGTGGAACATTTATGGGCTGAGTAGTAGTAGCATAGGGCAAGTCTCTGGTTTACACAAAAACCTTTGGCCGACCCCGGAATTGAAAGGACCAGTGCCCATCCAACCTCTAGACCACTCGCTTTCATAATGAGTTGCATGTTGTCTGGAATATGTTTTTACAGTCCTATTAACGGTGTATTCTACTTATCGATGTACAGCTATCAAACATATAGCTATTCTTTAGATGAATGCAATGACTAATATCCTAGTTAGACTCGTGCAAAAAATATTTATACTCCCAAAAGTTTATACTAAAATTTGCGCTTTAATGTAACATAAATTATTGACAAAAGAACATTAGTAAATTTGTTTTTTTTTGTCCTAAGCTCGTTGTGCGATGGCACGACATTCGCGCCCTGTCAACATTCCTATTTGTATTTGGTACACACTCCTGTTGTGAGAGCACTTTACAAATTTATAAACGTCAACAAAACGAGGTCGATGACCTAAACTACCGACGGTTCAGGGCTTCAGAGAGAGGAACCTCTGCACAATCCTTGCCGAATCGAGACTAACTACCTATTGTATCAGGCTCTTAATCCAGCAACTAAGCGAGAACTTCTTTAGATGTTGGTTGAAACTCTTTGCGATAAGACCGTTTACTGAAACGACTATTGGGACAATCCAAAGGCAGCACATCCACCCCAAGACTAAAAAGGCAGCAGTGCAGTCTGGCTATTTTATTAACCCTCTACTCAATTAACCCTTTTGATCATTATTAATGGTTTTTGGAAGCGAGTCCTAAGACTCCTGAAGTTACGAAGTCCTGTGTAGATTAATCTTAGATTTACAGTCGCGTTACGGTAGCTCGTTTTATTGTTTCACATGATACCGAATACATTACAGACGCCATTAAACGTGGCTCCTCCGATATAAATCTGCAGTTTACAACGCTTTACAGTTGCAGATTTAATTATCATATTCATTTGGACGTGCGTTTAGGCTATTCAGATGAAACTAGTTTCCTTGATAGGCCCAAAATGGTGTTTATGCCAAAGAAGTGATTTTATCGCAAAATTAATTGCACGTTCTAAATAATAAGCATTTATTGTGTAACGTTGCAGGAGTGGAACGGAAAACGTTACAGGAGTGGAACGGAAAACGTTAATAAAGTAAAATTTTATTCGGCTATCTCGTCTCTTGGCCTAGAAATAGTCGGGGGTATTCAAATAGCCTATTAATACTACACCGCTGCACTTATTAGCTCTTATAGGTTCATAGCTGTTCAGGCTAGACTAATATGCTTATCTCCTCTGACGTGAGCGCTTCGCACACTTATCTGCATTTCGGAACGAGCTGACCTATTTTGTTGATGTACTTGAGTTTTGAATTAAGTGAATTCACAAGGGTTGCTATGTGTGTTATTTGCTACTTTAATAAATAAATATAAATAAATAAATATCCTTGGACATTTCACACAACGCCATCTCGTCCCAAGCTAAGCAACTTAATGCTTGTGTTATGGTAACGAGATGGATGATAAACTACTTATATACATTTTTTTTTTGTAAATACATACATATTATAGATAGAAATGACACCCAGACTCCGAGCCAGTGCCTCTGGTTTAGACAAAGACACTTGCCCGACCCCGGAATCGAACCCGGGACCCGTTGATCCAAAGGCGGCACATCTAACCACTAGACCAACGAGATAGAAAAACCTCAAGATAGAAAAGATGTGGTTAGCAATCATCTTGACTGCCTCGTTGGTGTAGGGGAACATGTGCCGCCTTTGGATCAACGGGTCCCGGGTTCGATTCCGGGGTCGGGCAAGTGTCTTTGTCTAAATCAGAGGCACTTGTTCTGAGTCTGTTTGTAAACTGCCCCAATGATACAGGTTATGCCTAGTGCAGGCATTTGGTTCTTAAGCCACTGTCGAATGGATCGATTACGAAGTTTCCCAAACGACAGATGGCCCGCGCAGTAAACCGTTCGCAATCACCATCTCATCGCGACCGGGACTCCCACATACCCCAGCCCCGTCCGGGGCTGGGGACCTATAAAAGGATTCCCCCACAATAAAAAAAAAATTTGGTTCTTTCGAATCTGTGGCGTATGAGGGTATACCACTGGGGTTTTAGTGGGTCAGCGGTACGCATCAAGCATTTCCCCAGCGAAACAAAAAAAAATACGAAGCCCTGTGTCTGACCATTATGGCACAGTAGGCCAATTTCCCCTCATGAAATTCAGAGAGACTCAACTAAGCAATGGGTCATTTACTGAGATGTTGATGATCTGCATTGGTAGAACTCTTTTGTCATTATGTAAACATGATGACATTTTCCTGCAACCCGCAAGACACCGAAATAAACAATATTGTTTTCTCCCCACAACTACTTAATTCTTTTTTTACGTTGGAAATCCTCAATAATACCCAGCGATTGGGGGCTAGCCGGCTTATGTGCGACTCCAGGGTGGAGAAAAATAGAAATTAGCACCCAGCTTTCCCACTAAAACCAGCAGCGTTCCTCGATTGCCCGAACTAAGGCCACGGGTTCTACTCCCCAAACTTGAACAATGAAACTCTTAGTTTTAATTGAGCTATCAATCCATAATGTACGAAATCGATATGTGAAATTTTATGATTCGAAAATTAGACACTATGAACCGTACTCGCGCTTCACTTATGGTGTTCGGTTATTATTGCACCTGTGATGTACAATTACATCCTTGTGTGAAAGCTTCCATTTACAATATCTCCTAGTTAGCGAACTCCTTCGGATATGCTCGGATAAATTACGAATTTCGCTTTTAATTAGTAAATAAGAATATACCTAGTTGTATGATGCAGGTATTCGAGAAATGCGGTGGGTGTAAACGGGTAGTTTGGGGCGCAATTTGCCATCATCTGGCGTGCCGTAGGCCCGCATAATCCAGCTACCAAATTGTGTTACTACCACATTTCGCCCTCAAGGTGTCATATGAACGAAATTAAGGAAATGGCAAGGTAGAAAACTAAAGGCCGATATCCTAGTCTAAGATGAAAAATAATTAGCACAACTCTCTGTGGCTATCCACGTAGCCAGCGTGGCACAGTAGGCTGATTTCCTTCAGAGAAATTGGAGCAGGTCTAACAAAGTAGGTGTTTGTTTAATATGAAATATTTAATGTCGTCTACAAGAGCATAATGCTACAGAGACGTGGTCGCTCACTATGGACTCAGAGCCCGCAGTGTCCCTGCGAGATCGCATCAGAAACGAAGATAGTGATGATGAAATCTCAAATTAATGTCGTCGTCTTTAAACAAAAATATGATTTTTATTTTAAAGTTTTTTTTTTAAATTTAATATTGAGCTTTTCTTCATACCGTGACAAACAAACAAGTTTTTTTTATTTAATAACTATAGCGGTGCAAATCTACGCATTTTAATGGCCTTGCTCTCCCAAATATGTAAGCACGATTGTACACTTTGACATCACAAAGAACCATCAGGCTATTTTGAACTCTATTTATGTGACCTCTAGTTCCGTTTTCATCGTAGTTTGATTGCGTGATGAATTATCACAAGTGTACATTAAGCCTTGTAGTTAGAACCGGCACAAATGATACCTAGGTAATGTTCTGAAGATCACCTTTGATTTAGTCATTTTGAAATGACTAAATCTAAAGTTAATATCGGAAAGTATTTTATTTTCGACTAGTCATCACCTGCGGCTCAGCCCAAGTGTATTTATTGTACACCCTACTATAGAGAATAGTCGACCAATAGACTATTTCGCTATCTCAGAAGTTTTGAATATATATTACATTTAATTATTTATTAGACATTGGAGTCACTGGCAGAAAATAACCTTGAAACTTGCAAATGCATTCCTTTTCCAAATTGACGAAGCTACTTTTGTTTTTAGGCGCTATTAATGGACTTTTTAAAATCGTTTGTTTAATATCAGGTTCCTGATATATTTAAACAATCGATTATATGTAACCTCGCATTTGTCCCAATTTCGTGAGGGCACGGGTCTAACCTGATGAACTACCAGTAGTTATTCGGAGCGATTGCCGTCTGCTCTCCACAACCTATCTAGTGGGATCACCCATTTCGTATGGTTAGACCTGCTGCCAGTTTTTACGCTCATGACGACTTGTAAAGACACGAAGGAGGTCAGATATTAGACACAAATGTAGGAGATGATGGACATCCCCCAACATCCAGTAGAACATTTTATGAAGAATATCGTAAGCGCCAGAATTTCTGACTACATAAGTAATTAGCTTTATCTCGACCTATCGAGTAACGTTACATACTTAATATGTCTTAACTGTGTCTTAGCTGTCAGGTTTTACACAGATCTAGATCAGGGACATATAAATTAGATTTAGAATTAGAATACTATAAAAGCGAATGTATGTAACACGATATGCAATGGAGTGCAATGGAGCGAGCTATGCTTGGAGTTTCTCTGAAAGATAGGCTACATAACGAGACTATCCGACAGAGAACCAAAGTCACTGACATAGCTCAGAGAATTAGCAGACTGAAGTGGCAGTGGGGTGGACATATCTGTAGAAGAACCGACTACCACTGGGGTAGACGAGTTCTTGAGTGGAGACGGCAAGCGTAGCGTGGGACGACCTTCTGCTAGATGGAGCAACGATCTCCGAAAGGTTGCGGGCAGCAGAAAGCCGAACGCAGGGCACTAGGGCGCACTTTAGGGGGGCCTATGTCCAGCAATGTACTAATGTGGGCTGGTGATGATTATGATATAACACGATATAGATTTTACAACAAGTTGTCGGTTAGCTGAAATAATATGCGAAATACTACGCAAATGCCGCGGACGTTCAAGGCAATTTGACTTGTCACCGTGCAGAATTGACTGGCACGTCACCCAAACGCCTGAATGAAATCAGTTGATTTTCGTTTACCATAACAATTGCCTATATTCGGCAAGGATCTATTCCATGCGGTGACGGATTGAGAATACATAGTGTCACCACCCAATTCCATCCTGAGGGTGTCGTAAGAGCCGACAAAAGGAAATGACAAGGCTGAAAACCTAGCCGCAAGAGAAGGAAAACTTGATACGAAACCAACCCGTCTGGCCACCGTGGCACAATAGGCTAATTACCCTCCCTGTGATGAGAGAGTACCGACTCAGCAGCGCAGACGCATTTAAAACTAATAGTCTATGTAATCCATTATATCTTAGAAGATTAAGGAACATGTAAATTAAGGAACAAAACCGTCAGAAATACATACAAGCAATGAAAAGGGAAGGAGGTTTCATTAATTTTAAGCATAATTTCGGAATGTCTATGGAACTAGAATCCCACGCCGATGATGGTTGTACCGAACTCCAGGGTTAAGCTGCAGCCGCCCTGCAATCGAGCAATCCAAGACATCAATATGCTTTACGAAAAATCTTGTGCTCTCAGCGCAATAAGGCGTGAACTCGCAATACAATTAATTAATTATACTATGTAGGCTGTTCCTGCATAAATTATGCTAATTAGTTATGTTTTTAATTTGCTTTCTTTATAATTAATATCTTTATTTTTATCTTGTGTTTGGTTTATTTTTAACTAGCGACCCGCCCAGGCTTCGCACGGTTGCAATGATGAAAATCTAAATTTATCAATGTTTCTCTACAATAATATGCATGTATACACATAAACCTTCCTATTGAATCACTCTATCTATTAAAGAAAACCGCATCAAAATCCGTTGCGTAGTATTAAAGATTTAAGCATACATAGGGACGGACAGACGACAGCGACTTTGGTTTATACTATGTAGTGAGTAGTGATTATACTTCTTTAACACATTGGATAATGCTATAATGTTGGAGTAACTTTTAGTATATTTCTCACCCACTTTTGAGTTGGTTTTTCTCTAATCTGATGGAGGGAAGTTAGTCTAATGTGCCAGTGGGGTTGGTAAAAAAAACATTAAAAGACATGAATCATCTTTAGCTATAAGTAGCTTAAAACATCTTGAACTAAAAATCCTCTGGTGGGGGAAAGTTTGTGCATGTAATCAACCAATGGCGTTTCTTACGCATCCCTTTTCATCACCGCCAAAGAGATCCAAAAATAGAATAGATTTTGTCTCAAGATGTTTGTTAATTAATTCTGGCCTAGGCCAGGAAGTGTTCACTGCTTACTCTGTCAGTGATTACAAGTGCGAAAGAGGTTGTTCGGAAGACATCCCTAGGCTTGCAGCTTCCGATCCTTAACGGGGAAAGTGCAACAGCCTGCTCTTCCACGTATAAGCCCGCGTAGTGACCAGCGCTAGCCATTCGTGTACCGACCACCGGCGTACGCGCAACAGAACGCACTCGCATAACCAGTGACGTATGCGCGCAAATTACGGGGTGATACAGTGATATTTAAAAAAAAGTGTTATATCCTGATTTTTATCGTCTGTGGAAATACTGGCCGTCGTATCGCGGTGAGTCTTTTATTTCTTTAAAATTAAATCGATTAGTTATTTTTTTTAAGATAAGGTATCCGAATAAAAAAATTGGTATTTCCCGAAGTTAAATATGATAACAGTAGATGCAATTAAAATATGCAAGTCTTTGAGTAGGTATGTTTAGCAAAACGTACAATGCAATAAAAATAAATTATCATTAAATTGTACAAATGACTAAGAGTTTGTTTAAGAAAAGCTTATTACCTCAAGAATAATTCATAAATAAGTCCGTAATGTTAATTTATTATATTACAGTATTTTTATTGTGATTGACGAGTAACGAGATGGCACTGGATTATTATTATCCGCCAATTTGCATAATTTATATCGGTCTTTGACGTAGGTGCGTATAAATCGCTATATTCGCGGATTCAATTTGTCACTTTATAGGCTATAGTTAGTATAAAAAGAGTATTTTAATTACTGCTTTATTGCAAAATTAAGATTTTTAATGACTAAATTCAGAATTAGGTTGTCGAATAATTTTTAAAAAATATGGATTTGCTATGGGAACTATTTTAATAAAAAATAAATGTGGTTCATTTAACTAATTAACAGATAAAAATACTAGTTAAATAAATTACAAAATATAAAAAGAATAATAAACAAAGCAAAGGTTTAGACAAATATTTCAAAATACTTTCTTTATCTTTAAATAACTACAAAAACAACTATTTATAAGACAATATTCTTTATTCTTTTTTAAAACAAAAATATTTTAAAAAGACTTTTGTATTTTTAATTTGTCATACGATTTTAATTATACTCAGGTACCGCTAAGAATTATATTCAGGAACTGCTAACATCTAAAATATACTGTAGCTACACAGGAACCTATTAATTGATGAAAAGCCTGATAGCGACAATCAATAAAATATTAGCTAACCAAGCGCACGTTTAATAGATATTGACAGTTATTTATCAGCTAAGAATTTCACGATAGTTGTTTTATTACTGATGTTTTACGGGCCATTTCATTTAGCAATCGCTCGTAAATGTGTAGACGTGTATCTTGACAATTAATAAAATTTAACCATAATTTCCTATGGCCTGTTCGACTCTACAGTATTTCTGACACGGTTTCGCTGATTGCCATTTAAAACTGGCTTATAGCCTTCGGTAGGGCTGTTTGTTTTAGGAGCAAAGTTCTGGTGAGATGAGTGCCAATTCATATAGCAAAAATCATCGGGAGAAATTGCATTGCCTACGAAAAAAAAAATATTTTACATTATTCACACGAGTGTAAAGTTATAATATACATTTTTACACATACATATTTATACTTTCGGCTTCATCAATTAAAAAAATATATTTATACTATCACTGTAGGTAGATGTACATTCACAACTTCATTTTTAATCTTGGATTAAACTACATAATCCTTATTTTTTTGGTATTTTCCTTTCCCTCTTTACCTGTTCAACCTGACGTGGCAAGTCATTATAGAAAAAGGCCGGGTCGAGTTAAAAATCCGCCATCAAAAGATGTGAGTGATATGATTTCAAGCCAAGCCAACTAATTTGAATAGTCACGGAAAACGTTTTTGACGTAATTATTTCATTACTTATTCCCTAAAGAGAAGTTTGTTTTATGATGACACAATAAAAATTTGGCTATCGATATGATTGACGACTGTCACGTGGACAGTCATCGCCCTCATCGGTCTTACTGCAGGGAGAATTATTAAAAAGGTCTTGTTTACGGAATGAGAACCATAAATGGAAACAATTGACGATGAGTGACAAAAACGAATCAATTATTCGATATTCCATTTCGTTACGTTACTGTTTTGACGATAAATCGATTAAGAAATTGCTTTACGCGCGTTTCCGCGAAAGTCGTCGACAATTGTGGGGTTAGCGTAGAAAGCGGATTTTAACTATAACGTACTGTAATGTTTGCGTTGACACGCGAATTTACTGACAACTGTACTGGACATAATAGGACTGTTCATACTGTCTAGGGCCCGGTTATTTCAAACGGTTGGTCAGCGTACATACGTACGTCAATAAATAAAAAGGGACGGTACGACGCATTTTTTCTGAAACAGCTGCGAGTCTGTGAGCTGTGTCATATGCCAAATGAATCTTAAGAGGTAACAAGACATGTGTTAACTTGTCTGGCTAGCGTAGCGCAGTAGGAAATTGGCACCAAACTGAGTGAAGTTAGCCTACTGTGTCATGTTGGTCCGACCCACGGGTTGACACAGGGCTTGTATCAAATCCCCTTCTCTTGGTAAGCTTGGCTAGATTTTTTTATACAAACGACCAGGTGTTTGTGTTATATAGTCTCCTATTACACACCTTCGACACTTCAAGCCTCGTTGGTCTAGTGGTCAGATGTGCCGCCTTTGGATCAACGGGTCCCGGGTTCGATTCCGGGGTCGGGCCAGTGTCTTTGTCTAAACCAGAGGCACTGGCTCGGAGTCTGGGTGTCATTTCTATCTATAATATGTATGTATTTACAAAAAAAAAATGTATATAAGTAGTTTATCATCCATCTCGTTACCATAACACAAGCATTAAGTTGCTTAACTTGGGACGAGATGGCGTTGTGTGAAATGTCCAAGGATATTTATTTATTTATTTATTATTGGTGACAAATGATGGTATGTTAACCTTTTATATTATTGGTGTACAATAAAGAGTATTCTATTCTATTCTATTCAAAGTATATTCAAAATCCGTCACCACATTTCTTCATTTCGAATTCTTGATAAAAGCACAAAATATTTATAAAGATTTTATAAATACCTAAATCATGGAACTCTTGCAATGCCTGCATTGAAGTGCGTTTAATAATAAAGAAATGGGAACAAAATAAGATAAATACTATTATTTAAAAAGATATAAAAAGGGGGATAAACCTTAAAAAATAATCAGTAGAAATATAAATATATTCGTGCTATGTTGTTCTGATATACCTTAAGTGGTGGACTTAGCTCAAATAGCTACTATTATATTTAGTCGTTCACATGTGCTAGAACCAGGATGTTATTCGGATTTCGACGTGCAAAATGGTGCGTACGGATTATTATCGTTTTCTATTCAGATTGGAGGAATGCTTCGAACGAAAAGCTTTGCTGGTGAAAATCATAAGATAACGTTATCTTTTTCTGGGTAAATAAGTATTTGGAAACACCGTTTTTTCATGGTTTGAATTGAGAGCCTGGTCGTATGTATGTACGCATTTATAAATGTATTTAGATCAGTCTTCTTCAAATGACAATTTTACATCTTTGTTGAGAATTACGCCAGTTATTCGGGCTTAATAGATACCTATTTGTAATCCCTTCTTTTATAGTTTTCGGATCTGGCTATTTTAAAATGTCTAATGGATGTAAAGGCTAAGGTTTTTATATTATTTTTTAAACGAAACCCTTGCTCTATGTATACCTGTACCGCGAGGGCCGTTTACAAACATGAAATTTACGAACACAAATTACACCCAGAATCGGAGCAAGTGCTGTGATCAACCAACAATGCAGTCTAAAATTGTTTTGCACATAATAAAATTTCCTGTTGCTTATCCACGATAAGCTCTCTAATGAATGAATCAACCATAATGATGATTTAACAAACAGATATTAAATCTGACGGAGGACTAACATGCAGAATCGCATAAAATTTACAATGTAGTTTCTGAGATATTAATTGGATATACCTATAAAAGAGCTCTAAATTATTTATCATCATCATAAAAGTGACCGTCCATTTTGTCTCAATACATTCTTGGTTATACCAGCTGTTACGCGCGGCGTCTTGACTCTGTAGTCTGGTCAATTTTTATTAAATATTTTTTTTTATAATTAATGATTAACGGCCCCTTGCTCCTAGCGATGTACCTACAGCATTATGAATTCATCAAAAAACGAGACACTCTTTGCAAAAATACACTGTATCTTTTAACGAAAATATAAATTTGAGTAAACCTTTAAGGTGGATGCTCCAGGGTAGCCCGGGGAATTCAAATTTTCTTACGTTTTTTGCAATTTGCAGGGCAGTGCTAGGTTGTATGATGATGAACATTTGATTAGCGGCATTATTTCGTATGTAGTTATAGAGTTATAATCATCAAACTCATCAATGGGTTGTATCCAAGCTCATAAAGGTGCAAGAATGAATTTGACGTTGTAAAAGTTTTTCTTGCACCTTTATGAGCTTGGAGGGTTGTATTGATGATTTTGTTGATTATAATTCTATAACTACATACGTCTTATAGCCGCGAATAACATTTTAATCAACATACAACCTAGCACTGCCCTGCAAATTGCAAAAAACGTAAGAAAATTTGAATTTTGCGGGCTACCCTGGAGCATCCACCTTAAATCAATCAACTACTTTTTAAATTATGAATTTACAGCCATGATTTAAAAAGCAAAACCAATGCTCAATTATACATGCCAATTATAGCGATGTTATTAGTAACAGGAAAATGCTCGAGAATATTTTAGTGCCTTCTTTTTTAGCCGATAATTACTGCGGAGAAAATAATTCAATTTTCACTTTCAGAAATCAGAATTATTAAATTAGTTTGAGGTTTGATAGTAATCGGTGTAATAGATAGAATTGAGATTTTCTGTAAATTAAGTAATTATATATCTAAGTAAAAGTAAAAATATCTGTCCCCGTTTTTTAGTCGACCTCGGTTCGGAATATTTGAGAGTCCACTAATCCGTGTGGATTAGATTACATAGTGTCGCCACCCTATTCCATCCCGAGAGAGTCGTTCGAACCGGCAAAATAAATAAATAAATAAAATAAATAAATATCCTTGGACATTTCACACGACGCCATCTCGTCCAAGCTAAGCAACTTAATGCTTGTGTTATGGTAACGAGATGGATGATAAACTACTTATATACATTTTTTTTTGTAAATACATACATATTATAGATAGAAAACACCCAGACCCGGAATAAACGTCGGTCGTACAAATATTTCTTCCGTGCGGGAATCGAACCCGCGACATGCTGCGCAGCAGTCGATCGATTAAGCCGAGAACCTAGCAAGATAAGGAACACTTGATACGAAACTCTATGCCAGCCCGTCTGGTCAGCGTGGCACAGTAGGCTAATTACTCTCCATGTAGTTGGAGGAGCCCCGACTCCACAGTGGGTCATTATGGACTGATAAGTAGAAGTAGAATTGAGGCGGGCAGGCCCCACCAAGATGAGTGAAACCCGTGGCACTGGACTTGTGAAATAGAGGAAGCTGTGGTTTTAGTGGGTAAGTCAGGGCGCACCTAATATCTTTTCGCACCCTTGCGTCCCACATGACGCGGCTAGTCTTCAATGGCTGAGGCTTTATTTATTAATTTTATTATATACTAGCTGATCCCGCAACCCCCCCCCCCCCGCAACCTCTTACCAAATTTCAAGTCTAGGTCTTATGGTTCCAGAGATATCGTGATGACTCAATCTATCTTTAAAACAGCTCCTATCGCAAACGTTGTTTTGCCATGTAATTAAATAGGGGTTGATCGTAGATGGGTGAAAATTTAGGGTTGTTTGTATTTTTGAAAGCTGCATCTTAAAAAAATAAAAGCAAAAAATTTTGTCTAAAAGTTAAACAAGTATTTTTGGTGTGGACCCCTTATAATTTAGGGGGATGAAAAATAGATCCAATTCTCAGACCTACCCAATATGCTTACAAAACATTGTGACACGATAATTTTATATATAAGATTATTGATTTAGAAAACTTATAGCTAGAATAAACATAAAACATTAATTAGTAGACGAAGGCCAATTACAAGTATTCACACACAGAAACATTAAAAGAAGCCTTTTGACTCTCGGGTTGAAGAAGAGTGCGCTTTTGAAAACAAATACTACTAACTCAGCCCATAAATGACCCACTGTTGGGTCAGGCCTACCGCACTGGCCAGACGGGTGGTCATAGGCTTTCGTATCAAGTTTTCCTTCTCTTGCATCTAGGTTTTCGGCCTTCTAATTTCCTTCTTACGACACCCTCACGATGAAATGTGCCTAAAAGATCCTATCATGATACACAAGAGAGGTGTGGAGGTAATAAATTATTTACGTAACCGAAAATTAAAAAAAGAACAGTCTGCTGGAATGGATTTCCTTAGAAATAAATAGTGCCCTTGTACACGCTTTTCCTCAATTTCAATATGTGTGTATTATTAATAGAATATTAATAACTAAGTACTGCCTTCGTTTAAAACACAAGGCATGCATACAAATACCGGATGGCTCGAAATAAATGGACGAGGCATCAGTCATATCCTACATGATTAGTAGTCTAAGTTTAGTTTTTGGTTTACCTAGTTTTTGTTAAGATTAAAGATCTATTACCTTCATTTGTCTAAATATCATACTATCTTATATTTATTAACATGAATGCGGGTGTATATTACTTAATGCTTAATGTATAAATTATATTAATTTAGTTATTCTTAACTGATTTGAGATTCTAAATTGCGTACTTATTAACTTACTAGCTTTTGCCCGCGACTTCGTCCGCGTGGAATAATGACTTCCGGAAAAAAAACAATTTATCCCCGTTTTCTCCCCGTTGGGAGGGAATTTCCAATAATCCTCTCTTAGTGGTAGCCTACTCCTCCCAACAAACACACAGGCCAAATTTCAGCTCTCTACTGCCATTAGTTTCGGCTGTGCGTTGTCTGTCAGTCACTCAGTAACGGAAGAGTTTTATATATATAGATATAGATATATATAGCTGTACCCGCAACTCCGTCAGTGTGTAATTCCTTGTGTATTATGAAGTTAATGTATTGGTAATATTGTTTAGATCACGTTCACATGAGGCTTAAGTACCTATACAACGAAAATACTTCAGCGCAAAGCTTCCGGGTAAACTATCCTACTTCACTTAAAACTAAATATCTATAACATAATTAATAATACCTATACCTTTAATTAATAAAAGTACCTACGCTTTTACTTACTTATTATTATTATTAAAAAAAACGAACATAAATTAACCAAAACTTACCTACAACTAACTAACTACTACTAACCTATTACTACTTCACCTAAAAAGAAATAAAATGTTAACTATTATTAATTTGTAATTTGAACGAATATAACACGCCACCAAAATAACTAATACCTATTTTATGAAATAACAACAAAAGAAAATTAAATAAACTAAATTATTGTAAAGACTAAAAGTCGCGCTGATATACAATATTGCCTGTCAATAAGGGCGAATACTCGGAACGTCTACTCGCATCATCAGCCAAATCCAAATATTGTATGAAGTTCGCGTTTTGATCCCCCGCCCTTTTAAACCTCCCGCGACGACCCGATGCGACGGTTACACAAAAATAATCCTTATAGAATGATTCAGTAATCACGCGCGATGGTTTATTAGCGTATTTCATGAATAACTTTGGTGTTTCTGTACCGATTTCTATGATTCTTTTTTTATTAAATAGGTAATAATGTTAACATTTATAAATTAGGGATGATTGAGAGTGTTATAAACGTAAGAGTAGACAAATATAATCAGAAAGCTCTGAACTGCTAAGCTATCGGGAGTTACACGTGTTATTGTGAGTCAACCATAAAAGATAGACATTTGCTGTCGTGGAATATTTTTTATATAATTTTAAGGAGAACATTTCCGTCATACATGATTTCTATGTAGCTATAACTATTAAGGCAGCACACGCGACGGAAGCTTAAAAAATGGAGTAAGTTCTCCTGTTTTCCCAACATTTCCCTTCACTGCTCTGCTCCTATTGATCGTAGCGTGATGAAAAGTATACTATAACCTGCCCAGGAGTATGAAGAACAATTGTACCAAGTTTTGTTGAAATCCGTCGAGTGGTTTTTGTTTCTATAACGAACATACAGACAGACAGACAGACAGACAGACAGACAGACAGACAGACAGACAGACAGACAGACAAAAATTTTACTGATTGCATTTTTGGCGTCAGTATCGATCACTAATCACCCGCTGATAGTTATTTTGGAAAAATATTTCATGTACAGAATTGACCTCTCTACAGATTTATTATAAGTATAGATATAGATTAATTAAAAGATATTCTGTAATGTAAATGTTTCTGTGTCGTTTGTAAATAATTATGAAAAGAAAATGAATAAAAGATCAGTCTAGCTATTCAAAAGGGGAATCTTCGGAACCTTGCCGAAAGGGACTCCTTTTATTAATATATATTTTAGTTATTATATTATATATTTCAAGGTATTTTTAATTTAGGTTCATCAGTATTAAAAAGTATTTGAATGTCATTTAAATATGATAATAAGATAATTAATTTAAACAGTAAAATTTGTATATAAAGATCCATCCAAACGCGATATTCATTCCATACAGCACCAATCTATATTGCTGATCGAGTTTTCCGAGCGCTCACGGTTCTGATTCAAGGTAATAAAATTGTCTTCTCGACTACGTGATAAAATTAGGGAGACGCCTAGACAAAAAAAGTGAGAAAGTAGCCGACCAAAGACGTGACTTCCGTTCAAAGAGTTCGTACCAGAAAGCGTGAACACGTATGAGCAGGCATAGACAATCAATTTTTGACAGGATGCTTTTTAAATGATCCGATAATCTCGTTTTCTATTTATCTTTGCATAAAAAATATAGTTCCGTATGTTTGAGATGCTTGAATGTTTTTTTTTAAGCTGACACGTTTAGGGCGCGTTTCGCGACTCGGCAAGCGTAGTGTAGGACGTCATTCTGCTGGTTGGAGAGACGAACCGCGATATACTGCATGCAGAACCTGCGTCAAGCCGAGGGCAGCTGGCTCTAAATAGAGGAGAGCTGTCTCCGGCCAGTGCGCTGATGATGTAGATGTTTGGACTTGAAACTTTGGGTTTTATTATTACATGCATATTTTTATACGTTTATGACAAGGGCTTGGATCGCGGAAATATTGTGTAGGTACCTTTATATCTTTGACGTTTCGGCGTAGATTGTACCAGCCATCGTCCAGGCAGGTAGATCAACATCGTCAATCGCGTGAGTCTAAAAACATTATATGACATCTATATAACATAACAACATTTTATGTACACAATCTATAGCATTATATTAACGCTTACACGTGATATGTGAAGCGGCACAAATTGAAATAATTTAAATTATATCTCACAAGGCGATTACAGTAAATAACTGGAAATAACGATTCCGACTTTTAATATTTGATAGAGAACAGACCAGAACTTTGCAACCAGTTCCGGATATAATATATTATTATCCCGCGCGCGGTATTGGTTGCGTAGATATTATTTTTTTCTTAAGAAAACGTAGCCCCCGCACTGCGTATCGCGGGGTTAATTAACAAATATGTAATTCACGAACACATATGACAACTAGACTAAGAGCAAGTGCCTCTGGATTAGACAAAGACACTTTCCTGACCCCAGAATCGAACCCGGGACCCGTTGATCCAAAGACGACACATATAACCCCTAGATCAACGAGTCAGTATTGTAAATTAGTAGTGCATGCGGATTATAATGATACAAAGTCACATAAGTTACAACTTACAAATATAAAGTTATAACATTAGTTAACTGCCAGTGTAAGTCTCGTCAAAATCAGCCCAGCCGCTTCTAACCTTACCCGGAAGACACAGATTGCCTTTACGGTTATTAAAATTTACGGTTTTGTAAAAACATTGCAATATCTTTTATAAGCATTGAAAATACACTGTATTATAACATAACAAACATGTTAAACCTCTTTGGTTAACAATGTGAACACCCTGGCCACTCTGATGTTTTTTGAATATTTTAAAATTCTATATCAATATTGATTTCTTTAATATTTTCTATTTTATTGCCTAATAATCGACGCTCTGCTAAACACATATCTTTCAGTTTACGCCCCTAACTACTTAAAAAACAGACCATAATTTATATAATATAGAGGTAAGGAACCCTGATACTCTACAAGTAGGTAAGTACTGTTTATTGCGCAAGGCCTAATGAATCTTTCACTAACTAGTGAGAGTTAATTAATCAGCTAATCAATGTCTGGAGAACGTTTCGGATGCGTTTTGATTGACTTATTCGAGTGTGAACGTATCGATGTAATGTGCTTATAGCGCTAAGGTCGTTTATTTGGTTATGACTTTAAAGATATTACACCTTCATCCGCGAGGACAAAGGGCTACAAGCCTGCTAATTAAATAAAGACAAAATCGCCTAATAATAGCTATGCTGATTGGCAATTTTGACACTTTTTGTGACTTACGAGTACTAGTGACAGTGACGTATGTCACAGGCTTTTGACACAAGTACTTGCCAAGAGCTATCAATTGCAATTTGAACCGAACTATATGAAAGCTAACTAATGTAAACTAATTAAATTTGGCTCATACACTGGCAATTACTGGGAGCATTTAGCCATACAAAGGCTGGCTGGGGCCTAGGATTATTACTTAAATCTGCAAGAACCAAAAATATATACAACTAGCTTTTGCGCGCGGCTTCGCCCGCGTGGGCTTCGAACCCGTGCATATTTTTTATGAACATAAAATCGGTTATTGTGACTAAACTATGGTAGTTAGATATGTGCTCTCGCGGACTTTTTTGTAGATCTTTATAAGACCTACAAACCCGTAGTACATCATTTTGTTCTATTGTCAATAGTTTTTGCAGCGCACGCATAAATAGGTTTTCATTTTACACCTTGGTTTACAAAATCGTAATTTTCATACGGATCCCTAATTCTTTTGAAAATAAAATATAGCCTATAACCTTCCGCGATAAATGGACTATCTAACACTGAAAGATTTTTTGAAATCGGACCAGTAGTTCCTGAGATTAGCGCGTTCAAACAAACAAACAAACAAATAAACAAACTCTGCAGCTTTATATATTAGTATAGATTTTTTTTTAAATACATACTTGTTTCATGTATAGTGCCTACAATATTCTCGAATATAAATTTCAAAATTGCGTACATAAAATGAATTCCCCTAAAACATATATGTAATGTCACAATTTAAATGACACTTGAATTGTCTCTTAATTTATGAGCTCCAAAAGATCCCGTGTGTTGCATATCAAAAACTTTGACCAGTTCACACGCAGCCAAAAAAGTAGGCGACCAATCCGTATTCAATGAGCCTCGTCAGTGGTATACACCTAAATTGGTTTACTAGTCCATCTGATCACGCGAACTTACTGTATTTAATTCTAATTTAGTATGCTCTATCGAGTCAATTGTAACGGAAAAAAATCGGTTTTCATGGAATTAGTACACGCGTGATGAATAGGGTTGTCAAATTTTAAAACTTGGAATTGGTATACTGGACTCCAACCAGTATACCAATTCCAACATTCGTTTTACATTGTCAAAGATTGTAGTAGTAATTTTGGATTATTTTTGTAAATAAGTCACTACTGTTCTACGATATAAAATGTCACTGAGTGTTACGGACTCTTGATAGTTTTATCTTTATATCATTGTATTTTAAATTTGGAATAAATATTTTGATATTTGGTTTTCGAAATGAGAAAGAAACGATTATTTTTCCAGCAGATTGCCGTGTGGGTTTTATTGGCCGCCCTATTTAATTCTGAAGGAGAAGTTATAACGAATCGACACGGCCGAAAACCTACCCAAGCAACCAATACGTCTGGCCAATATGGCACAGTAGGTAAAATTCCGTCTTGTGATTATAGAAGGCCCGTCTCAGCAAAGGGTAGTTTATAGGCTGAGCAGCAGAAGCTGACTTTATATTACCTATTGCTTCTGCTGTAATTAATTTACTATATAATATCAACTCTCCCGACACTGGTTCGATACGATTCGTACGAGCAGAACCGCAAAACAGAAAAATAACTTGTATGTACCTACAAAATTTTCCCTATATTTCTTCTACGTACGTTTTGTAAGAATATTGACTGCAAGTTATTTTTTATTGGTTTTATAAATATTCCCTATGAATTATTTTTTTACCACTTCTCTTTTGATTAGATTATTTAATTATAAATTATGTTGTTTCTATGTTGTTAATGTTTTTTGCCAACCCTACACTAGTTATCAAACATGTACGATTGGTTGCTCGCCAAAGGGCAGGTGAATACTTTCGCTTACTCTTCATGATATTATAATGACAGGTAAATTGGCGTAGTCTTGGCATAACCAATGACTTGTGAACTACAATGAAGTTATTATAGTCGTGTTATGACGGCGAAATTGTTCTGGGAAGTTTTATATTTAGATTCACATCCGACGCTTAATAGACTCATCATCTCATCACCATCATATAAGACCCACGTTATTTCTCCTGCTATTTCATGGACGTAAATGAGCCTACTGTGCCATGCTGGCGTCCAGTTGGCAGTTGGCATAGGGTTTCGCATTTTCATTCGGAGGTAGTTACATTGTGTAAATCGGTTTCTACATGCACAATTCCTGCGCGATCAAGCGGAACCCCTTCCGGCGCTTCTAAGAGGAACGTGCTGCGTCCCGCACGTGCCTCTTTCTGGGGTTGAGGAGCGTCCAAAGCTCCTCATCAAATGATGGGCTGGACGACGCTCATTAGGGTCGCGGATCAAGTTCCCCCACTTGCGAAACCCCTGGCTCTGTTTCAGGCAGTTGAAGGACGCTGTTGGATTTAGTAGGGAGGATGAGACGCAGATTCCGGATAACCCGGCGAGCACGCAGGGGCAGGGTTTATGTAGGATACCCAACCACTAAACGCCAGCCGGGTTATGCGGGAATCCGGGGCGCGGAAAGATGGTAATTGCGCCCGAACCAACTCACTAAAACCATCGGTGACCCTCAACTGCCCGAAACAGGGCCACGGGTTTCACTCCCCAACGGGGAGCATGCTCCGCGACCCAGCTGGGGCCTTGGCCTTCTTTTACAAGCGGGGCCCACGCTTTGATGGGGAGCTCTGGACGTTTCCCAACCCATGGAGAGGCACGTAAGGGACATTGTACGTGCCTCCGTCAGGCGCCAGATGAAGTAGCGCCCGATCCACGCGGCACTTACTTGCGGCGGCAGCCCTAGCCCGCCCCTTCGCTGCTAGCGGCGGCAGCCCTAGCCCGCCCCTTCGCTGCTAGCGGTGGCAGCCCTAGCCCGCTCCTGCGCTGCTAGCGGCGGCAGCCCTGGCTCGCCGGCCAGGCAGCGCCGCCTTCTAGGGACATCAAATAAGAGAATGCGTTGTGCCGTCTGTTCCGGATACAGCGCCTAGGTGATAACTCCAGGTGGAGAACTATGGAGCGGAATGCTAGGTAGTAGGCAGAGGCCATTCGCGAGTAACGGTCCTCACAGACGCGGGGCCCGCATGACGTCGAAGAAAGCAGCTGAAATATAACGACAAGCTTGAGTTAAAATCACCAGCGTCGCAAGCTAAAAAATGTTAAGTCAACTTATAATGCCCAATAGAAATCTGCCCTCAAATGTTAATCATACAAAATTCGCTATGCTAATATACCTTTCACTGATTACAAATAATGTGTACATTAGTTTAATGAGCCGGAACATATGTCAATTTACACAGTAAGTGTTTGCTTAGGTACTGTTAAGCACGTAAGTTATAATGAGCAAGGAAACTCTAAGCAAAGTCGAGTGTCTTTAGATTTTACAAGGTAATAACTATCGCGTTTTTCCTAAATTTATTGAGGAGGATTATGTCTTGATAGTTCCGATCGTGTTGGTGTATTTAAACTCTAACGTTTCAGACACTATGCACTGTGTGCGTGGGCAATGTGCAAGGATCGTGGAAACCTAAGACATATAATTAATATTACATATGTTCTAAACAGAATTCAACGAAAAATAAATGATCTAACTTCTGACTCTAGTCGAATGACCTCGACGTAGGTAATCGATTAATTCAATACTCGATCCTCTTATTTTCAAACTCGGATACGCATATGGACAAGTCATTACGCAAATGAGCCGTATGATAGATTAAAATCATTATTGCCATAATTTAAGCTTCATAATTAAAATTCACAAAGGCCTCGCTTAATTGTTTTAAAACGTAGTAAATAATTACACGTTAAAGACGTGTCCATTTTAATGGCGTTTAATTGCAGCATTGGAGGTTAAGGTAGTTGTCCATTTATTTGTTTATTCTTTATGCAACAATAAGTGAAAAATTAGACGGGCTTTAGGTATTTTCAAGTCAACCTTTGGGCGCTGAAAACAACATGTTATCTATCTATTTATCAATCAGCCACAGAAGTCCACTGCTGAACATAGTCCTCCCCCATAGATTTCCACAATGTACGATCTCAATTATATAAAATACATAAATTATGTAATATACACATAATATCTTATACATAAACTAGTATATATCTACTACTTATGATAAATAGACAGATGTTTCCATCAACGCTTCATCCATCAAAAGTTTACGGACTTTCAGTTTGAAGTTATGCCTAGTGGCAGCGTACGTGATCCGTACGACATCAGGAAGATTTCCGTTGGTAGCGTAATCCACAAAAATATAGACCGAATGGACCATCTTGAGAGACAACAGCTACCGGCAAGTTTTATTCAATCTGACCCTCAAGTATACGACATTCCCAAAGGCAAGCTTCACCATCACCTATGGAAGTTTAAACACCAGTGGTCATCGTCACCAGACTTACTCGCCGTCATCCTTGCAAAAAGTAAAAGTAGCTATACATTAGCAGCAGAAGAAAAATTGTTATTTCTGCTAATACCATGGTATGGGCTGGCGAATTTACAACGACTAACCCAAAAATTTGCTTTTAATCATTTTCTACCAAACACGACTAAAGATCACAACCTATAATAGACAAGATTTTCTACCAAAGATGGCCACAAATTATACTTCACCAAAGTCGGTACTCATCGTCCCTGAATTTTGGTGATGATATTGTCAACTCGTTATTTAACAAGTAAAATATTATTGCGTGACTGCAGACCACTAGCTCAACGTTACGTAAGCAGCCGGGCTTCGTGTGAACTAGCCTTTAGTCCAGAAACAAATTAAATTCTAATGAATATAATAGACGTTTCACATTACGTTCATAATTTACGCGGTTCCATAGAAAGTAACAATATCACTACACAATCTGACTTATTTTCATTGAAAATTACTGTGGTGGCGTTAATATGTAACAGATAAAAAACTGGGCAAGTGTGGTTTTCATAGACAGAGGGTTTCGTACATTATATAGGTAATGTCGTTTCGACTTAGATCCCATTTATTTTTTTGTATAGTACTTGAAGATGAGTAACAAAATGATTGCAATTTTATTTAATAGTTTTAAATTATCAGCAATTGTTTCGCTACCAAATTACATAGACTAATTTTAATTTTTAATTGATTGGTTATGTTAACGTACACCTTTAGTGCGGTCAACGAATGAGGTCAACGAGGAACTGGTCATTTGAGTTTGTCTTATGAATGAATTCGCAAAAGGGGGCAACTAAAAGAAAGAAGTACTCTTTTGTTGTATGTTTATTCTTTGCCAAAGTCTCCGTCATTTGGGATCGATATCGTCGTTTTTTATCATTAATTTGAATAGAGAATTCTATTATACAGAACCCTAATTTAGTGATCAACGACTTAGATAATGCTAAGTAGGTGAGTGCACACGTATCCGCTTGTTTACATGTTTTTACAACGATCTCTTTGTTTTTTCTTACTTTCATGTTTAGGCGCCAGATTTAATTGGACTAGCCTCTTTTACGACGTTGTATTCAATTATTTTGTGTACCCAATTTGACTAGGCGTGTGAAATCTATTTTAATTTAGCGAGTACTATAATTAGTGCGATAATGAATTCGACATTAAATGAAATAATTTAAATTTGTTAATGAGTATAATTGCATTGTAATATATCTGCTATATAATTATCTTTATAGTTTTGGTTTAATTATAACATGATCGTCACGGTGACCATAAAACGCTCATTGCTCAGTCGTGTGAGCTAAAAATGTGTGCAGGAAAATAAAAAAAAATGACAAATTAGTTTTCACTGCTCAATAACAGTCTGTAACTTTACGATTTTTGTTTATGCTAATATTAACACTTACATGATAATATACGTGTTCTTGTTTTTATTTGTATTGTGTAACTTGTATCGTGGGGGCAGTTTACAAACATGTAATACACGAACACAAATGACACGTCATGTAATACACGAACTCAGAGAAAATACCTCTGGTATAGACAAAGACACTTGCCGGACTCCGGAATTGAACCCGGGACCCGTTGCTCCAAAGGCGGCACATCTAGACCTTTTCTCTTGTAAAACAGACAGATTACGGAAAATATTTTTGTTACTATGTGTTGTATTCTCTTGCTTGTTATTTAAATCTGCATTAGCATAGATAAACATATATGGAGTTGCTTAAAGCCACAAGTAACTGTTACGACTGATGTCGCATGGTGCAGACTGCGTTATTAATATTAATGTTTTGTCTGAAAGAAGACCAGGCATGTGAATTGAACGTTGAAATATCCGTAACGAGTTGTAGACATGCATTGACTTGTTATAACATAACTGTGAGCTTACATGTAGAGAATCTAGGTTCAACTCGATGGGAGTGTCTGGTGCACTGTTGTACACATAAAACTATGTGAAAATAACATAACTCGTAATTATTTCTTAGGTTTTCGCGACACGCTATATTTGAAAGCCTTTTTAACGGATTTATCGCGTGTATTTTACATTATTTATTTTCTAACGTTTCGAATACTTTGCAGCAGTCATGTTCACGGGAGAGACGAATATAACAGCAATGTAAAATCTATGCGATATATCCGTAAAGAAACTCTTTCTATTAATTTAAAACCCTTTTATTTAAACATATGACATACTTAAAAACCAAGTAAAGTGTTCGTACATTGGGTGGCCCTATCGCATACCGCGACCTTTGTGTAGACTGCATTACATAAAATATTAAAAAAAAAACAAAAATAACCAACAACCATTTGGTTGGTATTTTATCGTTATTAACAGTGTCGAAGGTGTCGTTGATTGTTATTCGAAATAGGAACGAAACCCCGAAAATAGGATATAGTTCCTATTTTGAATAACATCAATGTTACCCACTCGTAATTTCAAATATTTTTTAATAACTATTTAAAAATTATTTGCGATTAATATTTAGAAACCTTTAAAACAAAATGCATAGGTACTTTCCAAACCGGTGACAACACAGCAAACAAAATCAAGGCGATTTAAATGCTATATACTTTTAATTTACATTACATTAAAATTATTTATTTATAATTATTAATATACTTCAACCAATAAATGACCCACTACTGAGTCGTGCTTCCTCCAAATTCATGGATGGAAATCAGCTCACTATGCCACTCTAGCAAGACGGGTTGGCACAGGGTTTATATGAAGTTTCTATCTCTTGCAACTATGTGATCTGCGTCCCTTTAGGCCCTTTCACGACACCCTCGGGATGGCACGGATTGGTAACATTGTGTATACGTCGCAAGTTTATCGTAAAAATGTTATTTAAACGATATAACGAATTATCAATTTTGCTGATACATATATATACGTAACTATACCTACTATATGCAAATGATTTTATGCTTCTAGTTGAACGCACTAATTAGTCATGCTTCCGTTCAATTTAGTCTACGTTCAAGAAGGCTTTACAATATCTACATTGTACTAAACGCAACATTGTGGAGGAAACAGAGTAGTAGAAACACTGTAATTTGCCTACGATTATGGCAATGCGAAGATTTTTTAGTTTTGTTTTGTTTCTGACTACCTGACATTAAAAATAGCTCTGCATATTTAGGGAGTTTATAACTTTACAAGCAATAAAGCGACATTTATATTATCTTATGTTTAGTCACGTATTTCAATTCAATGAATTTAAATTCTACTGCGCTTCTGATTCAGGCCTCCTCCAATTACATGGAGGGTAATTATCCCAGTGTTCCACGCTGGCCAGGCGGGTTAGCACAGGGTTTTGTATCAAGGTTTCCTTCTCGTACCGCTAGGTTATGTAATGACATTGTGTATTCTTAATCCGTCACTACATGGAAAGTTTACATTCAAATTTATTCAACTGCACACGTGACTAAAAGTCAGGCCTTTACTTCGCTGAGTGTATACACCTACAGGGCTGAGGATGCATTGCCTATTTTAATTTTGATTATTCAGTCTTTCTTTTTCTTTTCTTAAAAGTATATATTTAAAGTTTCCTTTTTTAATCGTTTTAGACAACGTTTTTTGATATTCTAATATTACCTAGTTGTTATTTAAATAGTAATAAAAGAAAAAAGCTGTAAAATATATTAATGGCAAAATTACATTCGGATAAGCTAGACTACAAAACTAACGGTGTTAAAATATTTTTGTCAATGACAAGACTACTGTAAGTACTCTTAATAAATAGAGAAGCATCGTTCCGGTCTGCTTGCTTGATTAGATGTCATTTCTCAGAAATAGGTATTTTTTAATAATAAAAATAGGTATCAATTTAGAAGGGGAACTTCTATGAACATTTTTGTGGAAAATTAGTACTCAAATCTTAACATCTGATAACTTTGTGGTATATCTACTATTTTAGAAGATTGATACGGTAAAATTTACATCGAAATAAGACATATGTCTAATAACTTATACTTGGTACCTAAAAGTATAATAAAACTTAAATTAATGAAGCTTAATTTGTTAAAAAATAAGAATATTAAAAGAAATTGCCAACTGTGTTACGCTGGCCAGATGGGTTGCGGCTAGGTTGTCGGCCTCGTCATTTCCCATTGTCAGTTCTTATTTAATTAATTAATAAAAAAGAATCATGCCGTTTGTCTATATTGTGAACGGAAATAAATCGACAAAACGTCACGCGAAAAGATCCTCACGCGCGTATCCCATTTTCAAAATAAACTATCATAATCTTCATTCTACGCACACTCTTTAGGGGTTAAACACGTTACATTCTACATGTATTTGCCCTTGTCCTCATACTACCAAGTTTAGCCCCATAATCTCCGCATAGCCACACGTCTTGCGGTTGCTATGGTCACACCGTCTGCCGTCATCGAAACGACATCTAGGGCATCTGTTTCAAAGTTGTATTCAATACGCGCGCCTCAAATTACGAGGAGTTATCAACGCCGAGAAACCTTGTGGAATACTAGAAAACAAGAAATACAGTTTAATAGCATTGATATGATAAAATTTATATCGAAATAAAGTTGTTACTTAAAGGTTAAACTTAAATAGGTTTGAAATAAATTTGTAGAATCTATGAAATTTGACCGGTTTCTTAAAGTGCCCAATATAATTGCAACATATTTGGTTTAACGTCAAGAGGCCGAGGATTTATATTGGCCAGTATCTTTTCTTATTAGGAAAAACTTGTTAATCCATATAAAATGTGAAAGGGTGCTGATATGAAACCATTATTACCTCCCTACTTCACTCTTTGGGGGTCAGTGAATATCCAGGAGTCCGGACCATGCAACGCACCCAAGCTTAGAGGGTCTAAAAGCCTAGTGGTAAGGCTCCGCCGCGCCGCGTCCTCGTATGACGTCATAGGTTCGCGTAAGATTATTAACTTTGATATTTATTTAATTATACACGCCAAAACCATACATATTATGTTATTACAAATACAAAAACAACAAACTTCAAATTTCATTCTACAATAAAATATCCATAAAAATCTAAAATTTTATGTTTTTTTTTTAAATTCATATAAATGATCCCAGTTTTTTTAAAGTGGATAATATATGGTGGAATATATCAATATCAATGATTTTATTGTTGAGATTATTGTATTGCGTTGCCATCCTAATTTAAGGAGAATTGTGATCAAGGTTAGTTCTATTTTCAGAAATGTAATCTAGACGATTTTTTGGAAACTATAAGTCGGGATTTAAATTAAGTAATATGCCCGCGATAAATCCGTTTAAAAGTATTTAATTTCAATTGTTCCTACTGCTATAAAAAAAAACTCGAATTCGCGGCGTCTTGTTTGTTTTTAATTCTCGAATGCATAGGCAATTATCAGGTCTATTTGCCAGCAATTTGTGGTTGTTAAACAAACAGGCTTCAGATATTTTGTAATTCGAACGGTATTTCACGTGATCAAAGGCCCAAATGGCTTAATTACAAAAGAGAACAAACAGTTAATTGTTAAAGCCAATCAGATGGTTCCGCAGACCAAATTAATGATCCTTGATAATGTTTTATTTTATTAATTAACTAGTCTGTGTCCACGGCTTAACCATAGTTATTTGAAATACGATCTTATTACTATATATATACAATATTTAATTTACAATAATGCATAGAAGTACCGGTAACCACTTTGACCTCTGAGCTGTAAGTTTTCACGTTACTGCTTTTGTGTCACAACTACCACAGATATTAGAATAAAAGACTTGCCAAGGACACCCATCTAAATTCCTGCTGATCCCGATATTGCTTATTTAAAGTATATTAAGTCTAGTTGCGCCCGGCGGTTTCATCCGCGCTTACTTGACACATATCGTTATATTCTGGATAAGTCAGAATATTTTTTTTTAAATTATAGCCATATATTATTAATAAGTGTCATTTTGATGTCTAAGCTTTAATATTGTGAAGTTTTATTATAATCCATGCAGTAGTTTTTAGGTGAAAGAGTAACAAACATCCATCTATACATCCATCCATACTTACAAACTTTCGCGTTCATAAATATTATTAGGATATAATAATTGCATTTCCCATCCATCCATACAATAGACTATAATATGTCATTATTACTGATTATTGAAGTTAATATATCAAACACCGACTGAACAGTGAAAAGTTAAAATAAAACCACGATTGAAAACTAGACTGTGAAATAGAAACTCAAGAGACCGCCTCCTTTTACCGCGAGTAAAAACAGATCTCACAGGATCCTATTGTATCATTGCATGTTATTACGCAATACGGAATCCACGCGTAGACCTCTAGGCTGTACCGGGTCCATAACATACTAGTAGCCATAGACTAAAACGTAATTTCATAGAAAGATTTATAAAAGCTCTACACGTATAGACACTAACGTGGATAATGTTTCAAAAAAAATAAATTTAAATAAACCCCCGACACAATGACCTAAGTTCCCTTTAAAAAGTAAAAAATAAAAATAAAACACTTCGCGTTGGGGGACCGCTATTTTCTGCTTTTACCTGTGTACCTAAAGTACACGCTTATTATGATGTAGATCCCCACCACATATGTTTGCAGATATTGGGTATCCCCCCCCCCCCTTTACCCCCAGAGTTTTTTCAGGGCTCAACTTATTTTCATGGAACATATTATTTTGTAATGTGCACGTGATGCGCTTTCATTTGAGACCCTACTCGATTATATTTGCAGACTTTCGGTTATTCTTCCCCACTTTCACCCCTATAGCTTTTTAACGACTCAACCGATTTTCGTCAAACATATCTAAGAACACTCACCAATTACTCACCTATTATCTAAAAAAAACTGTATTGAAATCGCTTCATCCGTTCGCGAGCTACGGTCCCACAGACAGACGGATAGACACGTCAAACTTATACCACCCCTCTTTTTGCGTCGGAGGTTCTGTCACTGGCGAACTTTACTCCAAATGAGCACTGACTCGGAATTTTACCCGCCTAATGGTAAGGTTTTTCGTGTGGTGACGGATTTAGAATACATAGTGTCACCACATCATTCCACCCTGAGGAAGTCGTAAGGGGCTGACAAAAGAATTAGAAGGCCAATAACCTCGCTGTAAGAGAGACCACGAAACCCCATGCCAACCCGTCTGGCCAGCGTGTGCATTTAGTTGTCTAGATTGTCAACACCTTAATAAAAAAAATTACATGCAAAGCAAAGTCGTTTCAGCCCATGTCTGTTTGTAATAATAAAATAACCCTGTGTATATAAAATATCTTTTTATATACACAGTACATTATATATAGGTAGGTGTAATAGGTGTGATATAATGTACTGTGTATATAAAAAGTGGTTATTTGATTATTACAAACAGACATGGGCTGAAACGACGGAACTACGACTTTGCTTTGTATGTAAAATGTTTATTAATGTGTTGACTTTTTATTAAGCTGATGATATATGGAGTAACTTAGGCTACTTTTGACTGGCTTCCCGCGGTACGACAATAAGTAAGCGCGAGTGACCCCGCGGGGCGCAGCTAGTTTGTAAGTTTTGTGTCAATTGTGTCCAATCCAAATAAATGATTTTACTTTGACTTAACAGAATGAGCTGTGGAGTATGCCATTGGACTAACTTAAAATGGCTTCACTCAGGCAAAGCGACTTCTCCCCCTCGACTGTGCTGCCACCTTGCTGTGGTGAGGGGGCTTGAGTGCCTCAATGATCCGTGGGGCCATACCGGCCAGGGCCTCCCATGCCGGGCGGGCCCACGGGGAGAGGTGAGACGAAGAGCGGCACCCAGCGTCGTGGCGGGTTGCGGCTCCAGGGACTCCTCTGTTCTCAGAGCTGCCTTGGGAGTCGTAAACCGCTGCGGCGCATCATGAGGTCCTCGGGTTGGCGCTCAACTTAGTTGGCCGTCAAACCGAGTCCTCACTAAACGTCCTCGGGTTGGCGCCGGCCGAGGGCTGACGGGCCTCCTCTGCGAGGCCGTATGTCGCAGAAGGGGGCTCCGGGACGGATCGCTGGTGCGCTGCGGTAGATTGGGGCTGCGGGGACTTGGGTGGATGGGGGCCCTGTCCCCAGTGTCTCGCTGCGAGCCCTGGACAGGGGCTCCGGGGACCTGGGTTGACGGTGGACCCTGTCCTAAGGGTTTCCCTGCGGGCCCTGGACGGCTGCGGTGCGCCGGTGTCCTCTGGTTGGCGCCGGCCCGAGGGCTGACGGGCCTCCTTCTGCGGGGCCGATGTCGCAGAAGGGGGCAGCGGGGCGGGTCGCAAGGGAGGGAGCTCCGGGTGACCCGCGCCGCGGACGGAGGCGGGGGTGGAGGGGGGTTCGTGACGATGCGGGCCCCTTCTGCCCTCGCCTAGGAGGCCGGTGGTGGTTCGGGGGAGCCACCACCGACGAAAGCCTCGATGACTGAGGGCGTCCCAGTATACCGGGGCGCCCTCTCTGATAGTCGCTTGCCCGCGTTGCGGGCACCACGCCGGGGCGTCACAGTAGAATGCGTTTACGCGAACTTGTGGCGCCCTAAGCGCGTCGTGTGAGGGTATGCCGCTGGGGTTTTAGTGGGTAAACGACTCTTGGGTAGACGACCCTTGTCGGAGTCCCACATAATCACCGACCTTTCCCCCGGGGTGCGGTGGTATGCATAAAGCATTTCCCCAGCGAAAACAAAAAAAAAAAAAAAAAAAAAAAAAAAAAGGCAAAGCGACTTCTAAGCTTATTATTTCTAGCAAGGTGCGTCAAATAGTAACACGGAAGCTGTCTGCTGCTCCCAGCTGTCTATCAGTAATACCAGTCATTATTCACATTACTGTCATGCTAATGAGTCTGTATGAAGTATTTGAAATGTTTAAAGATAGGAACAGAAACTAAGTATGGTAGTTACGGGAAAGGCGAGATAAAATAACACGGGGAGGCGTAAATGAGTGATAGATGAATGAACTTAAGGTGAATGTTCCAGGGTAGCCCGCGAAATTCAAATTTTCGTACGTTTTTTGCAATTTGCAGGTCAGTGCTAGGTTGTATGTTAATTAAAATGTTATACGCGGCTGTAAGACGTATGTAGATAGAGAATTATAATGATCAAACTCATCAATACAACCCTCCAAGCTCATAAAGGTGCAAGAATGACTTTGAGCTTAAAAAAGTTTTTTATTATTTTAATTCTATAACTACATATATTGACCTGCAAATTGAAAAAACGTACGAAAATTTGAATTTCGCGGGCTACCCTGGAACATTCACCTTAATATGCTGAGAGGGAAGGATGCTTTTTTTGTAATACTAGCTGCGCCTCGCGGTTTCACCCGCGTAGGATAATGATGTGGTGACGGGTTTAGAATACATAGTGTCGCCAACCCAATTCTACCTGGCGGTGTCGTAAGACCAGTCAGAAGAAAATGATAGCCGCAAGAAAAGGAAAACTTGAACTTTTTTTTTTATTTTACGTCGGAGATCCTCAAAGGCCGGGTATCCGGCCTTTGGGGACTGGCCGGGGTATGTGGGACTCCGGGGCGCATAGAGAGCGTGAATTGCGCCCCAACCTACCCACTAAAACCGACGGCGATCCTCGACTGCCCAAACCAGGGCCACGGGATTCACTCTCATTACGGGAGCATGCTCCGTGATTGATACGAAACCCTGTGCCAACCCGTCTGGTCGGCGTGGCACAGTAGGCCAATTACTCTCCATGTAACTGGATGAGGCCCGAGGCAGTGGGTCATATATAGGCTGAGTAGGTAGTAGTATAAGTAGATAGCCTAATATTAATAATAACAAAATAAACTATTAAATTAAGATACATAAACTTAATAGGGTGATAAGATTTTAAAAAGATATTTTGCATTAGGCCTTTTTATAGTTCACATAGCGCCGGCGCGTCCGCCATGTCAAAAACGCAGCAGTATGACAGTTTCGGGCACTTTTCATAACTATGGCTGTGCAACATGCATTATCATAGACTAAGAGCCCGTGAACCCCAGACCTACGGTATTTTATAAAAGCTGAAAGTTTGTCAGCGCATACTCCCAACACAGGTAAGAACGATGGACCATTTATGAAGTTTGGGTTACAGTGGCTTTGGCCGGTAAACTTCGCTAAAGGTGTGTAAAAAACCGATCTAATTACGTCAAATAATAAAGTGCGATTTTTTGGTATTACCTTTAGATTATTATAAAAAATCATGTTATTCATTGACAGACACTTAACATCGTGGAAACCCCTTGCCAGACACCCTTAATGTTCATGGCAGTATGAAAATGGGTGGGTGCGAGTGAGATAGCGAGTTAAATCTACCGCGGACCCTCACTGCGCAGTTGTTATTTCTACTGATAGTCTATGTTACGTACATTTAAAAAAATAATTAAGAATAAATCATTCGATGCTACAACTACCTTAAATTGTTCATTTTTTTACATTTATTCTGTCAATATCTGGTTTAAAAAAAGCCAAACAAAATATTCTTCAAAAATTTAACGATAAACTGCTCAGCTCTGCACGTGGATTGCGAGCTTCCTCCACGGGCGTAGAATACGTGTTGTTTCGGATGGATGCTCATCGCAACTCCTACCAGTTAACGCTGGTGTACCTCAGGGTTCCGTGCTATCCCCCACCCTGTTTCTTCTGCATATCAATGACATGCTTCCATTAGGTAACATTCATTGCTATGCAGATGATAGTACAGTTCATGCGGGATACTTCGGACATCCGGGGGCAGGGCCAGTGGAGACTGCCGAAAAACGAGTCAATTTGGTAATTGAACTTAACCAGACGTTGAACCACATTTCAGAATGGTGATCTAACAACCTGGTTGAGCCAAAAAAACTCAAACATGTGCGTTCTCCGCTAAAAAGTCACCATTTCTTCCTCTCCCGTCTCTTCTGGGCACGACATTTGCGTTACAGAGTAACATCACCTTGCTTGGAATGGAAATCTGCTGCGACCTAAATCCTAAAAATTACATCGTGGCTGTGATCAAAACAGCCTCACGTAAACTCGGAGTCCTGAACAAGGTGCGGCGCTTTTTCTCGGCTGAGCAGCTGTACCTGTTGTGTAAAACTCAGGTGCGGTCCTCTGCCGAGTATTGCTCACACCTCTGGGACGGCTCCGCTAAGTATCTACTTGAAGCTTTGGATCGGTTGCAGCGTCGAGCAATTCGCATTATAGGTGATGAGAATGTAACCATGAATCTCGAGCCCTTACAACTCCGTCGAGATATTGCTGCTCTGAGTGCATTCTACCGACTGTACCACGGGGAGTGCTCAGAAGAGCTTTTCTCCCTTATCCGTCCCTCTCCTTTCCTTTGCCGTAATACGCGTGCGGGCCTTCGGTGCCACCGTTACACCATAGCCGCCATTCCATCGCGAACGAAGAAATTTGGCAACTCGTTCCTTTGTCGCACCCTAAAAGCATGGAACTCCCTCTCTGCGTACGTATTTCCACCTACCTACAATATGGGGTCCTTCAAACGAAGCGTGAAGAGGCATCTTGCGGGCCGGCAGGGTGGGGATGGCTAATGCTATACTTACAGTTTAGCACTAGGTATCCCCACTTCTGGACGGCATTTCCACTTAACATCAGGCGGAACGCAGTCCGCTGCCTGCTCTTACATAAAAAAAAACAAAAACAATACATGCGCAGTAGAAATAAAAACTGCGCAGTGATGGACCGCGGTAGCGGCTTAACTCGCTATCTCACGCGCACCCACCCATTTTCATACTGCCATGAACATTAAGGGTGTCTGGCAAGGGCTTTCCACGACGTTAAGTGTCTGACAATGAATAACATGATTTTTTATAATAATCTAAAGGTAATACCAAAAAATCGCACTTTATTATTTCACGTAATTAGATCGGTATTTTACACACCTTTAGTGAGGTTTACCTGCCAAAGCCACTGTAACCCAAACTTCATTAATGGTCCATCGTTCTTACCTGTGTTGGGAGCATGCGCTGACAAACTTTCAGCTTTTATAAAATACCGTAGGTCTGGGGTTCACGGGCTCTTGCTCTATCAGTATCACACATCACATTTTTAAATAAAGTGCCCGAAAAACATGATGGATGTTCGGGCATGCGCACAAAATATTTTCAACTATAACAAGGACCTTTATTTTCCCAAAAGTTGATATTGCTTTTATTTCTTAAAAAGGTTGAGAGCAAGGAGCCATACTGATGATGATGTGCTGACAAACTTTTTAATAAAACCTACGTCACGATTTACAGACTCGTGAACGTTTAAAAGAAGCGACCGAACAGCTACTGCACAATTCGTTGCAATTTGAATTTTATTCTCACAGTTTTTGCCAATCAGCATGTAAACTTACTGTAATCTTTCGTGCATCGTCTTCTGTTTTGCATATAACACAGTAAAAAGTGATGTTGATAGAGTTAGCGCGATGGTATGAATATTAAATGATCGCAATGCTAATATAGTCATTGTGAAGATTTGCACGTATTTGCCTAGTCTATAGTTAGTGGGTCTGTAATCTAGTTGCATGTCATTAAGTTATTTTTATTGAATCATTATTGATCTAGCGGTATAAGAGCCGTAGACCGACAAAAGGAGAGTTTGATTCGAATAAAGAAAATATAATTCGTATTTTTAAACAACGCAGCTCGGTTTTTTTTTTAATGAAATGTATAGTTATAATTTGATTACAGAATACTTTGAGTATTTGAGACTCCAAATATGAGTATAAATGGAAAAAGTTGAAATATGAACAATTGTACTCTACACATTTATAGACACTTAAGTGTATGCGAGTGAATGAAAATATTTAACGGTAGACCTATCAGACAACAGCTAAGACCACAATAAATATATTCAATAAGAATTTGGAAATCATCCTGTCTATCCATTTATTAGTCTGTGGTAATCAGAGCTAATTATACAGTTTCGGCACTAAAATTACCAATCGTTATTATATAATCAACAAATCCTGCCTGTGCCAAGTTGTCTTCCCAGTGAGGTAAACTAGGTTAATTTTCCGCCATGAATTTGGAGGAGGCTCGACTGAGTAGTGTACCTATCATTTTGGATCTTTAAAGATGATGATGTAGAAATAAAACGAGGAAAGACAAATAAAAGTCAACTCATGAGCAACAGTAAGTCTGTCATATTTTCACCTTTTTTTGTTGTTAACCAATCGACAGCTTTAACGGTACCTGACTTATTTATGCTTTTAAAAGACACTTCAGACAAATTTGTGTCCTTGACGTGTTTTGTTTTAAACGTTAATTTGTTTGTACACTTGAAAAGTTTGCTCAACTCTGTATTTTATAAATATTTAGTAAGTTTATAAGTAGCCACTTTTTATTGTTTTACCGTAACGAATTGCGGTATTATAAATGTAGATACGTCTTATTTTTCAAGTGTGTTTCATAGGTAAAAATTTAGCACATTAAAGTGTTAGGGTGACCCTAACACTTGACTTGTCCGTGTGGTGATGGATTTAGAATACATAGTGTCGACTGCCTCGTTGGTCTAGTGGTTAGATGTGCCGCCTTTGGATCAACGGGTGCCGGGTTCGATTCCGGGGTAGGGCAAGGGTCTTTGTCTAAACCAGAGGCACTGGCTCGGAGTCTGGGTGTAATTTCTATCATTTATCATATTATAATGTATGTATTTACAAAAAAAAATGTATATAAGTACTTTATCATCCATCTCGTTACCATAACACAAGCATTAAGTTACTTAGCTTGGGACGAGATGGCGCTGTGTGAAATGTCTAAGGATACTTAAATGTCCAAGGATATTTACCCCATGTCATCCTAAAAGTGTCGTAAGAACCGACTAAAGGAAATGACAAGGCCGAACAAAACCCTGTGCCAACCCGTCTAGCCAGCGTGGCATTGTAGGCTAATTACCCTCCCTGTGATAGGAGGAGGCCCGACTCAGCAGTGGGTCATTTATGGGCTGAGTAGTAGTAGTAACACTTGACTGTTGAGTTTGGATAAACATTGGATGAATCCAGTCTCCCCCAATATGATGGAAGTAGATTTTTGAGGTGGGATATGATGTTAAGGATTTAATTTCAATTTCTTTGATTACTCGCTTCACGATCGAGAGTGACTGTCTACACTCTGAGACGGTGAGACATATTCAGTGCAGGATGGACTTAATGAAAGTTACATTATTATACTCCGTGATTCATCTCCTTATTAAACTTGTGTTCTGTCTAAATATCGTTATTTTTTTTAATAAAACGAAACCCCTATACCAAACATAGTATAGCACCATCTGTATCGCGGTGGCAGTTTACAAGCACAAATGACACCCAGATTCAGAGATTGCCTCTGGTTTATACAAAGACCGACCCCGGAATTGAGCCGGGACCCCGTGATCCAAAGACGGCACCCCACCTCTAGACTAACAAGGCCATATTGAAATCGGCCGGTTGAACCGCCCAATTTACATATTTTTCCTGCCGCTTTAGCACTGTGACTGACTACTTTATAACGATAAAAACTGCATTCTAATTCGTAATCGTTATTTGCATAACGCGATGACTGAACAGTGTTAAATGCTTCCTATTATAACGTCTCTATTAGCGTGTTATATTTTTACGCGTGTGAAACGATCATGCCTAACAAGGAATTGCCTGCCTAGGTCTGCTTTTTCGTAAATACAAGTTGACAAGCGACTTAGCTTCTATGTTTCTGGAAACTTCTATCTCCTGCATATTTATTCCACGAAATTTGGAGAAAGGTTATCTGTGCTGTTAAACATATAGCTACGTCCATACCAATATTAAAAAGAGGAAAGTTTTGTATTTTTGTATAGACTGCAGTCCGTTTGGTGAAGTATTTAGAATATACATATAGTGCCCTATTTTTTCCTGCCGGTTATGTATTGAGCGAGTCAGCTAATGATTAGCCTGTTTAGTGGGCATTTTAAGTCTACCATGGCGACATATGCCTTTGACTGAAATTATGATGATGTGATGACAATACAAACAAAATTGTGATGATAGATATAGATAGATACGGAACATTTTTACAACCTGTAAAAAATTCAGTGTCCACTCAACAATTAAAAAAAACAAGAAACTAAATTCAATCATTCGATCTTTTCATTTCAATCTTCCTATTCATTCACGCAATTTTTGCAAACTTCATTTTATCATTCACTAGCTTTTGTGCGCGGCTTCGCCCGCGTGGGCTTCGAAACCGTGCATATTTTTATGAAACTAAAATCGGGTATTGTGACTAAACTATGATAGTTAGATATGTGCTCTCTCGGACTTTTTTGTAGATCTTTATAAGACCTACAAACCCGTAGTACATCATTTTGTTCTATTGTCAATAGTTTTTGCAGCGCACGCATAAATAGGTTTTCGATTTTACACCTTGGTTTACAAAATCGCAATTTTCATACGGATCCCTAATTCTTTTGAAAATAAAATATAGCCTATAACCTTCTTCGATAAATGGACTATCTAACACTGAAAGATTTTTTGAAATCGGACCAGTAGTTCCCGAGATTAGCGCGTTCAAACAAACAAACAAACACACAAACAAACAAACTCTGCAGCTTTATTATATTAGTATAGAGTATAGATTTACCTCAGTCCTCATCTATGCAACAAAACAGAGAAGATATCAACATGCAAGATCTTGTGGTGATGAGCCACTCTTTTGAACTTTTAGCTCTCCGGTATCATGTTGACCCCAGCCCACCTACATGACGTTATCGGCTTCTTGTCTCCTGCGTAACAGTACTCGACAACGGCCGGTTATGGCTTCAAAATATTCTGAGTCACCCGAAGGCATTATAAAGTGAGATTGGGTGACATTGTTGTGAATAAATGTATGGTTATATACTCATGGCGAATCAACTATGTTACCGGTTTGGATCTTCTAAAATGGTGATCTTCGTCTGAACTATGGAGTCAAGAACATTATTGCGGTGTTCGAATATAGATATGTTATAGAAGTTATAAGTAGTTAATATGTTATACAATGGAAAATATCGCCACTTGAAGATACTTTATGGCCTGAATGAAGCATCTCCTAAAATGGGATTCTGCTTGAAAGTGATGGACAATTTTTCTCGTATTGTTTTTCTTAATCGTCATATTACACCGTGGTATTTTTTAATTTAAAAAACATAATTTGACTCGATTATTTGGTTATGTGTTGGTATACAAAATGTGCATGTCACAATGCTTCCATATCGCCTCCATCCAATCGATCTCATAATAATTAGTAAGTTGGGGGTCAAAACTGTATCGAGGTTTAAAAAAGATTTCACAATTAAGTATACGTTAGTTTTCATAATATAAAATATATACTAGAGATGCATTTCCTCCGCGTGTAAAATTTTCCATGGGTAGCATTTTTTATTATTTAAGCTACTACCTTTTCATCCACTTGCAACCCTCTTGTAGCCTATGTCTCAGGCTCTAGACTATATGTGTACCAAATTTTATTTAAATGGGTTCAGTAGTTTTGACACGCGCAAACAGACAGACATAGTTACTTTCGCATTTATAATATTAGTATGGAAGTAAAGATAATGATAAATTAATTAATTTGAAATAAGTGCAGTTACTGCCTCTTCCAAGCGCATGGCAACACAAAAAAGAAAACTAAAGTAGACTAGTAGTTCTCAAACGGTACTAAACTCTAATCGTAAGCTAGGAAATTCGTGCCGTCATAGTATTGTCTAAATCTATCGTTATGCTGTTAACCGTGAAATGACGGACAATAACAGTTGGCGTAGATTGATTTAAAAGAGTTTTAATGTTGAATGAGGCGTTTAATTTCGTGTTTAAATTAACTTGAAAGCCGTAAGAAATTATAGAAAAAACTTAACGGTTGAATTAGCATCTAATTTGAATTGGATTGAAAAATTGAGATTATTTATGTTCTTATAGTAAAGGTTATCTTCGTTTCACCCCATAAAGGACCCACTTCTGAGTCGGGCCTCCTCTAAATTCATGGAGGGAAATAAGCCTACCACTTACTGATTAGCCACGTTGGCAAGACGGCTTGGCACAGGGTTTGTATCAAGTTTTCCTTCTCTTGCGGCCAGGTGATCTGCCTCTTAGGTTCTTTTAGTTGTCTCTTACGACACTCTCAAGATGGTATGGGTTGGTGACCTTGTGTATTCTAAATCCGTCAGCACACGGATGACGAGTCTTTTAATAATCCTTTTAATACGTTTTATTTTATAATTAACTAGCGGACCAGACAGACTTCGTCCTGTCAAAAAATTGACTCTTTGACGTTAGGAACACACCTACATTGCTTAGACAACAGTGAGTGGTTGTAATATAATATGAACATTATGCAATAGTAATAAAGCTCAAATTGTCTCTACGTTTTAGTTAGAAAACGTTTGTATGGGAAAAAGAAAAAGGCTGTTTTTAGTTTTTTTTCCGGCAATTATTCGAATTTTTCTCGCCGTAAAAACCATCCTTGAACTTCAACGAACATTTAAAAAAAAGAATTGGCCATATTGGTCCAGGCGTTGTTGAGTTATGCGGTTACCAACACATTTTGCGATTCATTTTTATATTATAGAAGACTAGCCTCTGCCTACGCCTTTGTCCGCGTTCGTAACGGTGGTAAAAAACCAACTTCTCAGACTCTCATACAACGCAGCCCTGATCCCTGGTCGGGTAACCATAAAAGGGCAAAAGGCATCGCGGCTAAAATAAAAGGGTTTCTATCAAGATTTCCTTTGTGCCGTTAGGTTGTCGGTCTATTGTTGATGTCTGCCAATATTGTCAGTGATGCGTTATTTTTTTTTTGACCCCCCCCTTAATATTTAGGGGGATGAAAAATAGATGTTGTCCTATTCTCAGACCTACTCAATATGCTCACAAAATTTCATCAAAATCAGTCAAGCCGTTTCGGAGGAGTTTGGCAACTAAAACAGTGACACGAGAATTTTATATATTAGAAATAAAAAATAGAATTTATAGAATAATAAAAAACTGAAATTACAGGTCATATACAATACATAGTGTCACCACCCCCTTCGATCCTGAGGGTGTCGTAAGAGCCGAATAAATGAAGTTACAAAGTAGAGAACCCAGCTGTAAGAGAAAGAATCCTTAAAACCAAAACTAGTGCTAACTCGTCGGGGCAACGTAGTAGACTAAATTCCCTCCCAGCATTGGAGGAAACCGGACTCAGCAACGGATGAAATGATGATGAAAATTATTTATTTGTTTTTGGAATACAAACGTTTTATGTTGACTTTTATTTTACAGGTAAAAGGCAGTTAGCATTGAAATTGTAAGTTATCCCTTGTCTTATTTCTTTACATAGAAATTTCCTTGCATAACAGTACGTAGCTGCTTAATGAACTTTGATTTGATTTGTGAGTTTCCCTGCGAGATCCTATCAGAATTGAGGCCAACCAGAGTTATCGACATAGCCCACAAGATTGCCAAAGTTAAGTGGTAGTGGGCAGGGCACATAGCGTGCACTACTGGCGCCTGATGGGGCAGAAAAGTGCTCGAGTGGCGACCGTGTTCCGGAAAGCACAGTGCTGGTAGGCCTCCCAAACCGGAAAGCAATAGATGCGGGCCGGCTAGCGTGGAAATCCTTGGGCGAGGCCTATGTCCAGCAGTGGACGTCTTGTGGATGAAATGATGATGATGATGAATCCAGGGATACTTACCCTGGGTATGTGTGTCATTTGTGGTTTATTTATTTATTTATTTATGCTTTATGCACATACAATAATGTACTAAGGCGGACTTAATGCCTTAGGCATTTTCTACCAGTCTACCTTCGGGTGGTGCAGAAACAGAGCGTGGTAGGTGCACTACTACTTAGACTAATATATATGATACATTTACGTATATAATAAATACTATACTAATATACTATACTAACTATACATAATATATATATATATATATATATATAAACATACTCAGGTTATGAGGAAAAAAAAGTGTGATAAAATTCCACGACAAACATCAGGCTAATTGGTAAAGCTCAAATGCTTGCGAACCTCATTCTTAAACGTGTAGCGACAGTCGACCATCCTGATTTCCGGAGGCAGGGCGTTCCATAATAGTATAGACTGTACAAAAAAAGAACGGTGTAGGAAGTCAGAAGAATGGGTAGGGCACTGTAGTTGCCGATTGTGAGAGGAGCGCAAATTTTTGTCATGAACGGAACTTGAGTATTCGAAAAGAGAAGAAAGATAAGTAGGTGGTGAGGGAGAACAAAGAAAAGAGTGAAGAGTGGTCAACGCCCGTACCTCTCGACGCTGCCGAATGGGCAACCATTTGAGTTGTGCTCTAAACTCTGAAACATGGTCATATTTGCGAAGGTTAAAAACGAACCGAATGCAGTTGTTAAGAAGCCGGTCCAGTTTATTGAGGAGGTCTGCATTCAGGTCATAGTAGCACACATCACCATAGTCGATAAGGGGAAAAATTAAGGACTGTACAAGCATTGCTTTGACGTTAGACGGGAGAAGATTCTTAAAGCGGTAAAGGAATCGTAAAGCTCCAGTGACTTTCTGACTGACACTACCCACTTGAGCACGCCAGTTGAAGGTGTTATCGATGATCACGCCAAGATCTTTAACCTCAGAGGTAAAAGGAATGACCGTGCCATCGTACCTTAGACAGGGTAACAAAATGTTATCTACTCTACGCAGCAACCGTGAACTCCCGATGATAATGGCTTGGCACTTAGTCGGGTTAACTGCCACACCAAACCTATCTGACCAGCCCTTGACGACTTCAAGATCTAGATTTACATTATTAATAGTCTCAGAAAGAGTGTCCACACTAGCTTGACGATAAAGCTGAAGGTCATCGGCATACAGATGATACGCACACTGAAGTCTGGGTGTGAGAAAATTTATGAAAAGCGAAAATAGAAGGGGAGAGAGTATACCGCCTTGTGGGACGCCAGTTTCAAGGCTTTTCCAGTTTGATGAAGATTCATCAGAACGGACACTCTGCTGGCGCCCCCCCCCCCCCTGAAGGTAAGAGGAGAACCATTCTACGGCCTGCGGGGAGACCTTAAGATGGGAGAGGATCGATAACAGGATCTCGTGACTGACGGCATTAAAGGCATTGGAGAAGTCAATCAGAACAAGAACTGTTAGTTTGGTGTCCTCCATGCCTAACCTAATGTCGCCAGTCACTTTAAGGAGGGCTGAGGTTGTGCTGTGGCCTGGCCTAAATCCCGATTGTAAGGGACTTATCAGGTTGTTGGTATAAATAAAATGAGCAAATTGCTTGTGGACACAGGCCTCCAGCACTTTCGATAAGAAGGGAAGAATTGAAATTGGGCGGAAGTGATTGTAAAATAAGGGATTGGGAATCTTGGGCAGGGGGCGAACATAGGCTTTACGCCATATGTCAGGAAAGACACCGGACTCTAAGGAAAAATTAATAACGTGGGATACAGGAATAAGAGCGTGATCAAGGATTGTAACGATCATGCGGCGGGAGATGCTATCACTTCCCACCGCTTTGGATTTAATGGATAGGATAATCTTTTTTTGATCTCACCGACGTTGACAGCAGAGAAGTGAAAAGGTGCTATTTCAGGACCCGCTAGACCGCGAGCCCTGGACGGGGGCTCCGGGGACCTGGGTTGACGGTGGACCCTGTCCTAAGGGTTTCCCTGCGGGCCCTGGACGGCTGCGGTGTGCCGGTGTCCTCTGGTTGGCGCCGGCCCGAGGGCTGACGGGCCTCCTTCTGCGGGGCCGATGTCGCAGAAGGGGGCAGCGGGGCGGGTCACAAGGGAGGGAGCTCCGGGTGACCCGCGCCGCGGACGGAGGCGGGGGTGGAGGGGGGTCCGTGACGATGCGGGCCCCTTCTGCCCTCGCCTAGGAGGCCGGTGGTGGTTCGGGGGAGCCACCACCGACGAAAGCCTCGATGACTGAGGGCGTCCCAGTATACCGGGACGCCCTCTCTGATAGTCGCTTGCCCGCGTTGCGGGCACCACGCCGGGGCGTCACAGTAGAATGCGTTTACGCGAACTTGTGGCGCCCCAAGCGCGTCGTGTGAGGGTATGCCGCTGGGGTTTTAGTGGGTAAACGACTCTCGGGTAGACGACCCTTGTCGGAGTCCCACATAACCACCGACCTTTCCCCCGGGGTGCGGTGGTATGCATAAAGCATTTCCCCAGCGAAACCAAAAAAAAAAAAAAAAAAAAAAAAAAAAAAAAAAAAAAAAAAAAAAAAGGACCCGCTAGACCAGATATGAAAGACAGAGTGGAGCTTTTAGTTAAATGATCTAAGGTAGGAATTGTGGTGAAATGGTTGTTTAAATCATCTAAACTAATTGAGGATGGCAGGTCTAAGTGTCGCGATTTGCCGACACCAAGAGTTCTGAGGAACTTCCAGATGTCAGCAGAAGATGAAGAAGTAATATTGCTGAGAATGTAGCGGCGTTTAGCGTCACGTATCATCAGATTGCAACGATTTCTGACTTATAGGCAGCTTTATTATCATCTGTACGGTCCTTTCTCATTCTCCTGAACGCCCGGTCCCGTAATTTCATGGCCATTTGTATGCCCTTAGTCATCCATGGAGCAGGTGGGCGCTTTATTTTCACTTTTTTGACCGGGGCATGCAAGTCGTACAGTTTAGTGATCAGCTGGTTGAGAACAAAAACCTTGTCGTCACTTGTGGAAGCCTCATTCAGGGGCGCCCAGTCGATCATAGATGCATCCCTATCAAGTTTATCAATGTTCATACGCGCAAAGCAACGCCTGTACGTGATCTTGGGCTTGGATTTGGGTGGTTTTAGGAGGTAGGATAGGAATAGGAGATCATGGTGTGAGAAACCAGGGGCAATAAGTTGACCGTGTGTGGATACCAGGGAGGGATTAGATGTGATAATCAAATCTAGCCACGTGTCATCACCAACCGCACTGCAGTGAGTAGCTTGTAGTGGCAACACATATAAGCTGGCTGATTTAAAGATTTGTAATAGTTTATGGGTCCGAGGAGAGTTATGGGAAAGAAGGTTCGTGTTGAAATCACCCATGATGATGTGATGTGCATACTCTGAACCCAGAGATTCTAGAACTGATTCCAATTCAGTGAAGTAATCGGTCAATGGTGGACAATACACGACACCTATGACAGTTTTGACACCTTTAAAGGATAACTCAAGGAAAAGAAATTCTGCCGAGGCAGTGTAAGTTGAAGGTGAAGATGCCAAAACGCTATAGTTAAAATTGTGTAATTTGTAATCTTTAAGAAGTGTCCCAACGATACATGTTATATTTTTTTTGACAGTGGGGCTTTTTTGTCGGTTACAAGACAATGATGCAGGCAAGTCTGCTTTAAAAAATCGACCCACAGTATTTTTTAAGAACTGTATCATTTCCTAATTCTTCTTTAGATACGTTGTAAATATGTAAAGACTGCAGCAGTCACCATCAAGTAAATTACGGTGGTCTCTTTACTGTTTTGTAGAAAAACAATCGGAATTTGCAGTAAGTTGTTTTCTGAAATGCCATATCGACCACACCTAGAGAAATCCGCTGTAAATGTACACTGGTGTAATAAAAAGGTCATATACAAGAAACAAATTGATAATATATAAAGGCTATACTGGCAAAAAGACCTTGTACACAATGCCAGTCAAATAAGCTTTTAATAAATATTAAATTACGCACAATGCAAGGGTCGATAGTACTATAGGTGACGTCGATATTTCACCAAAAGTAAGCTTTATTGACGGTATCAATAAAGCTTACTTTTGGTGAAACCACAAGAAACATAGCTGTACATAGATTATTAAGGTCTACTACTACTCAGCCCATAAAATACCTACTGGCCAGTTGGGACTCCTCCCATTACTAAGCTCATATGATTATAGTCCTAAAATAGTGTGTATTTTTTTTTCAATAAATGACCCACGATTATCGTTCAGAAAAAAATACCTTCTGTCAAATTTTACAAAAAGTTTTTAACAAATAATGTAAACTATATTCAAGCTCATATACGCAAAAAAATAACAATATACAACCACTCCATGTAGAAGAATCTATATCTATACAAATTTAATGGGACTACGACAGGAGTATAGGCGTAGTATTTTTTTAACGAAACCCTGCACTACGTATTACCTGTATCGCGGGAGCAGTTTACAAACGTGTAATTCACGAACACACATTACACCAAGACTCCGAGCAAATGCCTCTGGTTTAGAAAAAGACACTTGCCCGACCCCGGAGTCGAACCCGGGACCCGTTGATCCAAAGGCGGGACATCCAACCCCTAGACCAACGAGGCATTCAATTTGGATGCACGACTGTTCAGGCGTATTAATAATATAATTCACCACTACCTTACTAACTCGGACTACCTTGTCTTGAAATCTGACATACAAAAATCGTCCTTTTATACAACTCTATAGCCTCTTAATGTTTATACCCTTTTTGTTAGACCATGTAGATGTTCAGCAAAAAGGCAGATATTGCAATAAAAAGTTATAAGATGAAGCTCCAAGGCGCTCGCTGGCTTGGAGTCATAATACTTTTATAATGACACGTTGCTACAATCTTGGAAGCCAACAGCTGCGGTAGCTCTGTGTTGCCAGCTATCATATTTCTAGTAAATTCTCCCTGATTTTTTCAAACGGATTCTATTATAATTTAGTCTATAATTTATAACTAGCTGTAAGGCCGACAAAAGAAAAATAACAAGGCCGATAAGCTAACCGTAAGAGAAGGAAAATTTGATACGAAACCCTGTGCCAACCCGTCTGGCCAGCATGGCCTAGTAGGCCAGTACCCTCACGTGTCCAACTGGCTGGTCAATGCAAGGATTGTATCATGTTTTCCTTCTCTTGCAACTAGGTTGTCCCATACAAGCTAGTTTGCATTTGTTAAAGAAACCCTCAGGCCCACACACTTGCTTTTTTCTATTGAAGTGTCCATCAACGATACCGTTGGTAACTAAATTCAAAAGTACTTCTTCTTCTTTTGGTTAAATTGCTTCAGTCATAGGTTTTATGATTTTGCCGCTAACTATGTTTGCAAATTCGACGCGAGATAAAATAGAAATTTAAGTGTAATAATACATTTATGATAAATATATGAAATTGTACAGTTGGTCAAAAGTTCTTGCCAGTACCAACACCGTCAAAATTACTATTATTTTTTTCTTAATTTTGATTCTATTCAGGCACTTCAATTAGACATTAAATGTTACTTACTAAAACCGTTACACTCGATACTCACTTGGCTTCTAAGCCTAAGACGCCATTCTTGTTTTCTATATAAAACCACAGACTATCGGCTGGCTGGGTGTAATTTTATAAGCATGTGGTGTGGGATATTTACGTGACAAGACCAGTAGACTCGCCGCATATTTGTAAGGCGACGTTTCTTTCTAAGAAAAAATAAAACTCCCATCCATAGATAGTTACACCACCGGGAGAGCAGCGCGGAGTTTGACAGTAAAGGTGCACCTTTATTTGATCAAAACAATTGTTCATATTACAGACTACCTGAGTCCCGCGATGTTACCCGAGGTTATTGCCGTAACGCGGGTGACGCCGGCGAATCTAGTCTAAAGTAAAAAAGTAGCCTAAGTTACTCCTTATATCATCAGCTACCTATCAGTGAAAGTCCCGTCAAAATCGGCCCAGCCGTTTCAGAGATTAGCCGGAGCAACCAGACAGACAACAATTTTAAAAATGTTATTTTGGTCAATGTACTGTGTATACATAGGTACTTACGTATTTAGTAAAAAGTGGTTATTTTATAATTACAAACAGACACTCCAATTTTATTTATTTGTAAAGATTTGTACTGTGCCAAGCCGTCTTGCCAGCTTTGTAAAGTAGGCTAATTTCCCTCCAATTTGGTGGAGGTCCGACTCAGTAGTGGGTCATGTATGGGCTGAAATGATGATAGATTTGTAAAGTATTTAAGGAATATATACTGCCTTGTTGGTCTAGGGGTTGGATGTGCCGCTTTTGGATGTGCGACGGGTCGTTCTCTTCCCTGCAATATGGTTGAGGAGAGCGATGGCTGCCGCATGCGTCATGCTTGTGAACAGGTGCCGTTGCTTGGGGTCGGTTGGCTCGGGTGTTAGAAGGTTAGTATTGTTGATTAGATCTGGCTGATGTTTGGCCCTTTGCGACTATTGCGCGCGTTTGCTCTCACAAACTGTCTTATCACGGCCTTGTACCTAAAAATGGCGATCTAAAAAGAGCAACTACAGAGTTTCTTGCCGGCTCTTCTCTGTAGAACTGCATTCCGAACCGGTGGTAGATGGTAAATTTTAAATTTTAAATTAAATATTATTTTGTTGTTTGACTTGTCAAAAGAGCTCTAATGAGCCAACTTGATTAAATGAGTTTTGAATTTTTTTTGTTCGATTCCAGGGTCGGGCAAGTGTCTTTGTGTTAGTGAATTGTCTATGAACTTCTAAATTCTTAAAGTCTATTTGATTTAAATTATAACGTCCACTTTAGGATTATTAGAATGAAAATTGAAAGTTTCCGCAAAAATGTTTCTCTTTATAAGTACATTTGATAGAAAAGTGAAAAATAAACGCAGCGTACAACCGCGAATACAAGTTCTATCATTATTTTTGTATTTCGAATCAATTCTGCCATCTTGTGTTTCCCGTGCGAACAAATTACCCACATTCAGTCATTGACGTTGAAATTTGCGCCTCCAGGCAAAATACATCGATAGCGCAAGTGTAAGATGTAAGACTAGCTTCCGCTTGCGGCTTTGACCGTATGGAGTATGGAGTTGAAAGAGTCGGTAAATGTGATGCGATTTTTTTATTAGAAAGCCGGTTTGCTAGCGACGTTTTATCAAAATCAGAACGTTATAATTGGATTTTTTTAAATGTTCAATGTCAATCGGTGTTTAAATGAATTTGATCACCACCAACTTCAAATGGTTATTTATTTTTATATAATTATTTATTTATTTATTCTTCATGTACTTACAGCAGCGGTACTGCCTTGTTGGTCTAGGGGCTACATGTGCCGCCTTATGGATCAACGGGTCTAGTGTTCGATTCCGGGGTCGGGTCTTTATCTAAACCAGAGGCACTTCCTCTGAGTCTAGGTGTCATTTGTGTTTGTGAGTTACATGTTTGTCAACTGCCCCGCGATACACGTATACCTAGTGAATGGAGTTTCGCTTAAAAAAAAGCTTGCTCCATTCTACCATATTATAAATTTTGCCTTCGCACAGATGTTAAATTTGTTTATCATTAATTAATTTTTTTCTATCGAACTACCAAACGGGTTTCATTTAAACATTGGACCAATCAGGAATAAACACCAGTATATAATGGTTCGTTTTCCACACTCTATTGAAGTCTCATCAGCCGCATTTTCGATACTGACAAACAAACTTCCTGCCTTTTCCTATTATTCTACATAAGCGTACATTTGATGCTTTTGTTGTTGTACTGTAAAATGGTTCGAAGTACTTGAGTGCAAATAGGAAATCCGTCGGCTCTTTCACGATTGGGTTCTGGAGCAAAAGAGCTCAAAAGCTCAACACGCAGCCATAAAACTTAATTGGCAATACAGTATGAAATATACTTAAATATTTGTTATTATGGCTGCATGGGCTTTACCTAATACACATAGATTTTATGTCTAGGCTATTTTAAATTCAGTAAGGTATTTTAAAGGTGTAAGGTCAGTAGGCTATTTTAAATTCAATAGCCTTCCCGTAGATTTTAGAACTGAAAAGTGTAGGTACAAATAAATTCAAATTGGAATCTATGAATTACCTTATTAATATGTTACCATAACAAAAATCGATCTTAGGAACATTACAAAATATTGAGCCAATGATTTGAAAAAAAAAAATCTATCTCAGACAAATTGCTTAAGCAATTTTGTGAGACATTGCTGTACATTTGAATGTTAATTCGTGCCTGTGTAAAATAAATCACTACATAGTATAAAACAAAGTCGCCGTCGTCTGTCCGTCCCTATGTATGCTTAAATCTTTAAAACTACGCAACGGATTTTGATACGGTTTTTTTTAATAGATTGAGTGATTCAAGAGGAAGGTTTATTAGTATAACCCACCCCCGCTTTGCACGGGCGAAGCCGGGGTGGGCCACTAGTAAATAATAAAAAAGTACCCTGACGAAAGAGATGTCTATACTATCATGGATGGATAAACGTATTGATTCCGTGTGGTGACAGATTAAGATTCAAAAGCGGTTGTGACACGTAGTCACCAGGGTGAAACTGACTGGTCTAACCATATAACTGCTGCTGTTCCCACAATATGGGTCGCAGAGTGCAGACGGCAATCGTTCAAACTTTAACCCTAATATATATACTGCCTCGTTGGTCTAGTGGTTAGATGTGCCGCCTTTGGATCAACGGGTCCCGGGTTCGATTCCGGGGTCGGGCAAGTGTCTTTGTCTAAACCATTTCTATCTATAATATGTATGTATTTACAAAAAAAAAATCTATATAAGTAGTTAATCATCCATCTCGTTACCATAACACAAGCATTAAGTTGCTTAGCTTGGGACGAGATGGCGTTGTGTGAAATGTCCAATGATATTTATTGTCCAAGGATATTTATATTAACGTGTGTCCGTGTGGTGACGGATTTAGAATACATAGTGTCACCACCTCATCCCATCCCGAGGGCGTCGTAAGAGCCGACAGAAGGAAATGACAAGGTCGAAAACCTACCTTTAAGAGAAGGAAAACTTGATACGAAATCTGGTGTCAACCAGTCTGGCCAGCATGGTACACTAGGCTAATAAACCTCCATGTAACTGCAGGACGCCCGACTCAACAGTGGGTCATCTATGATAAATGACCCTCTACTGAGTCGGGCCTCCTCCAAATCCATGGAGGGAAATTAGCCTACTGTGCCACGCTGGCAAGACGGGTTGGCATAGGGTTTGTATCAGGTTTTTCTTCTCTTGCGGCTAAGTGATCTGCCTCTTGCATTCTTTTAGTCGCCTCTTACGACACCCTCAAGATGGTATGGGTTGGTGATATGTATGTATACTCAAGTAGTAGTAGTATATACTAACGCTAATCTACCTGGCCAATGTCGCGTATTAGGTTTTTCCATCTATCTAATTGGAAGAGGCCTCACTCAACTGTAGGTCTAGCCTGAGATGATGATATCAATGAGTACGCAACAGCATACTGCCATGGCTATCTGACCTCTACATTAGCATTTCAAACTAGCATCACATGGGATAAATACTTTTACTTTTTATGAATTTGGTAGGTAAAGGAATATCGTTTTTTTTAATATGGTAAGCTTTTTGCAGCGCAAATTAACTCATTAGTACTCAATGAGTTACTTTAAACAACCTTAATTGTACTTAACTGTTTTTCTCCGCAATTGCGGCAAAATTTATCCACCCTTTGGGTCGTACTTTTTAAAGAAATATAATGTTTACGAAACGCAATTGAGGTCAATAAATATAATCAATTAAGTATGTGATACTTAAAACCTTAAAGCTCGGATTAAATATAGGTTACGCTGTGTTACTGACCCCGAAATCTTATCTCTTTAATGTGCACTGCTGACAAGTGGTCGAAGTCAAACTAAAAACCCAAACCGGCTTTATTTTGTGGTTTTTGACACAATTAGACATCATCATCAGCTCACATTAGTCCAATGCTGGACATGGGCCTCCCCTAAAAAGCGCCATAGTGCCATGTCTTCAGCTTGACGCATCCAGCTGCTGACCGCAACTTTTCGCAGATCGTCGCTCCATCTAGTAGAGGGACGTCCCACGCTACGCTTGCCGATTCGCGGTCGGAATTACAATAAATTAGACAATAAACATACATTATTCTTTACCTTAAATCTCCCACATGTTAATCCAGGAGGAGGATTTCTAATGGAAAAAGGCCCCCTGGTATCTTTCAGAGATACTATTACTAGAGTTTTATACAGCGCAGTAGTTAAGATATGGGTGGTTTAATAGTTGGAGATCCAAACAGATTAAGAACCTCATTATTCGCAAAGGAGAAACCATAATTCATATAAATACAATTAATTATATGAACCAAAATGAGTATTTTATATTAAATTTAACGTTAAATTAACTCTCTAAATGTACTTATAATTGGCTCAAAGAAACAGTGCGTGGTCAAATTAAGGACGTAATCTTTTCATCTAAAGCGAAACAAGAAAACGTTGAGTGTCGCTAGAGGTGCGCACGCGCCGGCGATTTTTATAATTGTAGGAAAATATATGTGGATAATTAATAACAATTACAGTGCGCTCTTACAAAACATTAATCGTTTCCCTAATGTTTTGGGTGTGTTGCAACGTATATTGTTGCTGACGAGGCTTAGCTTTGAATCAATTATATTTAAAATACTAACGCGGAATACGGAACCGTGAAGTTATTCCGAGATGTTGAAATTACGTCAATTGGCTTCATTTTTCATAACTTCGATGTGTCTTTTTAACTTTGAGAGACTAATTATTGAAAATAGGAATCCATGCGTTTGTGAAACTCTTTACCTATAGTAGCATTCCAGGACACAATTCCCACTTAAACCTATAAAGCTTTTCGTCCCCGGAATTGAACTAACCAAAACGCTTAGACCAGTAAAGCGTCAATAATTATTGGTAACAAAAAACAAAGATCTTCCCCCTCCTGTGAAATGTAATGTCATGAAACGTAAACGATTGATGAAAGGTGGTAATTAATTAGCGTCCCAAACTACACACTAAAACCAATGGCGTTGCTCCACTGCCCACTTCAGCGGTCTTGGGTTGCGCTCTCCAATGGGTCATTGGGGCTCCTCCGTAAACAAGGAGGTTAGTACACCCTAGTTCACCCTACATTTTTATGGAGGCAGATTACTCTACTATTCCAAACTTGCCTGGTGGTCAGACAGGCAGAGGCGGCTGGAGAACTTTGTTTTATAATATGTATAAGCATAAGAAATGATATGTGTGACGCAATATCTCTGGAGGTAAAGGAAATCTGGCTCAGCTAGATGTAGGAGGGGTCTAAATTCTAATCGTTAGTATTGTTACTGCCAAATCAGGTTATACTGGTGACCCCATTGAAATTGAAAAAAAAAACGAAGAACAAATAAATTGAAATCTGTAGAGTTATCTTATCAAATCTTAAATGTGAAACAGATGCATTCACAACATGTAAATGCATGAATTGTAAAATAATGGCTTCATTTAAAACTGGTTATCAATATTTAATTTTGTATTTACATTTCATTGCGCAAACCTTTCAACAAGATGGAGTTGTAAATTATTATGTTGGATCAAGACATTATTTTACTCTTAAACCCAATTATAAGCTCGTTTTGGTGGTAACACGTTGACGTTGCCTCTTAGAAACTATCAACTTGAGCGCCTACCTAAAGTAATAAGTGAAGACAGACTTTTTTATTAATTACTACTTTTATTTGATCACTATAATCCGTGGGTAAAGCTGTTTTACTTACTTTACAATATCTAAGTTAGAGAAGCCAAGGATATAAGCTAGTTTATAAGTTGTATTTAAATATGTACTAGCTGTAAGATTCCCGAATAGTAATAAAATAAAATAAAAATAAAATAAAATAGTATATCATAGTTTTTGATTTTGGAACTTATTTATCTTTTTATTATTCAAAGATACCGGAATCCGGTGGCCGACTACCTGGTTAAAACCAGAATCTAATTGATACGGGTACCTTTAGGTTGACGACCAGTGGAATGTATATAATTATAGATTAATAACAGAAATAATGTTCAAAATCAACAACACTTCTGATTTCATAAAAGCAAAAATAAATGAATCGATAGAAGCGCACGTCGCGACATTCGATTTTTAAATTTGTTATCGGCCAGCATTAAATATTTCAACCGGCTTTTGTGTAAATCCTCGGGCAGGCCTTATGTCCAGTCCAATTGGTTTGTCTGAAATACTAAAGATGATGATATAAAATAAAAAAAATACAAATATTATTGTTAAGATGAGGTTAAGGCGAATCGATGATGAATAATCAGTGTTGTAACGGGTATAAAGTTTGTTTGTTTTTGTTTGAAACCAAGCCTCTACCTTACCGTATTCAGATTGCAAGATTCATTATTAGATGAATTTGAAGATATTCGCACTTACTACTACTACTAGTCAGCCCATAGATGACCCACTGTTAAGTCGGGCCTCCTCCAGTTACATAGACTTTGGAATTTCGTATCAAATTTGTTTTCACTCGTGAATAGGTTTTCAGCCTGGACGTTTCTTTTCGTCGGCACTTACGACACCATCAGGATGGGATGAGGGTGGTGAAACTATATATTCTAAATCCGTCACCGCACGGATATATGATACGTAGTGAGTTCTTTTATGAGCTGAGAATCAGTTCCATAGTGACCATAAGCATATTAACTTTAACAAGGTTTTTTTTTATTTTAAACGCGTTTGTATGTGCACCAGCAGACAAGTTCCTTAATCAGTCAGGAATAATTTCGTTCTATATATTTTTTTTTTTTTTTTTTATAGGTACATATGGGGTACGTTACCCTGCCATATTTATAAACTGAATTGCTGGTGAAACCCATGGACTGAACTGGGGATCCGTGATCGTAAGCGGCACATCTAACCCCTAGGCCAACAAGTTACTCCATACCAACCCAAGTTTAGACTAAAAGCACCCTTACATTTATAATAATGCTCATAAAAATCGCACCGAATAATTGGAACAGACCATTGATGAAGCATAAAATAAGAAAGTTATTTTCAAACGTGCCAACTTAATTACATAAAAAATACATTCAACAAATTATATTTTAATGAAACCGCATACAATATAAAGAACGGTCAATAAATTAGAAATTTGACGTCTTCATAGTCTTATTAATTGTCTCGACGAAATCGCAGTCCATTGAACGATAACACTTGTTGTATTTCAGCTCGTCGGTACAAAAGCGATAATGGTATTCAAATGATTGATGAATAATACTCTGATGACTTCATATTGAGTTCTTGATACTAATTTGCAATTTTTTTTACTCAAGAACATTCCAACGGAGTCATGATCATCATTATAATTGTATGGCTATTGAATTCAGCTTCCGGCGATCATGTTGCGACAAATCTAATGTAATCCGTTGGCCAGATTAATTAGCATTAGAATAGAAAAAAATATTTATTGTTTATATCAATTATCAATAATGTAAAATATTTATTGTTTATATAAATTATCAATAATGTAAAATTTATCGCGTGTAAAACACGCGATAAATCCGTTAAAAAGTGTTCAATTTCAACTTAGAATTTCCTTTACAACAACCTCGGGATGGGATGGGGTGGTGACAGAATGTAAATTCGTAACATAATGATGTCTTAGGTTTTCACGATCTTTGTCCGTGTCAGTGTTCGTGTCACTGCAAAGTGTCTGAAACATTGCGAATAAAATAAAATAAAACGATCGGAACCGTGAAGAAATCATTTCCTGCAATGTAAATCCGTCATAAGATCTTTTTCTTTTTTTAAAACGAACCTGTATCGCGGGCCACTTTCATCATCATCATCATTTCAGCCAAAAGACGTCCACTGATGGACATAGGCCTCCCCCAAGGATCTCCACAAAGGCCGGTCCTGGGCCGCCCGCATCCACTGCTTTCCGGCGACCTTAACCAGGTCGTCGGTCCACCGTGTGGGAGGCCTACCAGCACTGCGCCTTCCGGAACGCGGTCGCCACTCGAGGACTTTTCTGCCCCATCGGGCGTCGGTCCTGCGAGCTATGTGCCCTGCCCACTGCCACTTAAGTTTGGCAATCCGGTGGGCTATGTCGGTGACCCTGGTTTTCCTGCGTATCTCCTCATTTCTGATTCGATCTCGCAGGGAAACTCCGAGCATAGCCCTCTCCATTGCCCTTTGGGTGACTTTGAGCCTTCTGATGGAGCCCATAGTGAGCGACCACGTCTCTGTTCCATATGTCATCATCTATGGGGGCACTTTACAAACGTGTAATTCACGAACACAAATGACACCCAGACTCCGAGCCAGTGCCTCTGGTTTAGACAAAGATACTTGCCCGACCCCGGAATCGAACCCGGGGCCCTTTGATCCAAAGGCGGCACATCTAACTACTAGACCAACGAGGCAGTCTTGTTAATAAATCTAGTTACAAAAAAGGGTTATATGTTATAATAGAGTTACCATTAGTAATTATTAATGCAATTCATGTAAACGATAATTTCTTTTGTCTGTAGTATAATTTTTTACCCCGCATCATTACGTACAAAGCTTCCCGATTCCCTTAGGGCATGCATAAGTTATGGTTGCATAATACGATAAGGTGTTAAAAGGTTTATTTCACCTGCAGCGATATTCTGAATCGAAAGTAGTTATCTTATTTATTTCGAATTTATGGGATAAATGCCCTGTTGCGACACTACGCCCAATCTTTCTGTGAAACGAGTGCTAGAGAAAGGGCAATTAATAAAATATTTTTAATAATAAGTACATTGTCTCAAATAGATTCCGACGGCTTAGAGCGCCCGGTAGCGTTCGCTTCCCGCACGTTGAACTCGGCTGAGAAAAATTACATAAGTCATATTCCGGCTGGTGACGGATTTAGAATACCATCCCATTCCATCATGTGGGTGTTGTAAGAGCAGACAAAGGGAAATAATAAGGCCAAATGGCTAGGTTTGAAGGAAAACTTGATACAAAACCATGTGTCAACCCGTGTAGCCAGCGTGGCCCGACTCAATAGTGGGTCATAGTCGTAGAATAATAAAGGCGAAAACACAAATAGTGAAGAGGAGTCGAAAACACACATAGTGAGGAGTGATTTTTTGTTCGAATTAGTATGAAATACGCATCGAATTGTTGGTATGTGTCTTTCATACTAACTCGAACAATACAACAAAACCGGTTCCAGAACTACTAATTCGAGCAAAAAATCGTCACGGCATCCAAAACCATGCAAAAACCGTCATTAAATAATAAATATCCTTGGACATTTCTCACATCGCCATCTCGTCCCAAGCTAAGCAACTTAATGCTTACGTTATGGTAACGAGATGGATGATAAACTACTTATATACATTTTTTTTTGTAAATACATACATATTATAGATAGTAAACACCCAGACCCGGAACAAATACTTATAGGTCGTACAAATATTTCTTCCGTGCGGGAATCGAACCCGCGACATGCTACGCAGCAGTCGATCGCTCAACCACTGCGCCAACCGTGTCGCCAAAACTACTTCTACTCATACCGTAAGTGACCCAGTGCCGAGTCGGGGCTCCTCCGACTACATGGAGGGCAATTAACCTACCATGGCACGCTGGCCAGACGGGTGGATATAGCTACCTATGATTTCATATAAAGATTTCCTTCTCTTGCGGCTAGGTTTTCGGCCTTATCATTTCCTTTTGTCAGCTCTAACGACACCCTCACGATGGTATGGGGTGGTGACACTATGTATTCAAAACTCGTCACCGGGTTACTCTTCTACTCAGCCCATAAGTGACCCAGTGCTGGGTCGGGGCTCCTCCAACTACATGGAGGGCAATTAACCTACCATGCCACGGTGGCCAGACGGGTGGATATTTGGTTTCGTATCATGTTTTCCTTATCTTTTGGGCAAGTTTTCGGCCTTAACATTTCCTTTTGTCGACTCTAACGACACTCTCAGGATGGTATGAGGTGGTGACACTATGTATTCTAAATCCGTCACCATACGGAATAACCGTCACGCTTTTGCAAATAGCAATTATTTCTAACGTCTACCCGAAGCGAAGTAATGGCAGGCGAAAAGCTGGTTAGGTTCTGGAAAACGAGGTGCGCTTAGTTTCGTTATGGAGGTGATTTAGATAAGATTTTACAAATATAATATGAAACGCACGCGCACACGTACGGTACCTAGAACTAGGAAGTAGCTCGTAACAGTTTGCAATTGGAACTCATTCGAAATTCCATTCCGAATATAATTACATTCTATTCTAAATTTCATTCAAAAATATTGCAAAAAATATAGCCTTTTAAATACAGGGTTATAGGTTAAGTCGATCCTTGAAGAGGTTGCAGTTTCCATCATTTCTATATTTGTTTAGGTTTATTGTCCCATAAATTGTCTCTAGTTGTGTGATGAAAAAAAAATTAAATATAAACTTTGTTCCATATATTGCTACTACTACTCCAGCAAAGTTAATCGATATCCGTTCCCCATCACTAGCGTTCGTCGTATCATCGAAAGCATACACGATGAGTGGTGTGATAAACGGACATGAATTAACAATGCCGGAGGCTGTTTTGAGCATGTGTCGGTGGTTATAAACGTCGGAGGTGCACGTTATTTATTTAGGAATACGCAGTAAGGGAATGTTCCTACAATGCAAAGCGAAGAGGAAAGTTGGCGTCATGATATGATTTAATAGAAGAAGGTTATGAAGACTTGCTTGAGAGTAACACGTTTAGTTTATTGATGGTAGAAAAAGTTCTAGTTCTACACGGGCTCCTGTTCTCTGAGCTACGTCGCTCCGTGACATTGGTTTGTCGGATAGTCTCGTTGCGAATCCTTTCTTTCAGAGAATTACCAAGATGTGTTCACTGTGTAGCACGCAGAGCGATTTTAAACTGGTCGACAAAATAAAAACAATAACGAACATAACTGCCATGTTATTATAAGCATAAAGTGGCCTGACAGAGCATTTCGCACCTTCCTGCTCTAAAACACTCGCAAATCATCGCAAGTACAAAGTTGCCATTAATTAAAATTCGCGTGCGTGCGATCTAAAAATTAAATTAACCGAATAAAATGCACATTAGCAAGTACCCCGATTAATGGCCGGTATTTCCCTCTAAACTCATTATAACAGAACAGTTGCTTACAAAAAAGCGCGGGAGCGTATCGTGATCCGCAAAAAACTGTATCTTACACCGTCTTAATGCAAATCTACGCATTATCATTTACGCCGCAGCATAGGAGTAGATAAAGGACAGAGAGAAACCTTCTAAGAACAGCGCCACGGTAGGTACACCACTACAAGTAATGCGCGTGTGTGCGGGGGCACTGGCGACTCGTCACGTACGGAACGAAACCGGTTTATACTGGTTAGGCCAGTGCTATAACAAAGGGCTACCTCACCGCTCGCTGTGCATCGCAACGTGCGTGTTTGTTTAAAATTGAAATTTGAATAAATTAGAAAGAGTGTAAATATGGTTTATTGTACTGTGTGCATGAGAGCAATCGAAAAAATAAAATCATATCTTTTTTTAAACATCCCAAAGACCAAAGAAGACTTTGAAATTATGAGATAATATGTTTATGTATGACTAAAAGTAAAGTATGTCTCAAATCATTAAATGACAAATAGATGTAAACAAACTTTTGTGCATTTATTTTAATCCTCCTCTGCGAACCCTATATAAATAGGTAACAATTTTGCTCACTCTTTAGAAGGTTTCCCTCTGATACTCTGTGGCCGCAGTCCGCACCAATAAATCAGCGTGTGGGGCCTTGTTTGCACTTAGTCGTTCAATGCATGCAGTCGTTTACCGTATTGAGTGTAAATATGCATTCAGTGACGTAGGTGACAGAATTCGAACTCCCGATTTCCTTATTTAAATTTTAACTTTATTAGTGTGTTAGCTGTGATTTCTTTTTAAAAGTCTCGTATGTTCCTTTTTGTTTCCAAATCGAACAGAGACTTCAGAATTTAAAATGTTTCTGTGTGTGTATATGAGCTTCAATGAGTCCCGTTACCCCGGATGGGATACTACTTCTCAGCCCATAAATGACCCACTGCTGAGTCGGGCCTCCTCCAATTACGTAGTGGGTAATTAGCCTAATGGGCCACGCTGGCCATAAGTATTGGCGCAGGGTTTCGTATCAAGTTATCTTTCTCTTGCGGTTAGGTTTTCGGCCTTATCATTTCCTTTTGCCGGACGATACCCTCAGGAAGAATTGGGTGGCGACACTATGTATTCTAAATCCGTCACCACAATGACTACGGATGGGATACACTAGACTGCATTCTCACGAACCTGGGGCCTCCCAAATGAGACGTGTTACTCTCACTCTCTACCGCTGAAGTTTCATAGTGGGTAGACGAGTGTTCCGTAACCCTACATTAAAAAGGGATTCGTATCAAGTTTTCTCTTCTCCTCAGGCCTTGTTTTGTCGGAGCTGCGTGCTTGGTTAGATGTGCTGCCTTTGGATCTACGGGTCCCGGGTTCGATTCCGGGGTCGGGCAAGTGTCTTTGTCTAAACCAGAGGCACTGGCTCGGAGTCTGGTTGTCATTTCTATCTATAATATGTATGTATTTACAAAAAAATATGTATATAGGTAGTTTATCATCCATCTCGTCACCATAACACAAGCATTAAGTTGCTTAGCTTGGGACGAGATGGCGTTGTGTGAAATGTTCAAGGATATATTTTTATTTTATTTCATTAATTATTAATTTAACACTTTATTGCACTACTAAATAAATGACCCACTGCTGAGTCGAGCCTCCTCCAGTTATATGGAGGGTAACCTACTGTACCACGATAGCTAAATGGATTGGCAAAGGGTTTTTGTATCAAGTGTTGCCTCTTGAGGTTAGGCTATAAGCCTTCTCATTTCCTTTTATCGGCTTTTACGACACCCTAAGGTGACAGATAAATATTATTACAATACTATATTTAAGTACCCAGTCTTCGTGTAAACCAGAAGCACTTGCTCCGAGTCTGGGTATTATTTGTGTTCGTTAATTACATGTTTTTAAATGGTAAATTGTCATAACGATCAAGTAGTTATAAGACTTGCACTCAACACTCTGAAAGAGTCTATTTTTGCAATGAATTATGTACATAAGTAATATATATAATAATATATATAATTTTATAATAATTTGGCCAAAGATTTATTGGATTTTAAATTTTGTTTAGGCGTAAATATAATTAATTTGAATAAAAGTACTTACATGTAGTGAATAAATTTAACTTCACACGCGTTTTAATTGGACGGTAATTGCAGTGGTTTCATCTGATTAACCCATTAATTGCGTTTTCTTAGAACCCATTGTTAAATTGCATTGTTATCTGTTTCAGATTTCGCGATAACCTGCAAGAGGTGAGCTTTCCCTGCATTCTTGAAAACACTAAGTATTTTGAAAGCCTTTGTTTCCAGATTTTACCATTCATCATCATCTGTTGGACCCTGTGTAAATAGATTTTCCTAGCTCGCCATCATCATCATCTCAGCCCACAAAAGTCCCACTGCTGGGTCGGGCTTCCTCCAATAATATAGAGGGAAATTTAGCCAACTGTAACACGCTGGCCAGACTGGTTTCCACGGGGTTTATATCGAGTTTTCCTTCTCTTGCGGCTTGGTTTTCAACCTTTAATTAACTTTTACGATACCCACAAGATGGAATGGGCTGGTGACACAATGTATTCTAAATCCGTCATCACACGGAACTCGCGTAGTGTTTACAAACTCTCTTATTTATACAGGGTGTAATTATCCTGGAGCTAAAAGTGAGAGCGCAGATCTAGTCAAACAAAGCAGTTTTGTGTTTTTCTAAAAGATTTTTCAATCTTGAAGTATGAGTGAGTTATTGACGTTTTCTGAAAAAAAATTTTGACTCCAAAACGTTGGTTACAGTGAAAATCACCCACATAGATATCGTTATAACCACTTATGGTGCGCTTTGCCGTGTAGGGTCTGGGGAACTAAAACTAGGTAGGTGACCTAAATCCAGCTTCCTGCTATTTAAATTGGACAAGAATATTTTATTGGTCCGTTTAAATCTGTTCCTATTTTACTAGCGTGATAATAGGCAACATTGTAGTGTAATGAACTTAAATATGTCATTTTACGGTATAGTTGAACATAGATCTGCTCGTTTCCTACGCCTACAATGATTGTCTTCAACTGAAACCGGGCATGTACGAGTATGTACGACAGTTGTAACCTACTTTACATCCATTTGATAGGATTTAGCGAATACTAGAAACAGTATTTAGACCTAGAACATGACTTGAAAGCTGTCTCATAGTTGGATAAGCTAGTGTTTTACGAGTATGGTGGCACTTCACTATAGTCCTTGTATTAGTTGAAAATATTTTGTGCGCATGTCCGAACTTCCGCCATGTTTTTCGGGCACTTTATTTAAAAATGTGATGTGTGATAATGCTTGTTGCACAGCCATAGTTATGAAAAGTGCCCGAAACTGTCATACTGCTGCGTTTTTGACATGGCGGACGCGCTATGCATACTATAAAAATTAAATTAAAAATTTAAATAAACCCCCGACACAATAACCTTTAAAAAGTAAAAAATAAAAATAAATACTTCGCGTTGGGGGACCACTCCCACTTATTTATTACTTTTTTTTTTTTTTTTTTTTTTAAGTGGGGGAAACCTTTTATAGGTCCCCAGCCGGTGGGACAGGGCCGGGGTATGTGGGAGTCCCCGGTCGCGTGGAGATGGTGAGTTGCGACCGGTATACCCACTAAAACCTACCACTAAAATGTCACCTCATGTCTTCTACTGTACGGGTAATTACGTATACTGTCCGTTTTGGCAGTAAGCGCCTGAAGCGCTTTTATCCCTCCAAGACTTTGGCAGAGGGGGATAGGGTGTCCCAGCCCGTATCCCCAGTCTCATGCGGACCATGTGTAGAGACATGTCGCATCTTTGTTGCGGTACGGAGACCGTTCACCTCGGGAACTATCTTCTCCTACGGGCGGGGGTGTTCCCTGTGCCCCCGCCTGGATTTATTTATTACCTTTTTTTTTTTTTTTTTTTTTTTTTTTTATACGTGGGGGAAACCTTTTATTGGTTCCCAGCCATGGGACGGGGCTGGGGTATGTGGGAGTCCCGGTCGCGTGAAGATGGTGAGATGCGACCGGTATACCCACTAAAACCTACCACGAACTTTCTGCCTCATGCCGAATCGCCTGCGGGAATGCATTATCACGTCTCGCGAGGCGATGAGCTTGGCAAGGGTGAAGACATTGTGCTCAACCCTTTCATCACGTTTGTGTGTGACATTGCGTCACTCCACCTCTTGGGCCTTGTGTGATGAGCAGTGATTTGTCCCTAATCTGCTGCTCGGCCTTGGGAAGAAGCCTATGTGTGAGTTAGGCTCTTATCTACTTTTGTGTCAAATCCGGTGCATGTCTAATCCTTGAAACGTGTCTGGTCCAGGTATAGTAACGTCCGGTGTGTCTCCTCGGGGCCTAGTCTCCAGTGGGAGGGGGGCGGTCCACTACTCCCCCACCCGGATGCCCCAGTTAGGGAGGAACGTGGCGCTCATGCGCCAGGCGGCGGCGACCTGTGCGTGCGCGCCGCATTGGGTGCGCGTCAGGTGCCCTCTCCCTGTCTCGTTCAGCGTCTTCCTTGCGCGACATGACCAAGTCGGCAAAGGTCTGCACTGCTGTCCACGCTGTTTCGCTTGAGACCATTGCAGTGAGCAGTGTTTGAAGCGATAAGTCCGGTCCGATGTTTGCGACAAGCGTCGCTCTCTCCTCTTGCCACGCTGGGCACGCCACGAGGGTGTGCTCGGCCGTGTCCTCCAAGGCGGCACAGTGGTGGCAGTTGGGTAGAGGTTCTCTACCAGCCGTTCTGTGCAGGTACCTCCCGTGGCAGCCATGCCCCGAGAGGACCTGCGTGAGGTGATAAGTGAGATCACCGTGCCGCCTTGCGACCCAACGGTCGAGAATGGGCCTGATGGCCTCGATCAGCTCATGACCGGCAGTGGGCTCCCGCAGTATCTCCCGCCAATCAGTCAGGAGCGTGCTCCTCTCCTCTATTCTCCAGTTTTGGACAACGTCCACCGTAGGGGTTTCGCCACTGGCCCGGGCCTCAGAGACTCGGATGTAAAGAGCGGTGAGGACCCGGACCTCCAGTTCCCACGGCGGAGTACCTGCGAGGGCACACGCCGCCTCAAAGGAGACACTGCGGTAACCCCTTATAATCCTGATCGCCATCAGACGTTGAGGTCGTTTGAGCAGTGCGCGGTTACGCGGAGTCATTGCGTCTGCCCACACCGGCGCAGCGTAAAGGGCCATTGACCGTATCACCGTCGCATATAGTTTCCTGCATGCGGCGGAGGGCCCGCTGGTGTTTTTAAGTAGGCTGCTTAGTGCGCCTGCTGTCCTCATTAATTTGGGCACCAGCCTGGCGAAGTGCTCCGTGAAGTTGAGCCTCGGATCTAGCGTGACGCCGAGGTACCGTATGGCCTCCCCGACGTCAATCCGTACACCACCTACGATAATGTGGGCGCCAGCTGGTGGTTTACGCCTCGGCCCGTGAAAACACAGGGCCTCGGATTTATGGAGAGCGACTTCCAGGCCTAATTTCCTGATGCGGTGCACCATGTGTGCCACTCCCGCAGTCGCTCTTATCTTTGCCTCTCGAAAGTCGCTGCCCCGTGCCGTTATGAGAGTGTCATCCGCGTAACACGTGACAGCGACACCCCGCAAAAGCTGCCCGCGCAGGGCCCAATCGTACCCGATGTTCCATAGGAGTGGGCCGAGGACCGACCCCTGTGGAACACCGCGAGTTATTGGTTTCGTGGTCCAGCCGTCTCTGGTCTGGAACTTGATCCGCCTGTCCGAAAGATAGGATTCTATGATACTCCTCAGATATGGGGGGAATCTATGAAAACGGAGACCCTCCAATATGACTGCCCAGGGGATCGTGTTGAAAGCGTTGGCAATGTCAAGAGACACCGCCAACACGACCTCACCCTGGGCGATCGCTTCTTCCGCGATATTCCTCACGCGCCTGATGGCGTCGACTGTCGATCTGTTGCGACGGAACCCGTATTGTACGCTGCACAGATTTGGGCCATCCGTGTCCATGTGCTGGACGAGACGGTTCGCAACGATCCTTTCAAACACTTTCCCGATCTCATCCAGCAACACTATTGGCCGATATGACGACGGGGCGTCTGGTGGTCTTTTTATTTTATTACTTTTATTTTATTTTATTTATTTATTACCTGACCCCTGGTCCCCCAACGCGAAGTATTTATTTTTATTTTTTACTTTTTAAAGGTTATTGTGTCGGGGGTTTATTTAAATTTTTAATTTAATTTTTATTTTATACTTTTTATAGGTACATACTTCTTATAATGTAGATTTTGTTAAATTGCACGTGATGCGCTTTCATTTGAGACCCCACTCGTTTATATTTGCAGACATTCGGTTATTCTTCCCCACTTTCACCCCTCATAACTTTTAAACGGCTCACCCGATTTTCATCAAACATGTCTAAGAACACTCGCCCGTAACTCACCTTTCATACAAAAAAAAACTTTATTGAAATCGCTTCATCCGTTCGCGAGCTACGGTGCCACAGACAGACAGACAGACAGACAGACCGACAGACAGACACACAGACAGACAGACACGTGAAACTTATAACACCCCTCTTTTTGCGTCGGGGGTTAAAAAAGGCCTATTGGTATTCGCGTATTTGATATTGAGTACCATGTGTGGGTGATAGTGTTTAAAAACAAACTACTTTTTTGTGGTCACCCAGTGGTCGAAATTCAAACAAAATTAATTTAAATAATTATGGTTCTCTAAATACAGTTATTATGCGTATGGTAATGGATTTAGATTACATGGTCATTTAGATTACACCCCATTTCATCCTGAGTGGGTCGTAAGAGCCGACAAAAGGAAATTAACATAGCCGAAAAACTAGCCGCAAGAGAAGGAAAACTTGACACGAAACCTTGCGCCAACCCGTCTGGCCAGCGTGGCACAGTATGCTAATTTTCCATCTTTTAATGTGAGGAGGCCTGTATCAGCAGTGGGTCATTTATGGGCTGAGTAGTAAATAAGCCGACTGTGCCACACTGGCCAGACAGATTGGCACAGGATTAGTATCAAGGTTTCCTTCTTCGTCTTGTGTTCCTTTAGTCGCCTCTTACGACACCCTCAGTATAGTGTACAGTTACTGCTTTCAACTATTATGAAATAGCATTTTTAAATGAGTAAAATGGTAATTTCCGTTACCATCTTTTACACAACGTACAACGGTAAATACCAAATGTTGGAAGCATTCGAAGAGGCGTGTAAACTCTTAATTTTGATAGATGAGCTCTAAGCGTATACGCAAGAGTTGTCTTTTGCATTTAGTAAAGACATAGCAGATTATGATACAAAATAAATAATATGTGACTATTTCCAGAAATTTAATTGAACTTAATTTTAGTTATAAGCTCACAATTTAAATCTTCATAATTCATCAACAATAAATTCAAAAGACATAAAATGTCTTAGTTCTGTAAGTAATAGTTTAATATGAGATCATCTGCCCCGTTGGTCTACAAAGCTGCTAGAGCTGCTGATAGGTTTGGATCAACGGGTCCCGGGTTCGATTTTGGGCTCGTATGACGCAGATTTTTTTTAAATATCGTTTTATAAGCCATACGTATTAAACTCTTAATCTCTGCCTTGATTAAATTTATAGCCATAGTTTTTATATTATAATAATAATAATATATATAACTATATAGTTATATTATTATAACTGTGACATAAATACTTTTTTACAGAAATATTTATTTTAATTACGTGACAAGATGTGGTGTGTATAAAAAAAAATGAATTATAAAATATATGTCGGAGGAAGTAGTCAGAATGGACTTGATTGCTGGTTACATATAGACGATATCAATTAGCCTAGAAAATACTTTGTTAAATCTTAATTTTAATCAGTTTAATTTGTTAGATTTTTCTATTCAATTTAGTTTGTCATCTTTTTAAAAGAAGACGTTATATTATTTTACATTGTCAGAGCGGAGGGTAGTCCTCGAGCGGGGTCGAGGCGCCATCTTGACGTTCGGCAAAAACTTATAAAAGGAGCGCGATCGAGGTGGATCGGGCATTATGATAGAAACAGTGGTTGCGGTGTGGTGTGTTAATGCTGGAGTGTAGTTAAGATCGGTACCTTGAACCCGCTGCTCAAATAAAAGGTTTAATTAAACAGTTTATTCTCCGACATATATAAATAATAAAAAATTATAAATCCTCCTTACTATTCGTTATCTGGTGGTGTATTCGTAAGTTGCAAATACTATGAAAACTTAAACTATTTTTTGCCGGCGTTCATCAAAACAAACAAACATTATCCTAGCTTAAAATAGTTCTAAATTGATTGCCAAACATTAATAAAATTTAAACGTTTGTGTTGATAATATACGTAACAATTTCGGGATTACTCAACTTTGTAGAAGTATTTTATTTACCTGTCCGAGATTAATTGGCATGCGAGATTAAAATGTTATTACCATTTTATTAGATGATCTGTTTCTTGGGTACATTGACCTATTATAGTCTTTGTGTAAACCAGACGCACTTCCTCTGAGCCCGGGTGTCATTTGTGTTAGTAAAATACACGTCACGTTGCACCCGTACGATGCCGGGGCGGGTCGCTAGTATAATATAATAATATATCCTTGGACATTTCACACAACTTCCGTGCGGGAATATAATAATACCATATTGAGGGTGTCGTAAGAAGCGACTAAAAGAACGCATTAGGCAGATCACCTAGCCGTAACAGAAGGAAAACTTGATGCAAACCCTGTGTCAACCCGTCTTGGCTGCGTGGCACAGTAGGCTAATTTCATAACATGAACTTAGAGGAGGCCTGACTCAGTGGTGGATCATTTATGGGCTGAAACGACGATAAAGGCCCTGTAGTCCGGAAAACGATCACGCTTAGGTAAGGTTAGGTTAGTAGGCCTAACCGAGTTTTATGTATGAATTAACTCTGGCCTTGCTTCGAATGATCGTCCTCGAAAGATATCGAAGCCACGCATAGCCATGTGTAATACCTTTTTAGAATCCCTATTAAATGCGCCAATAATTGTGATATAGGGTCACTTTTGTGTAGAGTATTTTTTTTTCACAGTGGGGTCTGAAGTAAATAACAAGTTTTGATTTAAGTATTATTGCTTTCATAAAACTTAATATCATCTTAAACACACCCAATAAACTACCATAAATAGTATGTCTAACGAAAGGACTCATCAGTACCAATCTAGTGAAAATTATAAAAAAGATACAGGGGGAAGATTTTTTCGAATTTTATCAAGTTTTAGTAAAAAAAAGACAATTTCTCATAAAAACATAAAATCAATTGTAACTCTGCAGGGGTTGACCCTAAGGACCTCCCGTAGAACAATTTTTTGCTGCTGATGACTCCATCTAGCCGCTGGTTTCGTTTGATCCACGACTTTATGACCACCCTGTATAAAGGTACTAAGATAGTTATCGGGATAGTTATATCAGATATCGTGACCAAACGATTCTATCGGATCATTTTTTTTCCTTCTCGCCAAGACAGTTATAATCCAAGAATATATTAACCATTGGTGAACCCGCGCGAAATATATTTTTTTCCTTTTGTTAAACAACATGGTATAACTATCGCTATTAAAAAATAGGGGTTGATCGTAGAGGGGTGAAAATTTATGGATGTATGTATTTTTGTATGTTGTATCATAAAAAATAAGAACTATAAACAAACCCTGTGCCAATCCGTGTTACCAGCGTGCCACAGTAGGATCCTCCTTGTAATTATGGAGTCAGTAGTAATCCTCATCAATCATACTTTCTACAACATGTTTAGCTAAACCGTCTCCATCAGCGGCAATCTCCAAGATTGCAGCCAGATAACATCTTAATAGCAGATCTGGTAGAATCTCACAAATGGCTGGTTAAAACCATAGTCGCTTGACTTGTCTGAACTCTTCATTAATTGGTGCTTATCATTAGTTTGTACACGTTTCATAAGTCCTATGAATATATGGGCTTATTAACTCATTATTTATCCCGTAGTTGATTTATGTAGAAAATAACATGTTTCAAATCCATCTACCACTACTAAGCCCATAGATAACCCACTGCCGAGTCCACCCCATTGCATCCTGAGGGTGTCGTAAGACCCGACACAAGGAAATGATAAGGCCAATAACCTAGCCGCAAGAGAAGAAAAACTTGATAAGACACCCTTCTTTTTTTTTTGAGAATGGTAAACTTTCATGGTTACCCAGCAGCATTGGGGCCACGGCTGGATTATGTGGGACTCCAAGGCGCATTAAGACTGTGATTTGCGTCTTGGTTACCCACTAAACCCCCGTCTATGTCCCGACACGCACTATATCCCTGTGGGTCCTATTTCTCCATGAGCGCTAGGGGGAGATGCTGCTCGACCTTATCTATCAGGCTCCATTGAGAAGACACCCTGTATTAAACCGTCTCGCTCGCGTGGCACAGTAGGCCCCTCCATGTAACTGGAGGAGGCCCGACTCAGTAGAGGGTCATCTGAGGGCTGAGTTGTAGTATTAATACTATCAATACTTTAGTTAAGGCTATAGAATTTTATAGGTTCTGTTTGCAAAATTCTCTTGGACAACGTAAGTCGAGATTTTGTTTACTTGCAGTGCTAGTTCTATCTCAACTAGACTGTAACTAGTTTAGATAAAGGCGTTAATCCTAACCACGCTGCCAAGATATCCGAAGGCCGGTCCTTGAAAATGCCGATGAACTGGACTTGTTTATAGCTAGTTTAACTAGTAAACGAACTTCCTGTTTAGTACATCACTATTGCGGATATTCAATGAGTAATGTCATCGCGAAACAATTTTCTCATCAGTGGGAACTTAGCAGACAATTTGCATGATAAAGCTATCAATTTCATGTGTTTAATGCCGAGGCACAGTAGGCTAATTACCCTCCATGTAATTGGAGGAGGCCCCATTCAGCCGTGGGTCATTATGGGCTGAATAGTCATTAAGTAGTAATGCCCGTGTGTTGACCGGTGTATGGAGAAATCTGTGTAGATTTTTGTTACACCGGGAACAATTGTTATGTTACAATGAAATTGTATGTCTTTACATAGTAAAAACAAAGTCGCTGTCGTCTGTCCGTCCCTATGTATGCTTAAATCTTTAAAACTACACAACGGATTTTGAAGCGGTTTTTTTTAATAGATAAAGTGATTCAAGAGGAAGGTTTATATGTATAACCTACCCCCGCGTTTCACGGGCGAAGCCGGGGCAGGCCACTAGTAAGAAATATATTTTAAAAAAAGTATACGTGGTGTCACCTACCCATTCCATTCTAAGTCATAAGAGCCGCACTAGGAAATGACAAGGCCGAATACCTATCCGCAAGAGAAGGAAAAATTGATACGAAACCCTGTGCCAACACGTCTGGGCAGCATGGCACAGTAAATATCTTTAACCAACTCTTAAGTCACCCTCAGGATAGAATAGGGTAGTGACATCTATGTATTAAAAGCTCGTCACCACGCAGATAAAAGCAAATATTTACTAATATATATGGAACATATATAATGGACATATGACATATGGAACAGAGACGTGGTCGCTCACTATGGGCTCCATCAGAAGGCTCAAAGTCACCCAAAGGGCAATGGAGAGGGCTATGCTCGGAGTTTCCCTGCGAGATCGAATCAGAAATGAGGAGATACGCAGGAAAGCCAGGGTCACCGACATAGCCCACCGGATTGCCAAACTTAAGTGGCAGTGGGCAGGGCACATAGCTCGCAAGACCGACGACCTGATTAAGGTCGCCGGAAAGCAGTGGATGCGGGCGCCCCAGGACCAGCCTTTGTGGAAATCCTAGGGGGAGGCCTATGTCCAGCAGTGGACGTCTTTTGGCTGAAATGATGATGATGACTAATTATATTATGTTGAAAATTTAGTCCGTGTGGTGACGGATTTAGAATACATAGTGTCACCACCCCATTCCATCCTGAGGATGTCGTAAAAGCAAATGAAATGACGGCTGATAATCTTGCCGAAGAGAAGAAAAACTTGATACGAAACCCTGTGCCAACCCGTCTGGCCAGCGTGGCACAGTAGGCTAGTTACCCTTCTTGTAACCGGAGGAGGCCCGACTCAGCAGTAGGTTATATATAAGTAGTAGTATGTTGAAAATTTATAAGTGTCAATAAATGTTGACAATAATATCCTTAAATTATTTAGCTCCCTATTTAATCACAAAACGCCCAGTGGCATTCTAATATGCAAAATGTCTTCGCTTCCGTGCTTTGGGGGCATTCACTGATAATATTATGGTCATCTTGACTAATGGGTTACAATCTAACCAACCTGATTAGACAAATAGCTGTCCAATTAATTTAACACCATGTGTATATATTTTATCTTAATGGCTGCACGCTTTGGTTTAAAGCTATCAACATAAGATTACTTTGATTTAATGGTACTAGATGGTGTTAAAACGATCTTCTGCGAAAAGGAAAATTATAAATTAATTAAAATCCTGCGACTTCGTTAGTGTAGAACTCGAAATTGATGTTAAGTTATGGAAATATCCTTGGATCATTTCACACAACGCCATCTCGTCCCAAGTTAAGCCACTTAATGCTTGTGTTATGGTAACGAGATGGATGATATACTACTTATTATACATTTTTTTTGTAAATACATACATATTAAAGATAGAAAACACCCAGACCCGGAACAAATACTTGTAGCTCGTACAAATATTTCTTCCGTGCGGGGAATCGAACCTGCGACATGCTGCGCAGCAGTCGATCGCTCAACCACTGCGCCAACCGTGTCGTCGGCATAAATTCATATGACTACTACTACTACTAAGCCAATACATGACCCACTGCTAAGTCAGGCCTCCTCCAACTGCATGGGGGGTAATTAGCCTACTGTGCCACGGTGGCCAGACGGGTTGGCACAGGGTTCCGTTTCAAGTTATCCTTCTCTTACGGCTAGCTCTTCCGCCTTGTCAATTTTCCTTAGTCGGCTCTTACGACACTCCGAGGCTGGAATGGGGGTCTAAATCCGTCACCACATGGAAGTACCTCGCACTAGGCTAGCCAAATTAATTTTAAATAACAGATACCGTGTGACGGATGTGGAATTCATAGTGTCACCTATCGACGTTCAAACCTGAGAGTGCCAACAGACTCAAGGAAATAAAAATGCAAAATACCTATCCGCAAGAAGGAGAACTTGGTAAAAAAACCCTTGTGGCCACCCGATGCCCAGCGTAGCACAGTATACCAATGTCCTTCCTTGTAATTGGAAGAGGTTTGACTAAGCATTGGATCTTTTATATATATGACTAGCTGTCCCGGCAAACGTTGTTTTGCCAAATAATTAACCATCCCCCGCGCAACCCCCTTCCCCGCGCAACCCCCACCCCGCGCAACCCTCTAGGTCTTATGGTTCCAGAGATATCGATCTCCTATCGCAAACAATGTTTTGCCATGTAATTAAATAGGGGTTGATCGTAGAGGGGTGAAAATTTAGGGTCGTTTGTATTTTTCTATGCTGAATCTTAAAAAAATAAAAGCAAAAAATTTTCTCTAAAAAATAAACTTTTTTTTTGACCCCCACCCCTTAAAATTTAGGGGGATGAAAAATAGATGTTGTCCTATTCTCATACCTACCCAATATGCTCACAAAATTTCATCAAAATCGGTCAAGCCGTTTCGGAGGAGTTTGGCATCTAAAACTGTGACACGAGAATTTTATATATTAGATGATGCGGAAACTGCCCTCGCGATAAAGGTTATACCTAGTATCGTGGCGAGGTTTAGTTTTTTAAATTAAGAAAGAAAGAATAAAGATATACCTTTACCCTTAAGAGAACATTTGATACAACCCTGTACTAACCTGTCTTGCCAGCGTGGCCAGGATCATGTGTGGGTTTGAAATGGTGATGATGAATATTTCCTGTTATTATGCAAATGGGCTGGCCACATCTGTCGTAGAACTGACGGCCGCTGGGGCAAACAGGTGCTACAGTGGAGACCACGTACTGGCAAACGTAGGGTGGTACGCCCCCCTGCTAGATGGAGCGACGATCTGCGACGGGCAGCCGGCAGCAACAGGATGCATAGAACCGAAGACCGGGTTCAGTGGCGAGCCTTGGGGGAGGCCTACGTCCAGCAGTGGACTGAAATAGGCTGATGATGATGATGATGATGCAAAATAGACTCTTTAGGTACAATATTTGACCCTATAGAGAACTTGTACATAGGTTATAAATTAAATTGCGACATAACAATAGAGAAAGATGGTCTGACACGCCTCTTACTAGTCAAGTCTCAGGGTTTGCAGCCTGAAATAACCTGATATAGTTATTACGTTGTTTTTTTTATTTGACTTTCTGTCAAAAGTTATTATTAGAAGTAATCGTAAAACGCAGAAATAGACATGATGGAAAAAACTGCGTTAACAGTACATTTTGATTCTGGTTCTTGTTTCCTAAATAAATGATTAATTTTGACAGAATGTCTGTAGACAGATTATTTATTCGTTGTATATAAAACAAAAAATTATTGTTACAAATTAAAATATACAAAGATTAAATATTTTTATAGAATTTAAATAAAAATTGAAATAAAGAATTATACAAAGACGGAAGAAACTCCGATGATTTGATCAGAGAGAGAACTAGTTACTATCAACAAACCACAAAAACCAATGGCCTGAGGCATGATATGATGATAAAACTATTTTTATCATCATATCATGACTCAGGCCATCTATCTATCCATATCTTTATAAACTTTACAAAGACAACCTTAACTCTTACAGTAAATACCAGTTTTATAATCTATGGGACTTTGTGGACAATAAACAAACAACATGTATCCTATATTATATTCTTGTTGAAAGTTTGTGGAGCTGCGCAAAGCCATTATTTAGCCTAGAGCGACGACAGGTGTAATATGTTTAAGACAGACCTGAAGCATTCCTTTAATACCTTTTTTAATGCTCACTAACAAGAAATAGAATGTAATTATCTTTATGGTTTTTCTTATTGTGCATGATACTTACTAGTAATACGTATCTAGGTGTTAGATGTGCTGTCTTTGGATCACGGATCCTCGGTTCGATTCCGGGGTCGGGCAAGTGTCTTTGTGAACCAGAGGCACAGAATTTCGGATGTAATTTGGGTTCGTTTTCGGGGCTGGGGTATGTGAGAGTCCCGGTCGCATGAAGTTGGTAATATGCGAATCGGTGTACCCACTTAAACCTACCACTATTTTCGTCGCGAGCCTGCTGGCGTCCGGGAAACTACGTAATCTTTCCGTTTGTTCAGATTGCACCCAATGCAGGGGTTTCTTAATAAAAAGAAAACAAAAAATGTTCGTCAAACTGTAATCATGTTGAATTTAGTCAAAGATGTTTTTTTTCTTTTTGTTCGTAGAATTAATAGCCTGTTAACGGTACGCTAACCAAAATTTTCAGCGTAGGCTATCTAGATTTTTAATCGCTTATTTCTTACTCCTAATCGCCTCTAACGACACTTTTACGATGGAACCGGTTGTTGACAGATTATTTAATGAGTAATACACGGGATCCTAACAATATAACTTAAATATTAACAGTTTATCATAAACCAAGATTTATTTTAACAGTGCAACATAAACCAAGATAACTATCATAAAATAGTGCCTCTGGCTTCCGCAACGACACTTGTCCGACCCCGGCATCAAACCCAGGACCCGAGATCCAAAAGCGGCCCATCTAACCCTTAGACCAACAAGGCATTCTATCGTACTATCGAACGTACCCTAAATAACTAACGCGCGGGCTTAGTTATTAGTAATACAAGTTTACAGCATGTTGAAATTTAAAAAAAACATAACATATTCATTACGTAATTGACGGCAATTCATGTAAATATAGAGCAACCGGTGTTCCTAACATTTATTCATTTAAATGACCACCACGCGAACACTTCTCAGAAAAATGATCATCTATTTGAGATAATGCTCTTTTCTATGTAATTTCTGCGCCTTAGTTCCAAACAAAATATAAAGTGACTTAAGGCTTTTCAACACGTTTCACTATTGCTGTAACTTATACAGGGTGATTTTTTAAGCGCACATGCACATGCTCAGCGCACCCCGTGGAGATAGTCAGGGCCCACGGGGTAGTCAGCGCGGGGCGGCACACCGAGGGATGTTTATCCCCGAGCTGATGTGGATAGTACATCAAGCCTGCCTGCCTCGTTGGTCTAGTGGTCAGATGTGCCGCCTTTGGATCAACGGGTCCCGGGTTCGATTCCGGGGTCGGGCCAGTGTCTTTGTCTAAACCAGAGGCACTGGCTCGGAGTCTGGGTGTCATTTCTATCTATAATAATATATGTATGTATTTACAAAAAAAAATGTATATAAGTAGTTTATCATCCATCTCGTTACCATAACACTAGCATTAAGTTGATTAACTTGGGACGAGATGGCGTTGTGTGAAATGTCCAAGGATATTTATCAAGGATTTTACTCCGAATAAAATTAGGATGATTTCGTAGGTTTTCGCGACTATGACTCATTGAAATTAAACACTTTTATACGGATTTATCGCGTGTATATTTCATTATTTCACATTATCCAATAGCTGTTACCCGCGACCCGCGTATGGTATTTGATGTGGAATGTGGAAAACTCAGTAAATAAGGACTGCTAAAAATCAGGCAGTGCCGCTCTTCCTCTGGACTTTCCCCGAGGGCCCGCTCGGCATGGGTGACCCTGAGCCGGTATGGCCCCATGGATCCTAAAGTCTCGCAAGGCCCTCACCACAACAAGGTCAGAGTCGAGAGGGGCACTTACAATGTTTGTTAATATAAATGTCATTATATTGTTTTATTTAGAACTAGCTGTGGCCTGCGCGCGTTGCCACACCATGAAACACTACACACATACACCCTCACACACTACACCCCTCACCACAACAAGGTGGCAGAACGGTCGAGGGGGGCACTTACAACTTACAATGTTTGTTAATATAGATGTCATTATATTGTTTTATTTAGAACTAGCTGTAGCCTGCGCGCGTTGTCACACCAGGAAACACTAAACACATTTTAATTGTTTTTTGGTTCAGAAGCCTTCCTGGGCTCACCACTTTTGTTGAAGATCATCACTTGATCAAATGCATATTAAAATAATTAATAAAAATTCTTTTTTTAAAATAAGAATAAGAAGATGTACCTATTAAAGTGTAAATATTTGATGGCTATGACGGTTTTATACTATTTAATAAATCGCATCGTGAGTATTTTGCAAGCGAACAACTCAACAGGTTTCCAACCTGTGTATGAATCTAATTTCACAAATAAAGCGTTAACGTTTGATGGTTTCCGCTGACGGCTATCAACCCCGTACTAAATTCTAATTACCTTAACTCTAGGTTTGATTAAATTAAGTTTATAAATGTTTATAAAAAAAAGTTCTGAGTATTATTTTGTTATTTAAGTGAACGTGCCTAAAAATAGTAAAAATAGTTCAGAGCCTATTATTGTATAATATATATAGAAGGAAACAATCAAATCTTTCCTCTTCATAATATTAGTTTAGATATTTTTAGATTCCAAATATCTGAATATTCGATATCTGGCAACTCGATCCAAAACAACTACGTTCCGTCTGTGTAATCGAGTAGAAAACGATGAATTAAAAATCGAATAAGGTAGTATACCTTAAACAACTGGTACACCTTTACTCTTTTCTCTAGTAAGAAAAACAAGGAAAGTTGAGACAGGGAATGTTATAATGGATCTCGATTACGTGACTCATGACACGACTGGGCATTGCGTGTCTCGTCTCTCAAGTTCCTAATGGGCTCTCACTCTTACTTTTATTTACATCCTTTTCTTTATAATGGCTGGACCAAGCTACGTTGCCTAGGGATCTAGTTCCTGCGTTGCTGATTCCTACCACATTAAAAGGAACTCGTTTGTATTTCAATTTTTTAATCCCCGATGTAAAAGATGGATATTTTAAGTTGCATGGTCCGTGGCACGGTAGCTCCTAAACGAATGGACCTATTATGATGCGGTTTTCAAGTAGTTGTAGACGTGTTTATCTTAATCGGTTCAACCGTTTTGTATCCTCTAAACTTTTCAAATTTGGTTATTCAATATAAGACATTGAACAGTATATGGATTTGTCAGTGGATTTTTGACGTGAGCAGAAACTCTGGGAAAGGAAAGGCCCGGTTAACATTATGCTATTATTTTTATTAGGTATTTAAAAATAATAAAGATATAGTATTAAAGGATGACGTGTTTGGGCAATTCAAAACTATTTTCGTCGTTTTTTAAGTAGAAGTAGTATATTTAAGTAAGCTCGGAGTGTCCCTGCGAGATCGAATCAGAAATGAGGAGAAACGCAGGAAAACCAGGGTCACCGACATAGCCCACAGGATTGCCAAACTTAAGTGGCAGTGAGCAGGGCACATAGAGCGCAGGACCGACGCCCGATGGGGCAGAAAAGTCCTGGAATGGCGACCGCGTTCCGGAAAGCGCAGTGCTGGTAGGCCTCCCACACGGTGGACCGATGACCTGATTAAGGTCGCCGGAAAACGATGGACGCGGGTGGCCCAGGACCGGCCTTTGTGGAAATCTTTGGGGGAGGCCTATATCCAGCAGTGGACGTCTTTTGAAATGATGAGTATATTTAAGTAGTAAATTCATTTAAATACTACTCAGTATTTAAAGAAATTTCGAGTCTTTCTTCTTACTTATTAAATAATTGTTCAAGTGGAAACACCTTTACAAAAAACAGCACGCGCTCTGATTAAATATTCACTAGAATTGACGAAGCGTTTGTATCTATACAAGCATGACGACGACACAAAAGCTTACTAACGTAATTATAGTTTTTCAAACACTTTCATCAAAATAAAAAAGTTGTACAATTTGTTAGCGAAGGAAAAAAGTCATTAAAAACGTAACTTAATTGTGGCGGGACCGTCGCGCGACCGCCATTATGCTTCGGCCAGTAAACTGGGACGTATGGCGATGTCGCTACTAGGCAAGAAAGCTTGTGATCAACGCAGTGTTCCCCACTTAGGGGAGTTTTCCCAACTTTAAGGGTAATTTAGTGGGATGCGCGTTTTGTTACGGATCTTGTTGACTTGCAATTTTACTGACACTGAGGATATTAAAAAACCACTCATGATTTAGAAAAAACCTGATGATCTTGAAACGGCTTAACCGATTTAGATAAAAGGTCGCATCACAAAAAAATCTACTTTCAAAGTTGCCTAATCATTCTGCAATTTAGGAGCAACGATGCCACATACAGAAATTTCAAATCCATTACGCTGTAATTAGACGGAGGTTAAAAAAGAGAAGTAGAAGATAAAATTCTGTAATATTTTTTAAACATCGATTTAGTAATAGGTTCAATTTCAGATTTGGCGCTCCTAAATAATAGACGGATTATGTGGTGGATTTTTTTAATTTGAAATCAGGTTTTGTTGTTATGTTGTGATTTTGTTGTGAAGCTCTTCAAATATTTCTAGTTACATCGAGTGGTTTTAATAATAATGTGGTAATATTATATTTCCTATGTAAGTTTTCAACTTGAATTTAAGGGTAAATTAGTTCCGAGAGTTATTAACACTAGAACCACGTCAGTTCCAAATTCCGCCACCCGAACGGATAACTTGGCGGTACTATTCTGTTTCCTAGTAGTTTTTTTCCGCAAATTGGTCGCTCGCTTCTTTCGGCGGCTGAAATTTCACTTTCACTGGTACGTGCACTGTTCGTCGTATTGATTATACAAATAGCGATTGGTTTGCGGTTGTAAAAAGAAGTCTAGTTTAAGTGCGTGATTTTCTTTTGGATGCTCTAGTGGTTTTATTAGTATGAAACTAGCATTGTTCCCCGACTGCGTCTAGACTCAAGCACGGAGTTTGCTTGAACATTAACCATTACTAGTTAGTTTTTGTGTGGTGGGGGATTTAGAATACACAATATCACCACCACATCCTAGCACTGCCCTGCAAATTGCAAAAATCGTAAGAAAATTTGAATTTCGCGGGCTACCCTGGAGCATCCACCTTAATGTAGTACTTTTTGCGATGCGGTAATAACTGTTATCATATTGATTTTGATGATAATTTCCTTGGTATTATTCAAAGTAACAATTTATCTAGCCTGTTAACTGGTTTCCTCGATACAGGCTTGCCTAGTTAGGAAACCGATGGATATTATTAAATTAGTTTAAGTAAACCAAGCGCTCTGCAAAATTTTCTAAATTTGTAATCGTTCTGTTACTCATAGGTCCTAACTATATTATGTAATTTTGCACCAATAAATGAATTATTGAATTAATGAATAAATGAATTATTTATTATGTATTTATTTATGTACAAACAAACTATTGTAAATTTCTCGAACGTACAAACATCGGATTATCAGATTTTTCTATCAGACTTATTCAAATCAAATCAAATCAAAATGTTTTTTATTCGAATAAATTCTTGCGAATGCTTTCAAATAGTCAAAGATTAAAGAGAAAAAAAAATTTAAAAATAAAAATCATAAAATAAAATTAATAATTTAGTTTTTACCACCGGTTCGGAATGCCATTCCATAGAGAAGAGCCGGCAAGAAACTCCATGGTTGCTCTTTTAAATAAGAGGGTTACAATGATGGTGGTACAAACAAGTCTGACAGATTAGTGAAAGCAATAACACGCATAAACATGTAGCACATTAAAAAATAAGAACATAAAAATTAGTGAAATTACCCAAATTACATGGTGCGTGCTGAAACTGCACTCACATACTGTTTACAAAACTTCACTAATGTAATGGCTGAAAGATCAGAGCTAGACCATAACATAGCCGACGTTACTCCCATGCGTCACTATCTGATAGATAGTCATTGACTTGATAGTACGCTTTTTTAATTAAACCGGACTTAACCGGATTCCGCGTGGTATTTATCAAAAATGCTATTTTTCAGTTCGCAGAGTTTACGATAACTTGTAAATTTTTTATGGGCCCAAAAGATTAAAAAATTTCAAAAAATCGGCTAAGTTTGCCACAAAAATGTGGAGACATTAAAATTACTAAAAGCTACATCAACTATCTACCCGTGAAAGTCCCTTTAAATTCCTTCCAGCCCTTTCAGAGATTAGCCAACACAAACAAACAGACATAAAAAATATATAAAAACGTTGTTTTGGTATATACGGTACATATACCAAAACAACGTTTTTATATATACATCCAAATGCACTTAGTAAAAAACTAATATTTTGATATAACAAACAGACACTCTAATTTTATTGATATAGTTGTAGAACAATCTTGAGGAAACTTTTTATTTAAGCAGTAACTCTACCGAAATATTTGACCTGGATTTGAATAAATAACCATGACGTGCGAATTTGATCTAAAAAGTTTTAGCTTATCAATTGAAACTTAGTCACTGAATTATATACAATAGCGGGAAATTTTAGACCTCGGACCTCGCTGTGCGAAGTAATCTTACTAATTAATATTAACTAGTTGTAAAGAAAGTTTAAAAGAACGGATGGATGTATTTTTGCTCCTCCTTCACACAAAACTACTAAATGTATTTCGATGAAACTTTACAATAATTATAAATACATCAGAATAACACATAGGCTAATAGATATATGTCTAATTAGAGCACATTATTGTATTTTTCTGTTAAAAACCCGTGTGAAGCCGGGGCGGGCCGCTAGTAAGTACATACTATTTGCACTAGAATTAGAATCAGATATATGAAAAAGGCAAGTACCGAGTTTCTTGTAGATTTCTTGACGCGTTCCGGAAGGCGCAGTGCTGGTAGGCCTCCCACACGGTGGACCAACGACATGGTTAAGGTCGCGGGAAAGCAGTGGATGCGGGTGGCTCAGGACCGGCCTTTGTGGAGATCCTTGGGGGAGGCCTATGTCCAGCAGTGGACGTCTTTTGGCTGAAATGATGATGACGATTGCCTTATTGATCTAGTTTGTAAGGCTGAGTGTCATTTGCGTTCGCGAATTGCTCCTGCGATAAAGTTTAAAGGTAGCGCAGAAGCTTCGTTTCTTTTACACAAGGTCCAAGAGGAAAGCACTTCCAAGCGCTTTGGTCATCATCTGAGGGTAGAGCAAGGCTCCTCTCGCTAAGCCACTGTCGAATAGATCGTTTACGAATTTTCCCAAACGACAGATGGCCCGCGGAGACAAATAGTGGGTAAACCGTTCGCAATCACCATATTATCGCGACCGGGACTCCCACATACCCCAGCCCCGGCTGGGGACCTAAAAGAGGTTTCCTCCACTATAAAAAATAAAAAGAAAGCAGTTTCGTTTTTTTTTTAAATTTTACTGTTGAAACGCAATTTAGCGTCACGAAGATGTGCAACGTTTTGCGTCACGAAGATATGCAACGTTATAATGCTAATTCGTTTGAAGGATTTTTGTTTGTGGCATTTTAATTTGCCACTTGTCATTTAATATAATATTTTTCATGTCACTAATCTATTTCATACTGAGGGTATAGTGCGTGGCGGTAAGAGGTACCCAACAAGCAAAAAACCTAGGCGCAAGAGAAGGGAAACTTGATACAAACTGTTCCAGATAGTCTGAGCAGCCAACCATCATAGAAACCTGACTCAGTCGCCAGTTTTATGAGCTAAGATGATGGTGATATCTGGTCAAATCAATGGCATCGGAAGTTAAATCTACGAGACTTGTCATCGTGATCTCTGGCCGGTATCGAATTGATTTCGAAATCACTCCCTTTCGATAAGTGGCTTATTATAAATCGAATCACCTGACTCATTGTCGTTAGTCTATTAATAGATTAGGGCTGCACGCATTTAATATCGATTTTATACTCGAAAAGAAAAAAAAATTAAGAGCAGGCAGTTGACTGTAATGCACCTGACGTTATGTAGAAATGCAGTCCAGAAGTGGGGATACCTAGTGCGAAACTCTACGTATAGCACTAGCCATCCTCACCCTGCCTGCCCGCATAATGCTTAGTTTGAGAGACCCCATGTTGAAGGTGGGTGGGAATATGCGTGCAGGGAGGTAGTTCCAAGTAGTTGCTAAATTTCTGTGTTCGTGACGTTGATGATTCTCCATCATCATTCATCATTTCAACCCATAATACCATTAAGAGCCACTGAATCGGGCTACCATCAAATTCATGAAGAGAAATTAGTCTAATGTGCTGCACTGGTAAGACGTGATGTTTTGTCACTTCTACGTTCTTTTAGTCGGCTTTTAAGACGTTTTCAGGATGCTATGGGCTGTTTATGTTTATGTTAGTGTTTTGGTGACGTATTTCGAATACATATGGTCAACACCTCGTTCCATCCTGAAGGTGTAGTAAGAGCCGACTAAATTCCATGGCTGAAAACCTTTTTTTTTTGTTGTCGCTGGGAAATTGCTTTATGCATACCACCGCCCTTCGGGGGAGAGGTCAGTGATTATGCGGTACTCCGACAAGGGTCATGCCTGAAAACCTAGCGGCAATAAAAGGAAAACATGATACAAAACGCTGTGCCAAACCGTCTAGTCAGCGTGGCATAGCAGGCTAATTTGCCTCCTTTAATTGGAGGAGGCCTGACTCACCAGTGGGTCTTTTACGGGCTGAGAAGAGAGAGAAAACTGTCTACAAAGACACTTTGTTTCATTATTTTAGTTCGTGCCTCGTTGGTCTAGTGGTTAGATGTGCCGCCTTTGGATCAACGGGTCCCGGGTTCGATTCCGGGGTCGGGCAAGTGTCTTTGTCTAAACCAGAGGCACTGGCTCGGAGTCTGGGTGTCATTTCTATCTATAATATGTATGTATTTACAAAAAAAAATGTATATAAGTAGTTTATCATCCATCTCGTTACCATAACACAAGCATTAAGTTGCTTAGCTTGGGGCGAGATGGCGTTGTGTGAAATGTCCAAGGATATTATTTATTTATACCCTATTAGTGGACTGGGAAGGTGGCAACCCTATAAGAGATAGACGCGTGATATTACACAATTGCAATCCAGTGGCTATTCTTGTAGGGTTGTTGAACTAAAATAAGATAATGCTATGCAATCATGATAATGCTATTTTTGTCAAATTTATCTCAGCATGCCAGACGCTGACATCTTGATATAATAAATCACAACACAGTTTATTGTTTTGTTGATGGGAACAAGATTGTTAAGCGATGCTAGAGCTAAACGGAAAATAAAAGAGAAACATGTTAGAAATATTTTTATGGTCAGCTAAATGTTTCAGTTTATAACTGTAGTTAGCTGGTTGTAAATGGATCGAAATTTATTATTATTTTATTTTTTGTTTTGCTTGGGATATTCTTAGCACATAAGTTTCCCCTCAGGTGTGGGGTCAGATTCCGGAACACTCGACTTCCCACTAAAACCCAGGTTCACGAAGTCGCATTCTACTATGGTGCCCCCACGGGTTGAGACTATTGGAGGGCATTTAGGGTTACTGGGACTCCTACAGCCAATAAGGTTAATGTCGGCGGCAGAACCCCTACCGACGTAAGGTGAGGGTAGAAGGTGGGCGTAACGTCACATCCCTCTACCCTGGCATACCTCCGCGGGTGGGTCACACCGTTCCGCGGTGTAATGAAGAAAGAAATGTTAATGGTTGCCTAACATATTGATTAAATAGCTTGTAGAAAACTTAAAAGACGCGGATATGTGAAGAACGTAGATCGATATGAAGCTTTTGCGTATATAAATAAATATCCTTGGACATTTCACACAACGCCATCTCCCAAGCTAAGCAACTTAATGCTTGTGTTATGGTAACGAGATGGATGATAAGCTACTTATATACATTTTTTTTGTAAATACATTCATATTATAGATAGAAAACACCCAGACCCGGAACAAATCCTATTAAGTTTTCCTTCTCTTGCAGGTAGGTTTTCGGCCTCTCTTACTACACTCTCGGGATGAAATGAAGTTGCGACACTATGTATTCTAAATCCATCACCACACGAAACTAAATGTATGTATACACTACATACATATATTAAAACTAAAATAAAAAAAAAAAATTGTTTATACGTACGTTAATTTGGGTACCGACTTCAAAGAGAGCATTTTTTTGTGTGTTTTAGGATCCCATGCCGTTTTTGAGGCCAGTCAATATCTTATGCTAAATGACACTTCAAACAAATCTAAGTATTTTCTTCACTAATAAGTTTAAAACCAAACAACTGAAACGAACTCGGAACCAATCCTGATTCCATCTATAGGTACAAATAAATAAAATTAGAGTGTCTGTTTATAATAATAAAATAACCACTATTTACTAAATGCGTAAGTATGTATACACAGTAGGTACATAGACCAAAATAACATTTTTTTAAATGTTTGTCCGTCTCTCTGTCACTGTCTGTTCGTTTCGGCTAATCTCTGGAACGGCTGGACCGATTTTGACGGGACTTTCACTGGTAGCTGATGATATAAGGAGTAACATAAGCTACTTTTTTTTACTAGCTTCAGGCGTCACCCGCATGTAACTAACATCGCACCCGTGCAAAGCCGGAACGAGCCGCTAGTTACCAATAAAAATACAAGCGAATATTTCCACTCTTCCTATTTTAATTAGATTGAAAATACACATTACTTGCATCATAAATGTATAAGTGGCATTAGTGGGCTTCAATATGAAAAGGCGTAATAAAGACGACATAAATGTTAACACCCGTTTTACGTTTCGTTTTCTGATTAGCAATTTCTCTTGCAGCGATGTTGTAAATCTCTGTCAATCTAATGAGAGCTTTGGAAGTACCTATTTAAGTTTTGCTGAAGCCTTATTACTGTACATAATACGGTGTGAGAAATTATACATGGTGAAACTCAAACACTTATTTATATATTGCAATTCTACTGCTAATATTTTTCTTAGCATTTGATCATGAACTATTACTAGAAAATATGGGACGTAAATCATTGGATATCAATCACAATCATCATCAGCCCATAAATGAACTACGACTGAGTCGGGCCTCCTCCAAATTAATCAATCCCAATAGCTCTAGCATTTTATATTAGGTTCAGGAAAAAGCTGATTTCTGCGTCGATAATCAACAATAAATTGGAGCTTAGCCGTAATAGAACGCGCGAACCCGTCTTGCCAGCGTGCATTTCCCTCCATGCATTTCGAGGAGTCCAACTCCTTCGTGGATCATTTATGGGCTGTAGACTCATGTTGGTTAGCTTTGTCGTTTTATACCAATAGTGCAAGCACAGAGAACTGACGTTCAAGAATACGGACGGCCTTATGGCTTAGCTTATAAGAAAGAAAGAAAATCGTTTATTCGGTGGTCCGGCAGGGGGCCCCGGCGCCTATTCCCTAATACCTGTGGTTGGGGATTTCTTAACCGTGCGAATTGGTCTGTAAACTTCGATATTGTGGTGTAGGACTTTTTGCTGATTCACGCATTCATGGGCGATTTTTCTTGATGTTGATCGTTCACAGTTTTCGGGTAAATTGTCTAAAGCATGCTGGTCGCTGCAAGTACAACAAAATATTCTATTTCATTTTTATAAATTATATTTTTAGCAGAATGGGTTAATCATCTAGTTATGTTCCGAGATGAGAGTGTGTCAGGTTAGCACCTGGCGCTGGTATTCTACTGGATCCATGTTATGTGGTATCCTTCGCATCCAACACCATGCATCTCCTTTTATTTAATTGGAAATCCTCATGTATACCCAGTCGTTCAGGACGAACTGGGTATTACAGGGCGCGTAATGATGGTAGTTAGCGCCCTGACCTATCCACTAAAACTAACGGCCTTCTTCAACCCACTTCAAAGCCACAAGTCGCGATCCCCAATGATGAAATATGATCCTCGAGAAAGAGCTTCACTTCAGATAGAAGAAGAGTTCCTGTTACACCAAGTTAATGCAGAAATTAGCTGAAAATGGAATCTAAGCCTGGGTATATAGTCAACTTTAATGGCGGCATTAATTGTAAACAAATTGTCAGTCGTTAACAGGTTGTCAAGCGCTAATAAGCGACAAGCCCTTACCTTCCACTTTTAGTTTATAATAACTAGACTTCTAAGCGACGTCTTATAATAAAATATATTAAATTTACGACATTCCATAGTAGTGTGAACTGCATCATATTTCGTAGAGATTTGCATTTTGTAAATCAGTTCCATAATCGATATCTATCTATCAGCCACAGAAGTCCACTGCTGAACATAGGCCTCCCCCATAGATTTCCACAATGCACGATCTCGTGCAGACCGCATCCACCGACTCCCAGCGACCTTCACAAGGTCGTCCGTCCACCTAGTCGGGGGTCTTCCCACGCTTCTCTTTCCCGTACGTGGACGCCACTCCAAGACTTTTATGCCCCAGCGGCCATCCGTTCTTCGGGCCACGTGGCCTGCCCATTGCTACTTCAACTGTGCAATCCTTTTAGCTATGTCGGTCACTTTGGTTCTTCTACGGATTTCCTCATTTCTGATTCTATCGCGTAGAGTAACTCCGAGCATAGCTCTTTCCATTGCACGTTGGGTGACTCTCAGGCGCCTAATAAGTCCCATTGTGAACGCCCACGTCTCTGATCCGTATGTCATCGCTGGCAACACGCACTGTTCGAAGATTTTTGTCTTCAGGCACTGAGGAATACTGGATGAGAAGATATGACGTAGTTTCCCGAACGCTGCCCAGCCGAGTTGGATTCGACGAGTGGCCTCTTTCTCGAAGTTGGACTTACCTAATCGGACCAATTGTCTCAGGTATACATACTCGTCAACAACTTCGAGAAGAGAATTCCCAACGGCAAGAAGAGAATTCCCAACGGCAATTATTCCATAATCGATAGAGGCTATTTATTAATAGTTCACAAAATTTGATGGTTTCATAAAGAATGAATTCAATGCATTGATCGGAGGATTAAATGTGCCAATCTTTCTGGACTTAGGCTTATAATGGTAGCAAGTGTAGGTTTGGTCGCTACATTATTTTACCTGAAATAACTTACGGATAAAAGCATTACTACATAGCACTTTGTAGAAAATTGTGTTTCTATTTTTAAGTATCAAGAATTTCTAATTGTTTGTCTATTTTGAAGCATCAGAGAGGAATAGTTTGTTGTTTCTTTACTTTAACTCGGCCCATGCATGCCCACTACTGAGACGGGCCTGCTTCAATTACATGGAGGGTAATTAACTTACTTAGCCACGATGGCCAGACGGGTTGCATAGGGTTTTGTATTAAGAATTCCTTCTCGACTAGGTCTTCGACCTTTTTATCGGCTCTTACGACACTCTCAGGAATTGATGTGGGTGGTGACACTAAATATTCTACTAGCTTTTGCTTTCCGCGTTAAGAAGTATTATTATTAATGCAACGTCTCGGCCCGATCGGTTTAAAATTGACAAAGCTTCACACAAATTTTCATCCCCTATTTTATCCCCTTGGGGGTAGAATTAATCAAAATCCTTTCTTAGCCGATGCCTAAGTCATAACATATACCTGCATGCCAAACTTCAGCCCGATCCGTCCAGTGGTTTGGGCTGTGCCTTGATAGATCACTATGTCAGTCCGTCACCTTTGGATTATGTATATTTATAAATACAGGGTGGTCAAAAAGTCGTGGATCAAACGAAACCAGCGGTTAGATGGGGCCATCAGCAGCAAAAAATTGTTCTACGGGAGGTCCTTAGGGTCAACCCCTGCAGAGTTACAATTGATTTTGTGTTATTATGAGAAATTGTCTCTGGCTCTGGCCTTGCTACAAATTATCATCCTCGAAAGATATCGAAGCCACCAATAGCCATGTGTAATACCTTTTTAGAATCCCTATTCAATGCGCCAAAAATTGTTATACAGGGGCACTTTTCTGTAGAGTATTTTTTTTTTCACAGTGGGGTCCGAAGTAAATAACAAGTTTTAATTTAAGAACTATTGCTTTCGTAAAACTTAATATTATCTTCAACACACCCAATAAACTACCATACATTGCATGTCTAATGAAAGGACTCATCAGTACCAATTTAGTAAAAAGTATAAAAAGATACAAGTTGTAGATTTTTTCGAATTTTATCAAGTTTTAGTAAAAAAAAAGACAATTTCTCATAAAAACACAAAATCAATTGTAACTCTGCAGGGGTTGACCCTAAGGACCTCCCGTAGAACAATTTTTTGCTGCTGATGGCCCCATCTAACCGCTGGTTTCGTTTGATTCACGACTTTACGACCACCCTGTATACGAGTAGACATCCTTCGACGCACGGACATTGTTTATTTTGATCCAAATACATCCGAAATGTGTCTGGTTCTTCAGAAATGGGCCATCTAGCGATCCCGACCATTATGCGACTGTTTCACAAGTTCGCTTGAGGTTTGTGTGCTTTCGTTCGTTCGTCAGCATTTTTTAATTTTGCTCATTGTCTCTACATCAAGCGCGCCACCGAAGCTTTCGTTATTGATATACCCTCTTTGTTACAACCTATATACATTTTAATTTATTAAGGGCTTCTACTATCTGTCACCATATAGATGTATATATGAATTCTATACAATGTTATATAAGCTAAGCCAGCCGTAAGAGAAGGAAAACTTGAAACGAAACCCTGAGCCGTCTTGCCAGTGTGGCACAGTAGGCTAATCACCCTCACTGTGCCGAGCGGAGGCTCAGGTACAACTTATTAAGTGGTGGCAAAGAATCACAGTGGTCACAAAATGGCAAATTGTACTTAAACATGGTAAGTAATACTATTTCTTTACGTATACTCGTATATATTACACACCTTAATCCTACTTAATATAATAAACGTGAAAGTTTGTAAGTATGGATGGATGGATGGTTGGATAGATGGGTGGATGGATGGATGGATGGATGGATGGATGGATGGATGGATGTTTGTTACTCTTTCACGTAAAAACGACAGAATGGATTTTAATGAAACTTTACAATAATATAGCTTATACATCAGAATAACACATAGGCTACAATTTATAACGATATTGTGTGTAAATTTATAGAGATATTAAGTTAAATTTTAATATCTAATTGTCAAATTTTCAGCCATATTTAAATATAGACAACATAAGGTTTCGCTGTCAGTTGCGATTTGTTATACCACGTAGGTATTATATCACATTCTACGGGAACGGGATAAAAATCTTAGGTATCCTATGTCCGACTTTCTTTTAAATATAAAGCTGTTGGACAATTCACAAAATCATACTTAATATTATAAATGTGAAAGTGTAAATGTGTGCAATCCCGTTCCGTGATATAAAACATAGTTTATCAAAATGCAACTGCTGGAATAACAAAACTTCACCGACAGCTAAACGCTATGTTGTCTATAGTTTGACAAATTTGACAATTAGAAATTTTGAAGTTGACCGGTTGATGTATTTATTTCGAGTAAATATTAGCTTATTGTGCCGAACAATGAAGAAGAACTAAATAATGCACGTGAAGATCACCGCATTAGTATGGCTTGAATCCGTGCTTCTCAATCACAAGAGCATATCGAGGCAGCCCGTGAAACGGATCGGTTGGGAATGCAAATTTAAGAGATCAACAACTAGATAATTTTCGAGGCACAAGAATAAATTTATAAAGTAGGTACTACATAATTTGGATCGAGCAACGTTTCGATACGGTGGCAGCACTAATTACTGCTTGCATACTTGCGTCCGCATTGGACCAATAGATGCTATGTAATAATGACCCTGAAGTTAGCAGACAGCAGACAAAATAAATTTCAGATAGGGATATCTACAAGCGAATTTAAGTTTTCCAAGTTTACCAAATTGGTAATTGTTTGTCATTGATTTACCTACAGGTGATAATAAACAAAATTCTTTATAAACATGTTCATATTTTTTTAAATTAAAAATTAACTTTTGGGAAGCTCTCACCTTGTTTCCTATTGTTTCACAAATATGAAATTTTCAAATTTAGTTTATTTTTGGATTCTAAAAAGGTGATTTTATTTGGATTTTTTAATTTTTGCCTAGGGCATTCTGGGATGTATATCTACGAGGGAAATGGATATTATTAAAAAAAAAATATGTCACCTTTTCGTCTTTAAAATATCTAAGGGTGATATTTTTTATTTTTTTTATTTGTTAGACGGGTCGTTAGATATCCCTATTTTTCGATATTTTTGAAATTTTGATGCCGGATATCAAAGTGGAATATATTCAAAATCAAAATAAAAAAAATGTCATGTCTTCATTTTTCAAAAATCTAAAGATGACTTATCGTAGATTTTTCATTTTCTTATTTTTTTCTTTTAATTAAATAAATAAGAAAATAAAAAATCCATGATAAGTCATCTTTAAATTTTTGAAAAATGAAGACATGACATTTTTTTTATTTTGATTTTGAATATATTCCACTTTGATATCCGGCATCAAAATTTCAAAAATATCGAAAAATAGGGATATCTAACGACCCGTCTAACAAATAAAAAAAATAAAAAATATCACCCTTAGATATTTTAAAGACGAAAAGGTGACATATTTTTTTTTTTAATAATATCCATTTTCCTCGTAGATATACATCCCAGAATGCCCTAGGCCAAAATTAAAAAATCCAAATAAAATCACCTTTTTGGAATCCAAAAATAAACTAAATTTGAAAATTTCAGATTTGTGAAACGATAGGAAACAAGGTGAGAGCTTCCCAAAAGTTAATTTTTAATTTAAAAAAATACGAACAAGTATAAAAAGAATTTTGTTTATTATCACCTGTAGGTAAATCAATGACAAACAATTACCAATTTGGTAAACTTGGAAAACTTAAATTCGCTTGTAGATATCCCTATCTGAAATTTAATTTTGTCTGCTGTCTGCTAACTTCAGGGTCATATGTAATAATACAAAACACTCCTCAGCGGCTAAAGTTTTATCAAAATGGAAAATCGTCATCTGCGACGAATGTACAATAGCGTATACACGTGTATTGGAAGCACTTATCCGATCCGACCGAACACCTACGCGAGGATTCGAGATGTTTTGGAGGCGCAATGATTTTACTGTCTGGCTATTTCCGCCAAACACTGCCACTAATTCCAAGATCGACGGCTGCCGCTGAAATATGCGCTTGCCTCAAATCATCGAAATATTGATTTTATTTTCTCAGAATTTCTGTTCATCGAAGGACGAACTCACAAACACAAAAATAATGAATGGTTGACTAAACGAGCTGTTTTGGCGGCTAAGAATAAATATGTAGATGACATAAAGTAACTAACATAATTCAGAATGAAATCATTGGTACACTTGCATTAATTCAAATATATTGACTGTGTAAAAAAAGACTCCTTGGATGTGCCTGGCTTACCACCGCACAATTTACGACTAAAGGTTGGCGTACGTAGCCAGTAAGTTTGCTTCCAAATATAAACCAAAACCACCAAACCTGTGCAACGGAACGCGTTTGGTGGTAAGTGAATTGATGAACAATGGAATATACTCAAAGTAAAGTTGGAAGGTGAGGAAATTCTCATCCGAGGATCCCGACGATATCAACTGATATACCGTTTTAGTTTTAATGATTTCCGATCCGTCGTGCATTCGCCGTGACCATTAATAAATCACAGGGCCAATCCTGGAAAGTTTGTGGCCTAAATCTAGAAAATTCATGTGTTTCCCAAGATCAATTATATGTGGCATGTTCTGGGTCAGAAGACCATCTGCGTTATTTGTTCATGCGCCTGATAATAAACCGAAAATGTTGTCTGTCACAAGGTGATTCACTGAAAAGTGCAGTTACTGAAATAGATGGCCAATAAAGTATAATTAGAATCATAGCTGTTTTATTTATATTTATCCTGATAAAAAATTGAAGTTAATGAAATAAAAAATCTGCTCATTTATTGCCTTTAAGGCGAAACAAAGTTCGCCGGGTCAGCTAGTAATAATAATAAATAAATAAATAAATATCCTTGGACATTTCACACAACGCCATCTCGTCCCAAGCTAAGCAACTTAATGCTTGTGTTATGGTAACGAGATGGATGATAAACTAATTAAATACATTTTTTTTTGTAAATACATACTTATTACAGAAAGAAATGACACCCAGACTCCGAGCCAGTGCCTCTGGGTTTAGACAAAGACACTTGCTCGACCCCGGAATCGAACCCGGGACCCGTTGATCCAAAGGCGGCACATCTAACCACTAGACCAACGAGGCAGTTAGATTTACAGATCAAAGATTTCACCGCAAAGGTCTTAATCAAGTCAGATACAGATCAAAATATGATGTTATGCTTATAATAATCAGAGTCTGAGATAATTATTCCTTATGATACGATGTCGCTGCCTAAGTTATGTTCGGTCGTATTTTACAAATGTTTACATCCCGAGGCTATAACTGCCGAGTACTGTTATAATGATGTCCGGGGTTATAAATGACGTTTAGGGGGTTGGGTTAGCGTAGTCAGCACGACTTTGGATTCACCGTTTCCTGATTCGATTCCGGGGTCGGGCAAGATTCATTGTCTAAACCAGAGCTCTGAGTCTGGGTGTCATTTGCTACAACTACTACTCAGCCAATTCATAACCCACTGCTGATTCGGGCCACCTCCAATACATCCTAAAGAGTCTTACGACACCCTCAGTATGGAATTGGGTGATGACACTATGTAGACTAGCCACCCAGGATGGACGCCCTTTTTTTTTTCTTTTTTTTTGTTGCCGCTGGGGAAATGCTTTATGCATACCACCGCCCCCCGGGGGAGAGGTCGGTGATTATGTGGGACTCCAACAAGGGTCGTCTACCCAAGAGTCGTCTACCCACTAAAACCCCAACGGTCAGATGGACGCCCTCCCTGGTCTTATTACCGGCGGCTTCGCTGCATGTTTAAATTAAAATGTAAGAGTACAAATAAAAAGTGTTTGCGTTATTCGAGTATTTTATTGTTTGAAAATGTATTAAAAGGCGGATACACACCAGCAAGGGTTGTGGGAGATCAAAAGAGATTGATGGTTTGTAAGAATGAGGAATTGCATACGAATGTAGGTAGATATGGCGACTGATAGGTGTGTATGGAGACTACTACCAAGCATGGGACAAGGGCCATAAGATGATATTGATAATTTTAAATATGACGATTTATAAGAGTTTTGTGATAATACCTAAACGAAAATAAAGGTCCTTTTGAGTTTGAGTTTGATAAAACTCCTACGGGCTTTATGTACTAGAAACTAATACCTACTATTGAAATAAAAATAATTTGTCGTCCTCCGAGTCCTCCATTTTGAAGTCGATATATACAACAAACAATTTTAAACAACGGTTCGAGTGGACTTAGCCGTGACTCCACCAAAGTAAATTATTTTTTCACAGCTTCTTTCACCGATCAATTAACACCCGACCAAAAATTATGAATCTGATGGAATTTTCGTGTACAGTCGATTTACGATTTATTTAGCGACATCATATCTTAACTCATAAACCCATTGTTAAGGCGGGACACCTCCAATTAAATAGGGGGAAGCTATCCTACTGAGCCACGCTGGCCAGTATGGTTGGCATTGCTGTGTATAATGGCTTCCTCGTTGACAGTGCTGCTACCTTGTCGTGGTGAGTGGGCTTGCGTGCCTTCAAGATCCATATCTGCTCAGGGTCATGCCAGGCGGGAAGAGGCCAGACGAAGAGCGGCACACATTGTCGTAGTAGGTTCGGGCTCTTGGGATTCTCCTGAGTCTTACGAACCCTGGCGCACCTAGTGTCCGCGGGTTGGCGCTGAACCTGGTTGGTTACGCCCCCAGCAAAATCTGAAATAAGGATCCATTACACAAAATACTTGCTTTTATCAGTGACTTGAATGCCTTTGACTCTAGGCTTGCGTGATAGAAAGCAACGCCAGGGTCTAAGATGGAGCCGGCAATTCAAGGAAATGTCGAGCACCGGCTCTCACATACACACGACGAAAAACAGTAAAACTGCTTGGCGCCGGACATAGGTGTGAGGTCTACCGATACTGATAGATACTACTGGACACTAGTAGATTTTTGTGTCTCATGGGCGGTCCTTGGCAGAGAACCTTCCCCCACTTCTGCACTTATTGCTCAAGCTTTTTGGTAATGACAGACCCTGTCAAGGTCTATTCGTCATTCATTGCGTAAACGTTTAGCGTGTTTCTCTCATCTTGAGAACTTGCTCTCACTATGCTGTTTAGTGCTTTTTGTAAACAAGACCAATAATTTAAAAAATAAGCAAGTACAGAGTTTCTTGCCGGCTCTTCTCTGTAGAGCAGCCTTCCGAACCGGTGGTAGTTTCGGTATGAATGTGAGTGAACGCAGGGATTGTGAGCGATCAGGGGAGATGGAGGGATTGTAGGAGTGAGGAGTTGTGTGTGAAAGGTGTGAGCTACACTCACATGACGACTGATAGGTGTGTGTGGAGCCTACCACCTAGTGTGGGACAGGGGCCGTAAGATGATAATGATATTTATAAATATGACGATTTATAAGAGTTTTGTGATGAAACCTACGTAAATAAAGTTACTTTTGAGTTTGAGTTTTCTTTCTCTTGCTAGTCTCATTGCCTGACCTTATATATATTATACCCTATATACGTATATACCTATTTAAGCCACCTCCCCACCATACGTGTACCTTCATACATAATAATAGCTAAGTCGATCGATTTACGATGCATTTATACCGTGCGAATGTTAATGTTTACCCGAAGTTGCGTCATTATCATATAAAACGCTTTTGTTCACAGATTTATTATCTCGGAGAGCTTAAAGTCGATTTAAGGTGATCGCGCATTTGCAGGCGCCTAAAGTATCGATAGAAATAAATTTTAGAATTATTTGTATGCTTGGAGTTTCTCTGAAGGATAGGCTCCGTAATGAGATTATCCGACAGAGAACCAAAGTCACCGACATAGCTCAGAGAATTAGCAGACTGAAGTGGCAGTGGGCTGGTAACATCTGTAGAAGAACCGACAACCGCTGGGGTAGACGAGTTCTTGAGTGGAGACCACGACGGCAAGCGTAGTGTGGGACGGCCCTCTGCTAGATGGAGCGACGATCTGCGAAAGGCTGCGGGCAGCAGCTGGATGCGTCAAGCTGAAGACAGGGCGCTATGGCGCTCTTTAGGGGAGGCCTATGTCCAGCAGTGGACTAATGTGGGCTGATGACGATGATGATGAATCCTAAATACACCTGTATGTGTTGAATCGCCCCAATTCTTAGCAAGGCTTTCAAATTTAAAAAGAAGTCATCATAATCTCCGTTTGTTTAGGAGCTACGACGGCACAGACACACACCAACACACACAACAAACTTATAACACCAACATTTTTGTCAGGATTTATAAATTAGAACATAATATGTAAAAAGCTTTTTCCCAAATCAAAATTAAGACTTGAAAATTAATGCACATTATAGCGAAAACTATTAATATACCACTATTTATAGTTAGTGTCAATTTAATGCCTATTTCGAAGTCTGCCTATTTTTCCTCTTATATTTTTCTGTTCCTTGTTTTTTAAATTGTTTAAATCTTTTAAATATAGAATTAACTTTTTTAGATGTTTGTAAATACCTACGTAAAGACGTTTATAATACCAATTAAAATTTTTAGCGCTATAGACGCCTTGTAAATCAGTTGAATGACAACAAGACCGTCACCGTACACATTATTTTCCCTTTTGTACAAATCTTTGCTGATTACATATTTAAAGTTTTATACCAAACTACTAAAATAATTTACACTATCCAAATGGGCTTATAAATGACGGAGGTATATGGTAACATTTAAAAATTAGAACTTATATCTAATATGTAAATTAGATTAACAACAATTTACAACGTTGACAATGACGCTTAGTTTGTTGGTTTGTAACACGCACACTCGTAAAGATCAGCACTTTAATGATGCCGTGTTCATTCGAATTACAATATCTCTTACTCAGAACGTCGTAAAGCTGGTTGAATGGAGAATAAAGAGAAATAGTATACAGGGTATGACAAAACTCACAAGTACTTTGGCCAATATACCTACGTAAAGCAGTGACGTGGTCTTAGGCACTTATGCAAATATATTAATATTTTTTGAAAAGATGCATGTTGTAGGGCCGTTTCCAGTTTTACCTGATTTGGGTAACTACAGAGTGATTGCCGTCGGCCCTCCTCGACCCATGTCACTAGATGTTGATGAACCTGTCATTATAAACTTCAGAATTTGATAATATTAGGCTAATTTCCCTCCATACATTTGGAGGAGGCCCGACTCAGTGGTGGGTCAATTATGGGCTGATGATGATTACTACTACTATTCAGCCCTAAACTACCCACAGCTGAGTCGGGTCTCCTGCAAATACATTTAGGGCAATTACGAGTAGCCTACTGTGGGTTGGCACAGAGTTTCCTATTAAGCTTTCCTTCTCTGATGGCTAGGTTTTCGGCCTGACCATTTCCTTTTGTCGGTTCTTACGACATCGTCAGGATGAAAAGGTGTGACACTGTGCAGGGGCTTAGCTACCGCCGTATCAATTATACGGGGCCCCCGGGCGACAGGGGCCCCCAACGTGCTTTAGCAAAAATTAATAAAAACTTCGCTGAACGCCTGTCAGACCTGTCATTATTGTCCATAGAGGCAGACTTAGACATAGAGCAAACTTTAGAAAAACTAAAGTCATCATCAGCTATAAACAAATTAATAAATCAGTTAGCCGAAAAAAAGGCAAGGAGAGTGTATATATAATTTAAATTGTTTGGAAAAATTTTGGAAGTGACAAATAGATAATTATGTTGAATAAATATATATTTCTATCAATTTTATGCACACATTTTTTTTTCTTTTGTGAGAAATCTTTACCATTCATAGGGGCCCGCAAATATTTTTTTATACGGGGCCCCACCCACTATGTATTCTAAATCCGTTACCACACAGATTAAAAATAAGTAAAGTTTAATCAAAATACGAAATCCCCGTACAAATTGTTGTAACCACTTGTATTAAATGTATGACAGCCGCTGTCAGAAGATGCAATCTTTTACTGTCTACTTAGCTCGATGCAATAGCCCATATGTGGTCAGTGATGAATATTACACGAATACTCATTTATTTTTCTAGGCTATATTTAGCCTGCGAGCACTGCAATCTCTAGGGATATTAAATTATTTGGTTAGGTTAGGTTAGGTTTAAAAATGTAATTTATCAAGTTAGTATTAAAGAGTCACTAATACATTGATTGCGTCCTATAGTGTCGCAAGATAATGAAATTGATCGGCACAACGCTGCACAATATGCAATTTTTTCTTAATGAACCTGGCGGAGGCTCTTCGGCTCTTTTTTAGCAGAGTCTTCTTTACTGGTAAATGTATAGTGATGTTAAGGAAGAATTTACGTAAGTTGTGCCATTCTTTGTCTTCTTTTTCTTTCTTTCATTTAAAATGTGAAGCTTTCTTTTTCTTGAGACTATCATTCTTGCTTCATCGGTCTTCATGTCGTACAATACCCTCAGGATGAAATGAGTATATTATTACTACTCAGCCCATAAATGACCCACTGCTGGGTTTGGTCTCCTCCAGTTACATAGAGGGGAATAAGCCCACCGAGCCACGCTGGCCAGACGGGTTTGTACAGGGTTTCGCTTAAAGTTTTCCTTGCGGCCAATTTATCGGCCTTGTCATTTCGTTATGCCGGCTCTTACGACAGGATGAAATAAGGGCGATGACAGTATGTATTTCAATTCCATCGATATACAGATCTTAACAAGTAGAATAGACGATTCTTACTAACATTAAAAAATCACACTATTATACAGAACATATTATACTAAGTTAAAAGTAAGCGCGTGTGCCGTGTCCGTGAAGTGGGGGAAAAACTGCAAGAATGTCGTATGCGATGGTATGGCCACATCATGCGCCGCCCCATGGAGTACGTTGGTCGGAGATGCATGAATATGGCTGTCCTTGCGCCTAGGTCCCGTGGTCGCCCACGCAAGCGCTGGCTGGACGTCGTCAAGTCCGACATGAGAGCCAATGGCCTGTCTGAAACGGATGTAGAAGATCGGGAAAAGTGGAGGAAGCTCAGCCGGAAGGCGGACCCTGGCAATAGCCGGGATTAACGCCAGGTAGAAGATGAGAAGTAAGCGCGTGTGCGTTGTGGTATGTTAGTGTGTGTTTGCGCGCGTGTGTGGTTTACGTTTTTCACCTATTATGCTTTATGACGGCAATTATTGAATTACTTGAAAGACCATTTAATTATAATTGAACGATGAATAAATTCTATTTGAACAGGTTGCCATATTAGTAAGATCTATGACCTCATTTCCGACAGGTAAAGGTATTTTATACACTCTGTATAATGAAAAATAAAAGAAAAAGTGCTTTAACTAATAACAGAGTAAGTCTCATTACGTATATGATTATGTGGAATGCCATTTGCTCAGGTAGATAAACCGCTAATACTCTATGATTTTCTCTTATTAACTTACTCATGCCATACGTATATACGATTGAACGCGACTGACCACGAATAATTGAATTACGTTAAAACTAGGACATCAAATTATTATTTATTTATTTATTTATTTAACAATTTATGTACACATACAAAACATAGATAGAAAACTTGGAAATATAGGACACATTTGTACAAAGGCACAGCTTATTTCTAATGAAATCTCTTCCAGCAGGCCCGGGAGTGGAAACATTGAAATAGAACATATAGGGGTGTAGTGTATACATACATATATACATACATATACTAAATATATATATATAATACATATAATATGATAATTAAAACAAAAATAATCGTATATGTAAAGTAATTATATATAATAGGTACTAACATACAAACTAAAATGCATAATACAATTGATCATCAATGACTAGGCCAAGGAGAGATAAAATTCTTTCACTCGTCTTTTAAAGATGAAAATCGAGTCAGAGTTTCTGATGTCAGCTGGAAGTGAATTCCATAGACGAACAGCGTGCACAGAAAAGGAAAATGAATAGAAATCTGTGGTGTGGGAAGGGAATTGAAGGAGAGAGCGAAGATGATTTCTGCAAGGGACGTCGACAGGGTGGCTAAAGGAGAAGCGTTCACGTAAATAGGAAGGAGATGAAGGGTTATAAAGGATATTATAAAGTACACAAAGTATTCGAGAATTCCTGCGAAGGCGGATCGGGAGCCACTTGAGTATTTTGCGAAAATGAGATACATGGTCGTATTTTTTTAAAGAATAAATGAATCTAATACACAAATTTTGCAATCGCTCAAGCTTATTTAGAAGCTCCTCATTGGCATCAAGGTAACAGCTGTCTGCGTAGTCTATTATGGGCAGAATAAGGGTTTGTGCAAGAAGGATTTTGGTTTCTACAGGCAGAAAGCTTTGGAGACATTTCAGCGAATGAAAAGTAAAAAAGACCTTGCTGCTGATGCTGCTGATGTGCGTGCTCCAAGTCAAGTTGGGATCAAGTAAAACACCTAGATTTTTAGCAGAATCGGTAAGCGCAATAATGGAACCATCGAGTACCACATCTGGAAGGGAATCCACGTCAAGGAGTGAAGTAAAATATCTGCTGCCGACGATGATGGCCTGCGATTTGCTAGGATTGATGTGCAAGCCAAAGCATTTAGCCCAACTACTAATATTGAGCAGGTCATTATTTAAGGCAGATATCGCAACTGCAGCTTCATCCATCGAGAAATGGCGGTAAATTTGTAAGTCGTCTGCGTAGAGATGAAAATGAGAAGATATCACTCTGGTAACAGAGTTAATGTATATCGTGAATAGTAGAGGAGATAGGACGCCGCCTTGAGGCACGCCCGCGGTTAAGGAAAACCAATCAGAGAATACCTCATTATGAGTTACGCACTGCGAGCGGCCTCGGAGATAGGAATCAAACCAATTAATACAAGAAGGAGAAACATTAAGGGATTGAAGGGTACCGAGAAGAATATCAAAGTTAACTGAATTGAAAGCGCTACTGAAGTCAAGCAGTATTAATAGGGTGAGACATTTTTTCTCCATAGCCCATCGGATGTCGTCAGTAATTTTAAGAAGAGCGGTAACTGTGCTATGTCCAGCACGAAATCCCGATTGAAAAGGGCTAAGAAGATTATTCTCATGTAAGTAGGAAGAGAGTTGTCGGTGAACAATGTGCTCAAGTACCTTAGAAAGGAAAGGAAGGATAGAAATAGGTCGAAAATTACAGGGAAGGGTAGGACTAGACATTTTGGGTAACGGTATTATATGTGCTTTTTTCCAACATGCAGGGAAGAGACTAGATGATAAGGAATGGTTGAAAATATGAGTAAGGATGGGGAGTACGACGGTCAGAATAGGAGTATGACTAGAATAATGCTATCTCAGCCCTTAAATTACCCAATGCTAAGTCAGTCCTCCTCCAATTTCAAGGAGGGAAATTAGTCTGATTAAATAGTACGGGATTGTTAGATCGAAATGACATTAGCATTTAGATCTTTCATACATTTCTTTTTGCACAAAGGTTGATTTGGAGATGTTAAAGTAGAGGTATAATACAGACGTGGTACTGTGTGTGTACAGATCCCACAATGCCGCAACGGGACGCGAGTTGGAGCACCCCGGGGATGTTTAGTAGGTAGGCCCCCCACTCTGGGGGAGAGTCCCACACGTCCCCCCTCGGCCATCCCCGTGGCCGACGGGGATAGTCCTTAAAGGATATAACCCCGGGCGAACCAAAAAAAATGGGTATAATACAGGTTTCCCAAATTGGCAAATATTTTGTTGTTAAGATTTCCTTTTCTTAAAGCCGCCTTGTCCGATTCATTTCCCCTCATAAGGCAAGTAATAACTATTTTGTTTTATATATCCATCACAACATGGTTAAAATATCATATCAGATCACCACTGGTGGACATACTAACTGCTACTCAGCCCACAAATGACCCACGGCGGGGTAATTAGCTTACTGTGCCACGCTGGTCAGACGGGTTGGCATATGGTTTCGTTTCAAGTTTTCCTTCTCTTGCGGCTAGGTTTTCGGTCTTGCGGCGGGGCGGGTCGTAAAGGACGAACTCCGGATGACGCGCGCCGCGGAAGAAGGTTAAGATTAAGGAAACCAAAAAAAAAAACGTTTTCAGCCTTGTCATTTCCTTTTGTCAGCTCTTACGACACCCTCAGAATGGAATATGGTGACACTATGTATTCTAAATCCACACGAACCATATTAGATACGTGATATAATTTAATTTTCCATTTCGGCACGTACGCCAAAGCAATTCGGCCAAATACTTTTTCTTGGTAAAATAGGCTTCTTTTTTTAACTTAACCAGCCCTAACATAAGCTACTCGTCATGGTGACCGTGGTCGGCGCCTAAGTGAAGGCCACGCAAAGGCCGGTCGACGACCGCGCTATTTTTGTATACAGTCAGCGCTAGTGCAGTGACTGCTCATCCGAAACTGCACAGACTAGTGCGTTCCAGAGACAACTGCACTGTTATTGATAAAATGGTTTTATTTACGTTATTTATGAACGCTGATATTTCAATATCGGGCTTCAATTGGGTGTTTTTATCGCTACACGCTACATTTTAATGTAATATTGCACAACATATCCTGGGGCAAACCAAATCACTGACATGACCTGTCAATGTCAATCCCAATTTATTTTTTTATTCCACCAAAGCGTGAGATTCCAATGTCAGATGGATACAGGCGCGGAACGGGTTAGCATTGTAATGGTACCAATAATCTTTTCTATTAACATCTAGATGATATTCTAAGTATAGGAATTTAAGTATTTAAATATTTTTATCTGGCAACGAATTAATATTTACAAAAGCAATTATAGTATACTAGCGCGGGCCGCTTCGCACGGGTGCAATGATGAACGTCTAAATTTATCAGTGTTTCGCTACAATATCATGGATGTATTATACCTTTAAACCTTCCTCTTGAATCACTCTATCTATTAAAAAAACCGCTTCGTAATCCGTTGCGTAGTTTTAAAGATTTAATCATACATATGGACGAACAGACGACAGCGTTTTATAATATGTAGTGATAGTGACTAGCAGGCCTTATTATGGATTTAAGTAGTAATGAACATTTTGTAGACGAAAGAACTTTAGTAAGGAAACGCTATGTGTCATCTTCTCGGCCAGTACACGACCCATTACTGAATCGGGCCTCCTCTATACTCATGGAGGGAAATTATCCTAATGTGCCACGTTGGCAAGACGCGTTGGCACAGGGTATGTATCAAAATTTCCTTGTGCTCCTTCAATCGGCAAAGTCAGGATAGTGTAGGCTGGTGACATTGTGTATTATAAACTGGTTACGACGTTATTTGCGAAGCTATACAACTCATAATCCCCGTTAGTACCAATAGATGTATTTTTAATCAATAGTGATATTAACTGTGGACTGTATAATTAATTTAGAAGTAGGTACATATAAACACACAATAAAAGCAGGTTTAGATTACACAACCTTGTTGGTCCTAGGGGTTGGATGTGCCACCCTTGGATCACAGGATCACTGGCCTGACCCCGATTCGATTCCGGGATCAGGCAAGTGTCTTTGTGTAAACCATGAGGCACTTGCTCCGAGTCTGGGTGTTATTTGTGGTAGTGAATTTCATGTTTGTAAAGTGCCCCAATATTTAACGGTATACATAGTGGTGACGGATTTAGAATACACAATGTCACAAACTCACACTATCCTGAGGGTGTCGTAAAGGTGACTAAAGGATCGTAAGAGGCAGATAACCTAGCCGTATGAGAAGGAAAAGGAAAACCCGTCTTGCCAGCGTGGCACAGTAGGCTAATTTCTCTCCATGTATTTGGAGGAGGTCCGACCCAGTGGTGGGTCATTTATGGACTGGACGATAGTGCGGTTTACACAGGACAGTTTAAAAAAAAAACATTGGGATAAATTATACACACTGAGAATTTAGTCCTAAAACGTGTCAATATGACTTTGATTTAAGTAGCAGAAATATCTTAACAAAATGTGCCATTTAATAATAGTATATTCAGATGCATCAAACGCCTCTGTGTTTTTTGCTACTCTGTGCATCTATGACTGCTCGCATGTGACGTTATGATCGTCACCTGACAGGTGCTACTTGCTAGCGTTTAACTTGATATGTGGGGCGAAAAAAATAGGCTACAACTAGGTACCCCACTGAATTACATTTCATTTACGCATCTAGTGTTTTTATACGCCGTTTAAGCACAATTGACAAGTTATACGTTGCCATGGAAAAGAAAAAAGTTGTACCATGTCTTTAAGTAAATGTTGTTAATGATGGTTTACATCTTGCAGGCAAACCTTAGTTAAGGGACATTTACTAAAGATTGTACTTCAGATTAAACGGTGGTTTAGTTGATATTGAACAGCGGTTTCTCTGTTCCAAGTTCTTAAAAGGGCTATCTGAATAATGAGTATTGTTTTCTGAATATAACTACTGTTGAATGCAATAAACTCAGGGATGGTGTACAGCATACCTACTTATTTTTAACTTTTTTCTACTTTACTTCTACTTTTTCTACTTCTCGGCCCATAAATGCTCCATTGCTGAGTCGGGCCCTTTTTTTTTGTTCGCCCGCGGTAAAGTCCTTTATGGACTTCCTCGCCGGCCACGGGGATGGCCTGCGAGGGGAGTGTGGGACTCCCCCCATAGTGGGGGCCTACTCACTAAACCTCCCCGGGGTGCTCCAACTCGCGTCCTGTTGCGGCATTGTGGGATCTGATGCAGAACCACGCCGCCGCAGACGAGGAGGCCCTCCTCCTCTCCTCAGGCTCCTTACGAGCACTCGACGTCCTGCCGTGAGCACCCGGCAGGACGTCGCTTCCCCTCAGATCCCGTGTGGGGCGTGCCGAGTCGGGCCTCCTCCAACTACATGGAGGGTAATTGCTTACTGTGCCACGCTGACCAGACGGATGGCAAGGCGTATCAAATATTCTATTCTTGTTGTTAGATTTTCGGCCTTATCATTTCCTTTTATCGGCTGTTACGACTCCCTCAGGATGAGATGGGGTGGTGACACTCTGTATTCTAAATCTGTCACCACTGGAATATTTGGTTTTTTTTTAACTTAAAGAACTATATTATTAACTCGGACGATAAACTCGTCTATGTCCATCCCTGTTTAGAAAGTATAAAGGTTTAGCAAAACAAGGGAAAATGCAAAGGACAACACAGATTGGGTGTATTTACTCGTATTATATCTCTTTAATTACAGTGTTTATCTAAGACGTTTAATTTATTAATTAGTTAGTCCTACATTAATTTGTGTTATCTCAAAGTGCAGGAGTCGTTGGAAAAAGGTATTTTTAATTAACTTGTTTCGTAACTTTTATCTTAAGCTAAGATAATGGCAAAGTTATTTCAATAGCTTTGTCTATTTTAGTAGACGTGTTGTTTATCTATCTTTTCTTTAAATTGTAACATAAAACTTATTGCCTTAATGATCGAGACTAATTGACAATATCGATGGATAGTGTGCCATGGCACAGTTGGTTAATCTCCTTGCATGAACTTTTCGGAAGTTCGATTAAGTCATCATCATCATTTCAGCCAAAAGCCGTCCCGGCCATTTCCCTTTGGGTGACTTTGAGCTATTAGGCCAATAAACTCAAGGAGGGGTGAGATGATGAAAATGACGCTGAATAATAAAGTTATATCAATGTGAAAAAGACGACAACCCGTTGAGTTGTCATCTTTTTCACATTCATAATACTGATGTAGCAAGATATAATAAGAGAAATCACTTAGAAATGTATCAAAATTGAAATAAATGTGACATACTATTACTTTACACCCAATACAAAAATAATACGAAAAAAAAAAATATGGAATGCGCTGCTAAGTCGGCAATAAATATTATCTATGTATACTTCAAAGTTCAAAACGATCAATAAAATATCGTCGGGAAAACACTTGAATGTATTTTATTGCAGCAATAAATTGGCCGAAAGCGATGATGAAAGTCAAATGGTACAATACACTGAAATTAATTTGAAATGGTACATTACAATTAAACTAATTTTAAATGGTACACTATTAAGCATAATAAATTTTAATAATACCTAACATAGCATACCTAACTATTTAATTGTCCGTGTGGTGACGTTAGAATACACAAGGTCACCAACCCATGCCATCCTGAGGGTGTCGTAAGAGGCGACTAAAGGAACGCAAGTGGCGGATCACAGGAGAAAGAAAACTGGATATGTGCCAACCCGTCTTGCCCGCGTGGCACAGTAGGCTAATTTCCCTCCATGGATTTGGAGGAGGCCCGAGTCAGCAGTGGGTCATTTATGGGCTGAAACGACGAAACGACGAACTTTTTAAGATACGATTATTACAATTCACGACGTATTTGTACCTAGGTCGTGATCGTGACAATAGGTCAAAATAGGTATAAAAAAAACAATAACGACACATTACAAATATTGCCTTCTTGCAAATCTTGGTCACTTATTTCATTAACGCTGAACCTGATACTGAGATACAATAGAACAGAGAAAAGGAAACATTAAAATTTCACAGTTAAAAGAGGAACCATTTGGATTAGTGTACAACTTAATCGTTCCATTGTTCTTAGATATTCCGCCATTTCCTTTCATTGCGTTTAGACATTCCGACAATTTCCTCTTCTTAGATTAGATTTAGTTAGCATACATTGTATCACTATCCCATTCCATTCTGTATCCTAAAAACCGACAATAGAAATGACAAGGCTGAAAACCTTGCCACAAGAGAGGTAAAACTTGATACGAAACCCTGTATTAAGCCGTCTGGCCAGTTGCCACATTAGGCTAACAGTTCCGACCTCCAGGACACAGTGGCCTGAGAGTCCGCTAGCAGTGGGTGATCAAAGATAAAGTAGCATGAAAGTACGAGAACCTGCAAGCGAGAACTGGTATGAAAGGATTTTAGATGAGAAATAGCTCTGCGTATCTTTGGCAGAGAGAAAGATGTAGAAAAAAATAAATTGGCTGAATAGTAGCAGTCATCGTTACAGCCCAGGAATGACCTACTACTGAGTCGGGCCTCCTCCAAATTCATGGAGGGAAAATAGCCTACTGTGCCGCGCTGGCTTGTACACAAGGTTTGTATCAAGTTTTCCGTCTCTTGTGGCTAGGTGATTTGCCTCTTGCGTTCCCTTAGTCGCCTCTTACGACACCCTCGGTATGGGTTGGTGACTTTGCGTATTCTAAATACGTCACCACACGGAGAGTCACAGTGCAGTAATCATCACTACATAGTATAAAACAAAGTCGATGTTTTCTGTCCGTCCCTATGTATGCTTAAATCTTTAAAACTACGCAACGGATTTTGAAGCGGTTTTTTTTATTAGATAGAGTGGTTCACGAGGAAGGTTTATATGTATAACACACCCCCGCTTTGCACGGGCGAAGCTGGGGCGGGCCACTAGTAAATAATAAATAAATATCCTTGGACATTTCACACAACGCCATCTCGTCCCAAGCTAAGCAACTTAACGCTTGTGTTATGGTAACGAGATGGATGATAAAATACATAGATACAATTTTATTTGTAAATACACACATATTATAGATAGAAATGACACCCAGACTCCGAGCCAGTGCCTCTGGTTTAGACAAAGACACTTGCCCGACCCCGGAATCGAACCCGGGACCCGTTGATCCAAAGGCGGCACATCTAACCACTAGACCAACGAGGCAGTAGAGTAGTAGTAATCATCTAGTACGGTACTCTCTGGATTGAATGGGTTGGTAAATTTAATCATTAACATCACCATTTCAGCTATAGAAGTCTATTGCTGGATATAGGTTAGGTATTAAAAATCTGAACCGAACTAGAAATCAGTGTATTCTAGTACATGTGACTACACCCTAATTAAGTGTCATCAAAGAAAATTGGCCTCATAAAACTTAACATTTTGGTTTTAAAAGTCTATTTTCGCATGGCAGCGATACACTTCACCGCCCGCCGCCGTGACATTTAAGCGATTAATGAACGCGTGCAATCTAGTTTTTATCGACAACTCATTATACCCTGCGCTAGTTTATATGGCGGCAAATTGGTGATGGAAGTCGGCAATGTCTTCTAAGCGTTATGTATACAAAGTAAAGTCAATTTGACAAGGTTGTACGAATTAATACCTTTTTTAAGTGGAGAAACCTATCAGGTGTCTAACTGTCCACAATTGCTTGCATTACCACATAACAGACGTGACCAGGTGATGTCCGGTTTGGGTGCACTACAACGGTAAGGAGATGGGCGCCCCACTACCAACTAAAACTTATCTATGCTCCGAATTCCGATGGGCTGCTGGTACTAACCCTCTCAGTCTAGTGGTCAGATGTGCCGCCTTTGGATCAACGGGTCCCGGGTTCGATTCCGGGGTCGGGCCAGTGTCTTTGTCTAAACCAGAGGCACTGGCTCGGAGTCTGGGCGTCATTTCTATATATAATATGTATGTATTTACAAAAAAAAAAATGTATTTAAGTAGTTTATCATCCATCTCGTTACCATAGCACAAGCATTAAGTTGCTTAACTTGGGACTAGATGGCGTTGTGTGAAATGTCCAAGGATATTTATATCAGGTACCGTAGGAGCTACGAGCTACAGGAGAAGGATGCTTAAGAGCCCTCTCACATTTCGGCGTTACGCAAATTTAGGTATTTTACGCACCGACCGCGGCAAACTACGCCAGCGATACTTTCTTTCATGCTTCTCGCTCGCACTATGATACTGTGAATACGGCGACTAAACGATCTTGATCTTCCTTAGCTGAAGTTTGTTTAGGAGGGAGTTTAGTGGGTGGAAATTTTTTGACGTGTCATTTCAATTGTATTATGAATTTATCTTGTTATATTTTTCATTATTTATGAACTTTACTGTTGAAATATGTTCACAAATATTTTAATTGTTATGCACTAATCGATTATTATATGTACAGTCGACAGCATAGTTGTATAAATTGTATTATAAATATGTAGGCGGTCTGAAAAGTTTCCGACCTCAACGTGAAGATATCAGCAATCTCTATATATAAAAATGAATTGCTGTCCGTTATTGTGGCCGTCCTGTTTCACCAAGACAACGCCCCGTCTCACACCTCAACAGTTGCCATGGCGAAAATCCATGAATTACGGTTTGAACTGCTTGACCATCCACCTTATTCACCAGATTTAGCCCCAAGCGACTTCTTTCTGTTCCTTCAACTAAAAGCTGCGCTCGGAGGACCAAGATTTTTGTCAAATGAGGAGGTAATCACCTTCGTGAACAATTATTTAGCAGAGAAGAACGCTGAGTACTATTTGGAAGGATTAAAGAGATGAGAGCATCGCTGGGAGAAGTGTATAGAGTCACAGCATGACACATTTTAATGAATACAATGAGCTTAACAACCTGTGTCACACGCTTTAGGTATTGCAAATAAATAAGGTTGAAATTCCTCTGTTAGTTTGTTATGCAGTGTACGGTTGGACTTAGCTACATGAGCGAAATGAGATGTATGTAGTAGTATGGTTGGAACTTATTCTATTAAATTAAATAACCAAATGTAATAAGTATTTTTTAATTATTTGGTACAGTAAAGTCTTTGTAGATTTTTAAAATTTTTAGAGGAATATCTGGTCCAGTCCATATGGCAAGTATGCAGACATTTTTTCCTTTCTTCCTTCCTCTATATCAACCTATCCCTAAACTAAAACTTAAAACTTCTATAACTCTTCGACTTTAACTTTAACTTATCGATATTAGATCATTCATGAAAAGTTTCGTCCGAAAAGTGGTTATTTCTTGGATTAAAAACTGAAGTTTAGCTATTTTCAGTTTGAAAAGATGTGATCGGATCGAGTGTCGTAAAGAATTATTCTCTCCATCAGTATAAATAAAATGGCACACATTAGTCTCTTACCATTTCCATCGCTTCGACTAGATTACTTGACGTTGAAGCAACAACATTATCAGGATTACCTCGTTTTTACAATCTAAAATGATTTTAAAGCATTAATACCAACTTATTTTTCTGTACACACACATAGACACAGATTACATGATAAACCACTCAATACAAAATTACACTATACGAATATACTGTCATAAGCGTCTAGAGACTCGAAGGTGTAGGCTACACCTTCGAGTCTCTAGACGCTGCGAATGAAAATGTACTTAACCTTACAATCTTAAAGTGTGTTTTGCTTTAAAGCTGACGCCGCCGTGTAATTTGCTAAACATAACTTTCAAATGACAGTTGATAATGAAGAACATTGACCATCCCATTCGTATCTCGGACGATTAATCACGTATCTTAAAATACAATACACGGTTTGACCGTACTAGAAAGTATAGGATTAAGACTATGAGGTGTATAAAATAGGAACTTACCTTGCTTCTCTTGCTTTCTGCAGAGAAACAATATTTCTTCTTTTACGTATCGCAATTATACTTGTATTTATTTTTCCCCATTTCGACTGGTAATAAAACTCGAAGTAGCTACAATCAAAATAACTTTAATAAGTTGACTTTAATAAACTTAAATACATATAATGATAAAAATAAATAAATTTTAATAAACTATAAATAACTTTAATAATAAAGTGTGAACTTTATACTAATTGAAATATACCGTTAGAAAATAAATACTTACAAAGATCAAAAACTGCGGTCGTAGTTAACACGCACACAAAAGCAATGCTGCAGTGTACACGACAATCGGCGCACACGACAGTAGTATCGGAACGAAGGCGCGCGGGAAAGAAACTGACATAGGTCCAACTTCAACAAGCGCTCGCGCGATACTAATCGCAGACGGCCGGCGCAGTGAAATATATAGTATTTTTATTTATTTAATTAGAAAATAATAGTAGCGATTTAAAAAATGAAAATAATACCATATATTAAGCAAATGTTGATGATTATTTTTGTATAAATTTTACGCCTAAATAATGGTGGGCTTTGGAGATATTGCCGCTTGTTTCGAAGCCTTTTCGGTCGATAATTGAAATACGTAGATATTTTTTTTCTTAGCATAATAGGCATATAACCAAAATGTATTCTATTATTATTGAGGTATAGGATATTTGAGAGCTAATTATATTTTTTTTTATGGGAGATATTCAGAAGAATCTCCAAATTAGAGCTCCGAAATCATGTCTCCGTGGGTTTTTGCCTAAACATGCAACGGGAGAAAGCTTATTACTATATAATGAAATAAGTTATCTAAAATCGGTTCTGAGGTTATTGTAGTAGAGAAAACGAACTATTTGTACCAAGTAATTGATATTTAATACAACGAACGTAAAATATACAATTTCAACGTCGAAAACTTGCAATTTCGTGTTTTTTTGTGAAAGGGCTCTTAAGAATGGATTTATCGCTAGGTTTCGGCTTTATCATTTCCTTTTGTCGGCTCTTACGACACTCTTAGCATGCAATGGGGTGGTGACACTATGCATTCTAAATCCGTCACCACACGGATTAATGTATGTAAATAGAAGCGTCATGCCTAATTTGTCAGCATGCAATGATAAAAATTAGCCGACAATTTTAATAGCGATTAATGTCCATTGCCATAGTACATCCAAGTATGATCCACTGTCGTGTCGTGCGCAATTAGAAACATCTAATTAGATCAATTGGATCAGCACAGATATTTGTGATGTCTAATTAATGGCATGCATTTAATTTCCTTCTTGAAAACCAACAACAAAAGAAATAATCTTCTATATCTAGCTATCACCATCATCTTTGAAATATATTTACGCGCCTAACTTCCGAACGACTGCACCAAATTTGATAATTTCGTCTTGTTTGTGTTCGCTGTTTGAAAAAAATATTAGTAAAACAGATTCTATGTCGTTTTCTCTTTTATAAAAAAGGAAATATTGACGTTTGTTAGTTTTGCAAAGTGTTAGAGCCGATACAAGGAAATGACAAACTCGAAAACCTATTTGCAGAAGGAAAACTAATTCGTAACCATGTGCTAACAGCGTGGAACATTGGGCAATTTTTTTAGACACAGACTGATAATACAGATTTGTAAATACTGGCAGTTACCCAAAACCGGTGCCAACCCTAACAAAATTGAGAAAATTGTGAGGAAAAAGATGAAATTATCATATCTTTTTATATTTATAAAGTCTTTTCAATGAAAGCGTAAATGTTGACTTATAACCCTACTTTGTCGATGTATTTTATTGAGCAATAAATAACCACAGTTAAAAATGCGATAACGACTTGAAATTTTATTGTTAACCTTTAAAAAACAGTTTAAAAGGAACTACGGCGCTTATTGACAGCTAAAGTGAAAAATAAGTAAATACAAACAAGTCGCACATGTACTTGTTAGTTACAAGTACATGTGCGACTTGTTTGTATTTACTTATTTTTATATTTATGCAGTACCTATAGAGCGTGCGCGAGCTCCAAGGAATTTTATAGAATATTGATTGAGCTAGAATGTGATTTAGTGAAAGAATTACATTAAAGATTGCACTGATGTCCTCTGCAATTGTGGATTTATTCAAATTTGAAATAATACTACAGAGATAGTACATATTATATGTGCTAAGAATTTATAAAAATTGTATTTCGAAACTATTAGATTTATTGTAAGTATTTGATTATCTTCCTTTCTCCGACAGCTGTCATGTATGAAGAATTTGTAAAATATGTATGCCGATATTGACCAAAATATGTAATAAATCAAAACACACTGCCGTGTTTTCAACATTCTTTTAATAATTGAAAATCACTTGCTCAATCGGCACTTAAAGAATTTGATACATAAGCTGGGTTGCTAAAAGCCTTCCATGAAAAAAAAACAACGAGCACTTCCATGAATGCCATGCAATCGCGACTATCGCAAGTAACGTACGACTGTGGAGTATTGAGCGACACAGTCGGGGACTCGGGGGCAGTGTATACCTACCCACCTGTTTTTCGAAGCTCGCGCGCGGGTCGTAGATAGTTTTTATTCCTGCTGGGTGTAACAGAAATAGCGTATAACAACAACATTGAAGTCACCGAGCTATCGGAAAAAGTATTTCTGTGTCAATCTTGATGTAAGTATGCCGCATGTTTTAAGTTTTATACGCTGTATCGTTGTCCAATGACAACGATACAGTGTCATGCGATACGCTATTTCTCACAACGTAAAAAAATAATTTGGCTCCTTAAAAATTCAATTCTTTTTTTAATCCATGCTCTGGGTGTAAGCTGCATCGCGGGAGCTGTTAAGAATCAAGTCATGAACACAAATTACACCCAGTCTTGGAGCAAGTGCTTTTGGTTTAGACAAAGATACTTGCCCGACCCCGGAATTGAAGCAGAGGCCCCTAATCTAAAGACGGCAATTCCAATCCCTATCCCAAAGAGACAGGTGCTTTGGTTTTCCTGACAGTATCAACACAGCATCTGCACCAGTATCGATTGTTTCGATGTGGCCACAGGGGTTTCGTTCCATCCTTTATACTCATAATACAATAAAAATATTCTTCTAAAAAAGAGAGATGTCGTCTAGATACAAAAATTGACCCTCAATATATTATTCTTCATGCCTTTTAAGTTCAAAACCAAACTATTAAACCGATTTCGATTTATCTGAAATCAGTACCATTCGATCAAAACCATAATCGGTTCCTATATGACGAAGTTATGCGACAACATATTATATTAAAAAGTGAACAACCTCCTCATCGTCAAAGTTATACTATACCAGAACAGAGAAGCCCATAGATATTTTTCTTAAAAACCAGCTTGGAATTAAATACTATTTTAAGTAATCCCTACTCATCTTACATTCGAACGCCTCAAGAATTAGCAATGCGTTCTAGAAAGCCGCCTTCTATGAATAGTTAAATCGATTATAAATCGATTTATTCATACACCACCGGTTAGTGGGTTCCGGATTACAAGCGCAGCCAGGGGAATAAATGCAAACATTATCGAGAAAATTAAGTTACAAATCCCACGGCCTGTGTTTCTATGAAATATCTATTTCAAATCAAGTGTGTTAAGTGTGATTACGGATTCGGAATACTTAGTATCACTTTTTCACCACAGCAGATGTAAATATTATACAGGATGTCTAAAAAAAAAGGCGTCAAGCAGAAGTCCAAATATAGAGCACCCCATGAGGTACCCGAATCACCCCCTTAAATGTTCTGCGATTTTTCATAGTTTTCGTGTTATGATTTTTTTTCTCAAATTTAAATGTTTGGCTTTTCACCAATATTTTCATAATTTTGGTCAAAGTTACGAAACTGATTATTTTATGCTTAAAAGTTCAATTCAAGATGATACAAAGAGATGATTCAAATTAAAGAGAGAAAAAAATTAAAAAGACTTCAATTTAAAAGTAAAATGTTATTTAGGTCTAAAATTCCCAGAATTTTTCAATTTATTCAGTCTCAAAATTCTGAGAAAAAAAAACCATAGTTAACACGAAAGCTATGAAAAATCGCAGAACATTTAAGGGGGTGATTCGGGTACCCCAAGGGGTGCTCTATCTCTGGACTTCGGCTTGACACTATTTTTGGGAGGCTCTGTATAACCAAAAGATAGCAAAATATATGAAACTCTTAAACTGTCAACAATCATTCCATTCTGTCATAATCGATGAACAATCTGCTATTGTCTGTCGATTTCCGTAACTTACATCTTTCAATAGTGTTCGACTGTCGTGTTTGTTGTTGGTTAGATATGCCGCCTTTATATCACAGGTTCGATCCCGGCGTCAGACAGTCTTTGTGTAAGACACTTCTTCCCGGTCAGGGTGTGAATTTCATGTTTGTAAACTGCCCCCACGACACAGGTTATACAAAGGCGCAAAGGTTACTTTTTTAAATAAAAAAGTGTCAGTTTGGGACGTATGCCACAGGTTTTCAACCCAAGCGCTTGGCAAGCACTTTCAAATTTAGAATAATACAGTAAGTTTGAAGCTCGGCTTAAAACTTACTATACACCGACATAGCTCGGAGAATTAGCAGACTGAAGTGGCAGTGGGCTGGTCATATCTGTAGAAGAACCGACAACCGCTGGGGTAGACGAGTTCTTGAGTGGAGACCGCGAATCGGCAAGCGTAGTGTGGGACGGCCCTCTGCTAGATGGAGCGACGATCTGCGAAAGGTTGCGGGCAGCAGCTGGATGCGTCAAGCTGACGACAGGGCGCTATGGCGCTCTTTAGGGGAGGCCTATGTCCAGCAGTGGACTAATGTGGGCTGATGAAGATGATGATGAAGCTCGGCTTTAATAGTTGTAGTTCTTTTTGTTGCTCCATCTTTGTACAAAAACCAAACATTTCCTCCAGCGTATTTATTTAGTAGGGTGTTATAAGTCTCTCTGTGCGTGTTTGTCTATCTGTCGCATCGTGGTGCCCAAATTAATGAACCAACTTTGATTCGCCACGAATCAAAGAAAACTTGCTCCATTGTTTGTAGATTATTCTATACTAGCTGGTGCCCGTGACTTTGTCTATGGCACATTTTGTAGTTCTGCTATTCAGCCTCTGTTTTGCTGCAAAGAAACATACAAACTAGTTCGCGTTATCAATCCTATTTAGTCATAGATCGCCCCAAACACCTAAGTCTCACGAAATCTAGATTTAACTAACGGGCCTATATCTGATTATTAGTGCGCAGAAAACCGTGTAAGGGAGACCTAATTGCGATATTTACATTTTATAAATCTAGCGCTCACGGTGTTAGAACGAACCTAAGATGCACGCAACTAAATCGCAAGATTTATGGTACGCTGGCCAATATTTCGAAGCATTTAGATTGCTATTTACAGGACAAAGTGTTTTTCTTTGATTTATTGTATGGCTTCCATCGTTGGCCGCTGAATTTTCCAAGGACCAAACCAGATTCAATTTGAATTAAAATAAAATTGTTGTAGCTAGTTACTTACACACTCACTTAATACGCATATTCATCAACCCTTAACAAAACACTCTTGTCTTTGGAAAAATTCATCGGTAAAACGATGGATGTCAAAACTTTAAGAAGAAGATGATTATACCCCATTCAAGATAGCGTGATCGATTTGACAGATGTCAATTTTTCTAATCGATAAAAAGGTATGATTCCAAACTACGTCGCGGTAATGGGGACCAGTAGTGCCGTGGTAGCACTTCTGCGTGCAGCGTACTTCGGAATCATACCTTTACTTTGCAATGACGAATAGTGATGGGAAACAGATAATATCTAGTAGTCCAAAAAATAACGGTTTAAAATACTTGTAACTGTGACGAGATGGTATGGCTGTATTATGCATGACATTCTTTATCACTTTTTCTTAACTTTATAAGACAATATTCGAATAAAAACCTTTTTCATTTTGAAATAAAATTAGCTGGCTTTCGCACATTGATATTTAACACTTTTACAATTATAATTTTCTTTTCTTTTTTGTTTACTTTCATGGTCTGAACCACGTATTTAAATTTGGCGGGTGGACCAAAATAACCCTGTAATATTAAATAGGAACTTATTATGAATATGGACCTACCATCGCTTATCTACCCAATGTTTTAAATGTCTAGTGCAATAAAGAATTTCACACATAATACACCCACGCCGACTTGTCACAGTTACAAGATATTTTCCGTTCCCCATCACTAGCCCGTCTGTCAAATCGATCAAGTTATCTTGTAGTAGGGTATAGTAAGATATGAGTTGTGTTGAAATACTTAAACATCATAGGTAGATTAATACTACTCAGCTCATAGATGACCCACTGTTGAGTCATCCAGTCACTTGGATGGTTGGCACAGGGTTTGGAACCAGTTTTCCTTCTCTTGCCGCTAGGTTATGGGACTTGACATTTCCTTCTGTTCTCTACGACACCCTCTGGATAGAATGTGTATACAGCACTATAACAATAAAGAATGGCAAGTTAATATATTTTTTTTGCCTCCAGACAGTAACAATGGTGGTAGGTTTTAATGCATAAACCAGGCGCATTACCTCGCGTCCGTGGGCATCCATATACCCTAGGCCCGTCCTCCGGCTGGTAAAATAAAAATGTTTCCCACGAAATAAAAAAAACAAGGATTTCGTATAAGATAGATAAACTCTTTATTGTTCACGTGAAAAAAAACACAGAACACAAAAAATACAACACTTTATACAAGGGGCGGTCTTATCGCTAAATGCGATTTCTTACAGACAACCTTGGGATGGACATTATTTAGAACATACGAAAGGGTAGTAAAAAGTACAATAATAGGTACATATGAGATTAATTATATAAAATAACGCAATATGGAAAGGGAAAATAGAAATAGTTGATAGATTAAATACTCTATAATGTATAAATTATAATACTTCTTTCACGGCTAGGTATTCAGCCTTGACATTACAGGAGGAAAATTGGCCGCGCGATTTAAATTAGTGCGACGCAGGGGACACTATGTGTTCTAAATGCGTCACCACACTTTGTGTAGTACCCACTTCGTTAAAATAATGATGATGAATTATTTTATCATCATCTTTCAGCCCGTAAATGACCACCACTGAGTCGGGCCTCCTGTTCATGGGGGGAAATTAGCCTACTGTGCCACGCTGGCCAGACGGGTTTGCATAGGGTTTAGTTTCAAGATTTCCTTCTCTTGCGTCTAGGTTTTCGGCCTTGTCTTTTTTTTGTCGCCTCTTACGACACCCTCAGGATGAAATGAAATGACACTATGTCTTATAAATCCGCCACACACGTTTTATAGAACACCTTCGTCAAAATAATTATTAGGCAAATATTTTAACGACATCCGCAACCGTAGGATTACACTGGCAGTAAAACAATCATCTAAGCTAATTCAATATTGAGAATCCAATATAACATCTAGCTTGAAATGAGCGGAGAATGGAACTTGTACCGCTTGATTGGTTCTCAACAAGATATCCACAGTATGTTTGTTTGTGGAATAATATACAGTAAAGCCTCCTATACACACAAGCTTGTAACTGGAAACAAAATTTCAAAAAAAATAATTATAAAAGAAGAAATAAAAATGTTTTACAATTTGCCATTTGATTTCCTCGTTTGTCTAGGGGTTAGATATGCTGCCTTTGGATCACGCACGGGTCCCCGGATCGCGTGGTTCTGCATCAGATCCCACAATGCCGCAACAGGACACGAGTTGGAGCACTCCGGGGATGTTTAGTGGGTAGACCCCCAGTCTGGGGGAGAGTCCCACACTCCCCCCTCGGCCATCCCCGTGGCCGACGGGTATAGTCCATAAAGGATTTTACCCCAGCAAACAAAAAAAAAACGGGTCCACGGGTAGATCCGGGGTCGAACAAGTAAAAAAAAATCAAAAATCAAAACTCATTTAATCAAGTTGGCTCTTTAAGCTCTTTTGACAGGTCAAACAAAAATTAAAATTTAACATTTACCATTTAAAATGAATTATTTACCATCTACCACCGGTTCGAAATGCACCTCTACAGAGAAGAGCCGGCAAGGAACTCTGTAGTTGCTCTTTTTAGATCGCCATTTGGGTACAAGACAGATTTGTGAGAGCAAACTCACGCAATAGTTCCAAAGGGCCAAACATCAGCCAGATCTAGTTGACCTTTTAATGCCCAAGCCAACCGACCCCCAGCAACGGCACCTGTTCACAAGCATGACGCATGCGGCAGCCATCGCCCTCCTCAACCATATTGCAGGGAAGAGAACGACCCGCCACACACAAGTGTCTTTGTGTAAACCAAAGGCACTTGCTCTGACTCTGGGGTGTCACTTGTGTCTATTTGTAAACTGCACCCGTGATACATGTGCACATAGTGCAGGGGTATCGTTTTTAAAAAATATTCAGAATTCGTTGATGTTTAGAAACATACTGAAATATTATATAGCCGTGTGTTAATAGATTTAGATTATACTAGCTGCGCCCCGCGGTTTCACCCGCGCTTACTTATTGTCGTACCGCGGGTGACGCCGCGGGCCGAAGCTAGTCTAAAAAAAAGTAGCCTAAGTTAATCCTTATATCATCAGCTTCCTATCAGTGAAACTCCCGTCAAAATCGGTCCTGCCGTTCCCGAGATTAGCCGGAACAAACAGACAGACGGACAGACAGACAGACAAAAATTAAAAAAAAATGTAATTTAATTTTATTTTATTATTTAAGGAAAACTTACAGCTAGGTAGGTACAGTGCACTATATAAATAATTTAGAATATGGCCAATTACAAGTTTTCACTACTGATAACGTATAATTAAAAAAAGAAAGAAAGTAACCGACGGTATCTAGTTAAACTAAAGCTTGTAACATCAAGCAAGACAAAGGGTATAATTGAACAATATAACTAGTCACCAAAACTAACAGTCAAAGAAAATTTTAGCTAAAATGATCTTTAGATTAGTAGTACCAGTGTTAAAAATATCGATATCAGCTCCCCGGCAGGCCTCATTAAACAAACGGCAAGATCTTACTATATATGAATTCTGCCTGTATGTGGTTGCAGTTGAAGGAATATGCAGTAAATGTGATTTACGCAGGAACGCAGACGGTACTCGAAGTCCAATTTTATTTAGTAATTCAGGAATATTATTTGCTCCCCTCACAATTTTTAATAGAAGTGTCAGGTCCGATATTTTTCTCCGTTCATAAAGTGGAAGTATATGAATTTTTTTGCATCTATAAGTGTAAGAAGATATATATGCTCCCGATCTAAACTGAATGTATCTTAAAAATCTTTTTTGAATACTCTCAATTCGGTAAATGTACGTATTATAATTGGGATTCCAGACTTGTGAGTTTTGGTCTATGAGCTGTGTATACATACCTACGCATTTAGTAAAAAGTGGTTATTTTATTATTACAAACAGAAACTCCAATTTTATTTATATGTATATATATGTAGTATGTATATGTATACCTGTGCCAACCCGTCTTGCCAGCGTGGCACAGTACGCTAATTTCCCTCCATGAACTTGCCTATATGAGCCGTTGAGGCTATACCGGCTCAGGGTTACCATCACGTCGGGGCGTCACAGTGAAATGCTTTTACGCGAAAGTGCGTGTCATGTGAGGGTATATCGCTGGGGTTTAAACGGGTAGATGAGTCGTTTTTGGAGTCCCACATAATCGCGGACTCCACCCCCAGACGGGCGACGGTGCTTATAGCATGTCCCCAGCGGAACCAAAAAAAAATAGACCTGCGGGCGATAGACCTGCGGGCGATAGACCTGGGAAGTCCGTCGCCTACGTAATAGAGACCCCTTGAGGAAGGCGTGCTGCATTCTGGGCGTGCCTCCCAGCGGCGTAACGGGGGAGGCTACTACCCCCGCGTAATCGGAGGGAGCCCCCAGAGTGTCGAAGCATGCTCTCCTATCGGGGAGTGAAACCCGTGGCCCTGGTTCGGACAATCGAGGATCGACGTCGGTTTTAGTGGGTAGGTCGGGCTGCAATTTACCATCTCTACGAGCCCCGGAGTACCACATAACCCGACCAGTACCAACGGCCGTGAATCCATGAGGATCTCCGAGGTCAAAAAAGGGTTTCGCATTGGTCCCGTCTTTTGCACCTAGATTGGTTCTATCATTTATTTTTGCCTGCTCTTACGACACCCTCACGATGGAATGGGGTGTTGTTTATACTAAATCCTTCACTACGCGAATCTAAGTCTGTTAGCTGTTTCGTTGTAACCAAATATACTTCACTGTTTGTACACGGGTTTACATACACCGTTACGAACTCTATGCAAACATAGTGTTCTATTCTATTGTATCTAAACCAGTTACAAAGGGTTACAGGAACTAGATCGATCAGGTAAGATTTATATTCGCTTCATGACAAAACAGATCGGCTTCTGTTAGGGCTGTAGTACACAGTAAAAGAATATGGAATATTTTTAATCCCTCTGGAATTATTAAACTGGAACTTTGTTTTTTTATCCCGTGTCCAGGGCTTCCCTTACTGGGCGTGAAGACGCCTAGTGAGTTTCTTTTAATTTATTCGCAACAGTGGTCGCGTTCCGAACTGGTGGTAAACTATATCACTTTGCATTGTATATTATCAATGTGTTGACTGGGCGGCCCAGGACCGGCCTTTGTGGAGATCCTTGGGGGAGGTCTATGTCCAGCAGTGGACGTCTTTTGGTTGAAAAAAAATAAAAAATGTGTTGACTATTTGTAAGTGTCCATCAATGCCTGCAGCGATAGGGATGCGATTTTTATATAAGCACTCTGCATTCTTTATCTGTTTAAACTACTAGCTGACCGGGCAGCGCCATATGTCGGGCTGATTTGTGAATCTAAACCATCCTCGTTGCCACCCAAACGCATACAAAAAAATTTATTCAAATCGGTCACTCGTTTAGGAGGAGTTCAGTGACATACACACGCACAGTAGAATTATATAAGGGAAGGCGCGCACGGGTGACTTTTGTCAGCGTGACATTATAAGTTGTTGATGAAAAATTGAAAATGTCACCCAGATGTCATGTCGTAACGTGCGCGCATCTTCATACTTAGCCACGGACTTGATACAAGTGACGAAACAGTCACGGTGACAAAAGTCACCCGTGCGCGCCTACCCTTAGTGTGAGAAATTTCACATCACAATTACATACGCGCAATTTTTGTAATGTTTTTTTTAGTTACGAACATATTGGCATGCAATTCAGTATTTACACACACTAGATTATCCCTACTATGTCTGTCAAGAACAAAGGTTATCCATAACAAAATTACATACGCCCTAAAGAAATTACATTTATATAGCACTGGGAACGCTGGTTCGTTCAAACGGAAGCTCGTCGTAAAGATGAATTACTGGTTTTATGGTGATTCAGAATGCCTTGATTATAATTACCTGTATGCAGTACTTTATGAGTGTGTACACTTATGACCAGTGGTGCTCAACTTTTGTCAGCAAGGTGCAAGATTTTAAGAAAAACTATTTTAATGAAATTAAACACTTTTTAACGGATATATCGCGTGTATATTACATTATTTCCGACGTTTCCAATGCTTTGCAGCAGTCGTGATCGCGGGAGACACTAGATAGTGATCTAGTATCTAGCGATAAATCCGTTAGAAAGTGTTTAATTTCATTTTGTAATAATCGCGAAAACCTAAGAAATCAAAACTATATTTCAAATTGACTCATGTATGCTTTTTCAAAATACATTTATCAATTACCATTTTACGTTCAGTTGTGAGATATATTATTTTGGCTTTCTTGAAATAGTTAGTGTTGCCGTTTATTGCAATCTAATTATAGGTACAATGAAACCTGCTTAACACATTAGTAAACACAGAAACTCTTTGATTTTTGATGGCTACTTCCATGTACATCTCGATTTAATTAGTAATGAAGATGGTGAAACATGCAATCGTGGAAAATATTCGATATAAAATGCTGTTTGCTAAAATTTACTGCTGCTCGATCAGAAGGCTCAAAGTCACCCAAAGGGCAATGGGGCTATGCTCGGAGTTTCCCTGCGAAATCGAATCAGAAATGAGGAGATACGCAGGAAAACCAAGGTCACGGACATAGCCCACCGGATTGCCAGACTGAAGTGGCAGTGGGCAGGGCACATAGCTCGCAGGACTGACGGGCAGAAAAGTCCTTGAATGGCGACCGCGTTCCGGAAGACGCAGTGCTGGTAGGCCTCCCTCACGGTGGACTGACGACCTGGTTAAGATGCGGGCCGCCCAGGACCGACCTTTGTGGAGATCCTTGGGGGAGGCCCATGTCCAGCAGTAGACATCTTTTGGCTGAAATGATGATGATGATGCTAACATTTTCTCCTTACACCTTACATGAACTATTTATGAAGGTTACTTCATAAATAGTTTATACGAGAGACACGCAGGAGCATAGTACAGCATAAATGTTAATAGTTAACAAGCATCTCCTTGCATATATTACAAGTAAATCCGTGAGGTAACGGATTTAGTATATACAGTGTCACCAACTCAGTCTATCCTAAGAGTTTCGTAAGAGCCAATAAAAGGAAATGACAACGCGGATAACTTAGCTGTCAGAGAAGGAATACTTGATACGAAACCTTTTTTTTTTTTGCCCGTGGTAAAATTCTTTATGGACTTCCTCGCCGGCCACGGGGATGGCCAGCGAGGGGAGTGTGTGCCAACCCGTCTGGCCAGCGCGGTACAGTAGGCTGATTACCCTCCATGTCCCCACTGAAGAAATTCCCAACAGTGGGTTATCTATGGGCTGAGTAGTGTATATTTCACATCGGCAACTCAAAACTTTGAGACACCGTGATATTGACTCTGTTACGTAAAAATGCGGTTTATTATTGTGTAACAGGTTCCAGACCCATAAAACGTAACGAAGCGTATAAGGATCATCAAGATGCGAACGATGTTGCAGTTTTAGTTGTAAAGTTGACGATACTAACTAACATTTTAATCAATATAAAATTTCAGTTTGTCTAGGTTATAAAAACTATTAAAAACTCCTACATGGGGAGTAACAAAACACTGTAGCCATCCAAAGTGCATAGAGCTAATCAAAGCAATTCTGTGTTTAGGCCTCAGCTATCCAGGTTTTTACTATATAGAGTTGATATGACAGAGGGGCATTAAATTACACTACGTATAATAGATGTGATTAGTATGAATTCGAAACGGTACAAAAAAAAATACGCGTGATTTTTCATGGGGGGTGGAGGGGTAGTCTTAAACCTCATCAGGTATCACAAAGGGGTAGGGAGTGGTTAAAAAATGTTAAAAAAATATCACGTGACTAATGGACAGCCCCTAGGTTAATAAACGATGCGTTAGGCATAAACATCTGTTAGGAAAGATAAATCATTTGCGGTTAAACTATTGCTCCAATTTAATTGATTTTTGGTACAGAGCCTGGAAATGATACCTAGTATAGGCAGGTAAAAAAATGCCCCTATGTCGTATCAACCCTGTATAACATGGGTTCCACTGGAAACCAACCAGCTATCGTTATTATTATGGTTAGCTTAAAAATCTGAGTACAATTAAATTTTCTTGGCTCTTTGTGCTCATTTTTCGAGTTAAACACTTGTTGGTCAATATCAAGATAAAAACAGCTTGGTTTTTTTTATATCAGCAGTACTATCAATCCTTTCGTCATGGCTAAAGGCTATCCAGCTTCTTTGACGCACGTGTAGTTAATTGTCGAAGGTAGCGTATAGTCTATTGATATTTTTTGCCGGACAATAATATACTGTTAATATACTACTCAGAGATAGACTCTATGTCGGTAACATGGAAGGTAATTAGCCAACTACGCCACGCTGGCCAGACGGGTTGACACAGGGTTTTGTATCGAGTTTTCCTTCACTTGCAGCTAGGTTTTATCATTTCCTTTTACGAAACCCTCTGGATTAAATACCCTATTTTAGACACACTTTATATTCTTAATCTATACTAATATATAAAGCTGCAGAGTTTGTTTGTTTGAACGCGCTCCGTCCGATTCCAAAATCTTTCAGTCTTATATAGTTCATTTATCGAGGAAGGTTATAGGCTATATTTTATTTTCAAAAGAATTAGGGATCCGTGTAAAATCGAAAACCTATTTATGCGTGCGCTGCAAAAACTATTGACAATAGAATAAAATGATGTACTACGGGTTTGTAGGTCTTATAAAGATCTACAAATAAGTCCGAGAGCACATATCTAACTATCATAGTTTAGTCACAATAACCGCTTTTAAGTTCATAAAAATTATGCATAGAGATAAGTACGGGTTCGAAGGCCACGCGGGCGAAGTCGCGCGCAAAAGCTAGTCTAATATAATTACAGTTGTCAAGTTTAATTGCCTTAGTATTGATAAAAAATATAGTCGAAATTTTGCACTGGCTATCTCCTGCTTACTAAAGCAGAAGAACATTTTAATTATGGAAGTAAAAATGTAACATTCTTTTGTTTCAGGCAGTCATTCGTCACAAGCTATTGATATTGAGGCTGAGAATTCATCGAGATTTCATCTATTCCTACCAAGCAAGTAAGTTGAAACTTTACGTTACTTTTTCGATATCACCTTAGCCAGCATTCTTGTTATATACTCGTATATTAGCCGTATATAAGGTGACGGATTTAGAATTACATCCTGAGGATGTCGAAAGAGCCAACGAAAGAAAATGTTATGGCCAAATTGAACAGACACCCTCTAGGCAAACGTTTATCTTCGGCATTATCTTCGCCTTCCACAAAGCGAGATTGAGGTCAAACTTAATACTATTCTACGCGTCGCCGTAAAACACTGTATGTGGGAGGCTCAGGACCGACCTACGTGAGGAATCCTTGAGGGGGAGGCTATGCCCAGAAGTCTTTTGGCTGAAATGATGATGATGAAATTCGGTTTCTATTTTAGCTGTCACCGAGTTCAAATGGTTGTTTAGTTTTCACTTCTTAGTGTTTATTTTGTAGTCGTCCTAGATTTTTGGTTAAAAAGTGGTCTAGTACATAATTTAATATCCGACATTTCGAAAGCTTTGCAGCAGTTCATTTCAATTTGTAAGAATCGCGAAAACCTAAGAAAACCCAATACAAAATTTGATTATTAAACTTTTTGGTCACTTATTTCAAGTTCGTGCCAATTCACTGAACAAATTTGAAAAGAAAGACAGAAATAAAATAATTTTATCATAGCTCGCATTGACATGAAGTTAAAATCTTCTCTAAAACTAAAATAATTACATACTAATTAGAGGCTAATATTATTAAGAACCTTATTAAAATTTAAACTTCTTAAATAATATATAAATAAATAAATAATAAATAAATATCCTTGGACATTTCACACAACGCCATCTCGTCCCAAGCTAAGCAACTTAATGCTTGTGTTATGGTAACGAGATGGATGATAAACTACATATATACATTTTTTTTTGTAAATACATACATATTATAGATAGAAATGACACCCAGACTCCGAGCCAGTGCCTCTGGTTTAGACAAAGACACTTGCCCGACCCCGGAATCGAACCCGGGACCCGTTGATCCAAAGGCGGCACATCTAACCACTAGACCGACCTACTTCTTAAAGAAATAATTCCGACGGAGTTCATCACCATTTCAGCCAATAGATGTCCACTTCTGGACATAGGCTTCCCGTAAGGATTTCCACGAAGGTCAGTCCTGAGCCGCCCGCATCTGTTTATTTCCGGCGACCCTAAATGACGGAGTTATGTGGTAACAAACATAAAAAAAAACAAACAACCGCATTGAGAACGATATTACTGAATTCAGTGGAAAAAATATAATTCCGAATAGGTACCTAAGATAAGGTTGTAAAAAGAAAAAGTTAATCTAAGACTTAAATTCTTCAGGTTGTAATACGGTACCTGTTCCATGGAAAGCTGATTTAGTATTTAAGCTGGGAAACTTTCCCAAGTTATTTACTTATCATAATTTTCCCATCACCTGTTCAATATTCATAGTACTAAAAGTACTGTTAGGTCCGTCTGTAAATAAAGAGCATCAGTCTATGATCAATCTATTACTACTACTACTCAACCCACTACTGAGTGGGCCTCCTCCTATTACAGGGCGGGCCATTAGCCTACTGTGCCACGCTGGCCAGACCAATAAAACATAATATATACAGGGTGTCCCAAAAAAAGGACGCCACAGCGACACTGGAAGTAGGCTAGACCTAGGTCAATCGCACAAAAAAATTGCTGAAGAAAAGTCGCATGGATTTCGAGATATTAGAATTTTTTTTATTTTATTGTTCTATGAAACAATATCATCACAAATAACTACTTAATGTTTATTTTTTTATTGTTTTTTTTTTGTATTATATTAGTTTTGTGGAATATACCTAGGGCTAGTCTACTACCAGTGTCGCTGTGGTGTGATAATATTGGGACACCCGGTATAATGGATCTTCATCATCATCATCATCAGCCCGCAGTAGTCCACTACTGGACATAGGCCTCCCCTAAAGAGCGCCATAGCGCCCTGTCTTGAGCTTGACGCATCCAGCTGCTGCCCGCAACCTTTCGCAGATCGTCGCTCCATCTAGCAGAGGGCCTTCCCACACTACGCTTGCCGATTCGCGGTCTCCACTCAAGAACTCGTCTACCCCAGCGGTTGTCGGTCCTTCTACAGATATGACCAGCCCACTGCCACTTCAGTCTGCTAATTCTCTGAGCTATGTCGGTGACCTTGTTTCTCTGTCGGATAGTCTCGTTACGGAGCCTATCTTTCAGAGAATGGAAGAAATTTGGATCTTAATGTAACATAATGGATCACACAAATGACTAAGCTTGTAGGATAGCAATAATGATTTAGCTAAGCTGATTGCCCTCCATGTGGCTGGAGGAGGTCCAACTCAACATTGGGCCATCGATGAGCCAAGTATATTTAACTAATTAAAAACCAGAAACCTCACACTCAGAGTCAGAGTCAACAGCCCGGATGAATTAAAATGCTAAGCGTTGAATCTTGCGTATGTTCATAAGATAAATGGCAAAAGGAAATATCTGTCTATACAGTATCTAAGCATGTGCGGGTAATTAAAAAGTATGTATTTGCAATCAAGGGGCTTGCCACGATAAAAGCACCGTTTCTTCTGTAAATAGCGCAGTTAAATCTTCTTTACGCACGCACCAATTCTAATAAAAGAATATTATTACTCCGCGTTAATTACAAATAAACAGTTTTAGGTGTACCTTGTGTTTGATTAACTTGTGATAGATCACATTCGATGATGACGATGATGATCTATCACAAGTTCAAATATTTCTAATATGCCACGTTCTAATAACATCTTACCATACATCAAGGGTATCACGGGCAAAGTTGGCAATAGTCTGAAACGTGCTTCAGTGGCAACACTTGATAAAATTTGGCTACAATACTGTACCATTTAAAAATGACGTTTTTTATGGTGTTTAGTTTAACCTAGTACTCAGTCCAAAAAAGAACTCACTGCTGAGTCAAGCCTCCTTGCATATCATGGAGGGTAATTAGCATACTGCCACTGCAAGGCTGGCCAGACGGTTGTGCTCTTCGATACTCACATACTCACATTCATGCAGATTTCCGGGCTATTGTACAGACTATATCATCACTATCACTTCACTATCACTTCACTATCACTTCACTATCACTTCACTATCACTTCACTATCACTTCACTATCATTTCACTATCACTTCACTATCACTTCACTATCACTATCACTTCACTATCACTATCACTATCACTTCACTATCACTACATATTATAAAACAAAATCGCTGTTTTCCGTCCGTCCCTATGTAAGCTTAAATCTTTAAAACTACGCAACGGAATTTGAAGCGGGTTTTTTTATATAAAGAGTTATTCAGGCGGAAGGTTTATGTGTATAATACATCCATATTATTGTAGAGAAACACTGATAAATTTAGAGGTTTATCATTGCACCCGTGCGTAGCTGGGGCGGGTCGCTAGTAATATATAAAAGGCCGTGTGATGACGGATTTAGAAGACATATTGTCACCACCCTATTCCATCCTGAGGTTGTCGTAAGAGCCGACAAAAGGGAGGCCACAAACCTAGCCGCAATAGAAGGAAAACTTGAAACGAATCCCCGTGCCAACCCGCCTGGCCAGCGTGGCACTACCCTCCATGTAGTTGGAGGAGGCCCAACTCAGCAGTGGGTCATATTTGGGCTGGGTAGTAGTAGAACTAGTAACTGCTTAATAGCTTATCAAGATGATAAAAAAGAGAGGTCTAGTAAAATAAAGCCAAAGAAACTACTTACCGCTCTAGGCGAGACTGGACCGGATGAGGTGTCTAGGAAAATGGAAACTTGGACATAATAACATACTTGGTTTGCTTAATTCACTGTAATAGATGTCAAACGAACGCCTCGATGGGTGTCCCTTAGTTTAGTTCAAGCTGCTCCGTAATTATCATTGCTAGGATCCTTTATCCTATTCTGTATTTAAGAGATTCAATTTTTAATACGCCATGCTGTCGTTTGTGATTAGAAATGCGCAGGATGCGGGGTCCGGTTTGAAAGATTTTTTTTCCATTATACGGGGTGTAATAAAGTATCGGTAGAACTTATTTATTTCTCAGGCTACCAAACTCATTTGTTACTAACATTGTTACATACAACTAATGTTAGTACTTTCCTTAAATAAGCAACTCGTACTTGGACAACGTGAACCTGGTTAAGGTCGCTGGAAAACGATGTATGCGGCCTCTGTGGAAATCCTTGGGGGAGGCCTATATCCAGCAGTGTACGTCTTTTGGCTGAAACGATGATGCACCATTCTTATCTTTATCTAGCCTAATAAATAATTTCTACGGAAATAAATAAACTAAGGCAGTATCCACTAGAATTAATAAATCATTTTGTTCATGTGTTCAAACTCAAATCATTTATTTCAATTGAACCTATTTACTGGTGTTTTTGAAAAGTCAAAAGTGAAGTTAGGAATCTAGTTGCATGTTCCAAAAACTACTTTTTGGAACATGCAACTAGATTCCTAACTTCACTTTTGACTTTTCTACATCCTAGGATCCTAGGATACATTCTAGGATCTACATCCTATGGAGAAGAACAGGCAAGAAACTCCATGGACACTCTTGTTCTTCAAAACATTGCACTTATTCTAGTAATATCACTATTATTTACTACACTATAGTCTTTGGTGTTACGCTGGCAACAAACTTCACTTTCAGGTCCCGGTGGAGGTTATTTGTTCTGATGCCGTTTCAGCCCATAAATGACCCACTACTGAGTCGGGCCTCCTCCAAATTGATGGTAGGAAATTAGCCTCCTGTGTCACGCTGGAAAGACGGGTTGGCACAGGGTTTGTATCCAGTTACCCTTTTTATACGGCTAGGTGATCTGCCTCTTACGATCCTATAGTAGCCTCTTACGACACCCTCTGGATAGTGTGGGTTGGTGACATTGTGTATTCTAAATCTGTCACCACACGAACATATTCATGTTCTGATGTACCACGATGCACCATAGTACTTTTTTTTTTTTTTTTTTTTTCCTTTATAGGCAAACGAGCTAGCGGCCCACCTGATAGTAAGTGTAAACCGCCGCCCATGGACTTTGGCAGTGCCAGGGACACAGCCAAGCGGTTGCCTACCGTGATGAAGCCGTTGCCTACCGTACTTTGTTTTGAAATCGTTGCACATTACTGTTTTGGTACAACCCCAAAGTTTTGTATATTTTTTTTTGTTTTTTTTTTTGGTGCCCGGGGTAAAAATCCTTTATGGACTATCTCCGTCGGCCACGGGGATGGCCGAGGGGGGGTGTGTGGGTATCTCCCCCAGAGTGGGGGCCTACCCACTAAAACATCCCCGGGGTGCTCTCTCTCTCGCGTCCATGTCGGTGGCATTGCGGGAACTTAGCCTACTGGGGCCCCGTCCGCTATGCCACAGACTGGAGGCTCATCGCCTCCTCAAACCCGCGCTCCAACGAGCCCCAAAGTTTTGTATACCTTAAGTCCAAACGGGTGCTTAGGACTTTTATATGAGTAATTATTTAATGATCCTATTAATTTTCTGAGTTCATTTATTATTTTCGCTTTTATTGTCTACTAGCGACCCGCCCCGGCTTCGCACAGGTGCTCGCACGGGTGATTAACCTCAAAATTTATCAGTGTTTCTCTACAATATTATGGATATATTATACTTAAAAACTAGTTAAAAACCTTCCTCTTGAATCACTCTATCTATTAAAAAAACCGCTTCAAAATTCGTTGCGTTGTTTTAAAGATTTAAGCATACATAGGGACGGACAGACGACAGCGAGTTTGTTATATGCTATGTAGTGATTTAGAGGACGATTTCCAATTTTGGTTCAGCAGCTTTGATTGAATCCAACAACAACGTAAGGATTTGATAATCTAATAATCGATTATATGTCCGGGGTTATTGTATCTTCGAATCGATCACCAATCACTAGTACATAAATATTCAAAGATAAAAAATAAAGTTTAGGTTATGAGTTTGTTCACACCTAACTGCGTTTTAATATAAAGCGGCAAAAGTTTGATTAACATTTTAATGTCTTCAATAGGTGTGGTCTATTATTTGGGTAATAACATTATTCTCCCTGGGCCACGGGTTTTCTTTAAACTCAGACTAGTTAATACTGCATAACAGGTTAGTTATTCTCTCTCTTAATCTGAAGATAATAAAATTTGCCGTGGACATTTATGACAGAAACGTGCGATCAAATGATAATTTTAATTATTATGTGAAATTATGCAATAGGTATGTTACAAATTTATGGGGCAACTAAGCCCCATAAATTTGTAATGTTTAATTTAATTTTCGATAAATTGATTCAAAGGCAATAAAACTAAACTTTGAATTAATTTTGAGCTAATTAGCTTTTGATTTTTACCTTGAAAACAGCGAAAATACCAAAACATGTAAATCCCATAAACAATTTATGAGCATCTGCCCATAAAATATCGACTACGAATTCGTGCCTCCTACAATTTTCATCGTCATCATTTCTGCCCATAAAATACCCACCACTGAGTCGGGCCTCCTCCAAGTTCATGGAGGGAAAATGACTGGTCGCCACAGGTTTTGTATCAGGTTTTCCTTCTCTTGCGGCAAGGTGTTCTGCCTCTTGCCTTCCTTTAATCACCTCTTACAACCCCCTCAGGATGATATAGGAGAGAAAGCGGCTTACTGTACAACGCTGGCAGAACCCATCTATAGGTTTGTGAACAGTACGATTAAACGAAATATTTCCTTAAAAGCGTCAATATAAAGTAAATCATAAAGTTATTTGCTTTGTGGCTATCTCTGAATTATTATAACAAGTCCGCTATTAGATGGTAACTATCTCATTTCAATAACATCCATTCGTTCGATTTGTAACATTTTACAACTTGCACATGCAAATTTCTAAAGTAATAACTAGTATGTCGCTGTAAAAGTCTGAATAGTCGTTAAATTTTAATCTGTCCGACACATAATAAACGTTTAACGATATTGCTAAAAGAGAATTCGAATGATGAGTATTGTATTAATAATTTTATGCAAAACCACAATTGACGTAATAATCCGCAGACAGATGTGAGAAAATCTTACTAATATTATAAACGTGAAAGTTTGTAAGTATGGATGGATGGATGGATGGATGGATGTTTGTTACTCTTTCACGTAAAAACTACCGAATGGATTTTAATGAAACTTTACAATAATATTGCTTATACATCAGAATAACACATAGGCTACAAGTTATAAAGATATTATGTGAATTACAACAATATAAACAAGTCGAATTCAAAATTTCTAATTGTCAAATTTTCGGCCATATTATACTATTGACAACATAACGTTTCGCTGTCAGTTGCGTTTTGTTAAAGTAGGTTTTATACGGACGGGATAAAAATCTCAGGTATCCTATGTCCAACTTTATTTTTATTTTAAATATTTAGTTATAATGCGGAACAAAGTTCGCCGGGTCAGCTAGTGATGGTATATTCATAAAATAGTGTCTTGATATTGGTCAGAGTGACTTTAGTGTTTGTAAAGAACCATCTAGGTTATAACTAAATGGCACCTTTAAACAAGATTCTAGGTGCAGATCAGATCAGTTTATTACAAATAAAGCAAATTGATCTTTCTTTGTCCACTACTACTTACATAAACTTCTCAGTCTATAAATGACCCATTGTTAAGTCGGGCCCCCTCCAATTACATGGCGGGTCATTAGCCTACTGTGCCACGCTGGCCAGACGTGTTGGCACAGGGTTTTGTTTTAAGTTTTTCTTCTCTTCCGGCTAGATTTTCGGCTGTCTAATTTCCTTTATTTGGCTCTTACGATACCCTCAGGATGGAATGGGGTTGTGACATTATGTATTCTATATCTATCACCACGCGGTTATATGTCCAAATGTGTGAAATGAATTCGAATTTTCCGCATTCAATTGTGTTAACTACTATTGCAAATTATTATTTTGATAACATTATTATTCACCCGATTCAAAACATTGACTGTAACACGTCGCATTCTAGCTTCTGGTATTAATAACTTTGATCAATTCATGCACAGTAGCAATCTGATATCCATATTATTGAAGAACAAGGTATGAGCTTAAGTCGTTGCCAGTAGAAATGTTTCCTTTTATCAAAGGCAATCTGTTTCATAAATGCTATATACTTACTTAAACAAGACCAATAATTAAAAAAAAGCAACTACAGAGTTTCTTGTCGGCCCTTCTCAGTCTGTAGAGCAGCTTTCCGAACCGGTCAATTAATTATAAATGATATTAATTTAGCCAAATGACGTAGTTATGTAATTTAAAGTTATTTTGTCTAATCGAAAGTAAGGAAGTTATGATATGTTCATTAAATTGTAACTTTGGCGGCTCCATAAATAACAGACGTGTGGTCTAAGCCACCAATCATGAGTCAATGACCACTTTTTGCTTAATATTGTTTAGGCTGGGAAATTAATTCAGATTGATATAACAGTTATAATGTTATAGTTGTAATATTATAATTATATGGTATTTAGCATAATGCTGAGGTATTATTGAATTTGGTGATTGATGTGTTTGTTTTTCACTCTTTTTTATAGTAGGCATAACTTCCTTAATGGTCTTATGGTTTGATGTGCCGCCTTTGGATCACGGGTAGCCCTGGTTCGATTCCGGGGTCGTGCAAGTGTCTATGTGTAAACCATAGGCAGTTGCTTGGAGTCTGGGTGTCTGGGTGAGAAACAGCCCCCGCTATGCATGTTATACCTACAGAACGGGGATTCGTTTTTTTAAACAACAAAAATGTATCTTATATTTTAACTTTATAACACTTGAGGTAGATTGTATAACGCAATCGTTCTAGCTTAAGCGTTGCAAAGAATTATTCATAAAGAGCTAAGTAGGTACACTCTTGATGTTAACGTTCATAACTTTCATAATTTCCGTCCATCCAAAGGTTGCCTGGAGGAAAGCGCATAGTGCGTTATGACCGCTTAATTACTTTTTATTATTGGTGTACAATAAAGAGTTTTCTATTCTACATAGTCTTTAAACAAAACTACATCGAAATCGGTTTAATATATCACGGTACGCAATCGCACAGACGAACATATTAACAGACAAGTCAAACTTATATCACCCCTCTAACAACCTCTAACGAATTCGAATTTTATTGATGTCTGTTCTTTCTCCCATTCACATCATGAGAGAGAAATCATCGTTTGAACCTCATTTGTCTTCCGTAGAATTGACAAGGTGGGCTGTGTGTTGTCATAAATGTATGTAAAATTACCCCGTAATGGCCTTAAATTGCCCCTCAAAGAAGCGAAAGTACTGACAGGCAGAACAAGCTTTGTACGAGTCAATATACAACCTACCGTTACCAGCCTCCATCATGTTCGCCCATAATCGAATCATTATTAAGTTATCCTCTACATTGAGGGTGGGGATTTAGGATTTATTTTGTTTCTTCCCTCCTACTTCGCATCCCTTGCCCTTTGTTCATAAACCTCACATATGTTTTACTATAACATTATATAATTTCTATTTCATCCTCATCATCAGCCCACATTAGTCCACTGCTGGACATAGGCCTCCCCTAAAGAGCGCCATAGCGCCCTGTCTTCAGCTTGACGCATCCAGCTGCTGCCCGCATCCTTTTGCAGATCGTCGCTCCATCTAGCAGAGGGGCGTCCCACACTACGCTTGCCGATATCCTCCAGGCAACCTTTTTAACAAATTTCTATTTAAATCTTTCAAATTATTCTCAGGTTAATCTTTTTGTCACTGAACTTATATAAACTACACTCTCTTTCTCACTTTCTACACAAATAAAATTTTCCACTTCAAATAAATTTGAGACATTATTGAGAGTGACTAAAGCAATAGAAAAATCAATCAAACCAAAATAAGGCAACACACATAACAAAAATAATCATTCATGTTTCAGTTGAGCGCCTTTCCATACCAAACAAGACTAGTTATTATGTACACGGTCATTGTAAAGTGGCGTTTAAAAAAAAAAGACAAGCCCACCGAGTTTCTTCCGCCAGGTCTTCTCGGTTGGTACCGCGTTCCGACCTGGTAGTAGGTAGTGTTATAATCTTAATGTATCCGTTGACGATTGTGAACGCCATAATTGGTTTAAACAACAAAGCATTTTTCTATTCTATTATATTCTAAATTAAAGCGTTTGTTTGTAATATGTATTATAACCAATTTAGGTATATTTTTGTCTATTCGTATGTTCCGACTAATCTCCGAAATGGAAGAATAAATGAAGATCATCATGTAGCATACATGGTCATTAATAATAGATAATAATATTAAATACGTGAGAGATGCCTTAGATAGAAGCTAACAACACTATAGATAATAGAACCTGTACATAACATTATTAATAAATTCTTGTTCATGAATAATTAATAGAAATGATAACACGGTTGACATAACATATCTATCTTTATCGAGTGATGACAAAAAATCGAGACAAAAGTTATTGTCCTTTGAGCACAGTAAATATCATCGGAAACCATATTAATCGATCAGAATTCATAATCATGAATGTCGTGTTACGGCACATTGATAGATGTACCATTCGATACTAGTTGACTCAAATTAATACCTACATAAAAAATGAGCCATCGACTTCAATGCGAACTTAAAATGTTAATAGGACAGATAGCGAACTTATAATGTTATATAAGACTGATAACACACAGTAAAAAACCGACTTCGATTACTTAAAAGCGAAAAATAGCCACTAAATAACTATTTGAAGTCAGTGCCTTGGGTATACTACATCCTAATTAACATACTACATCCTAATTAACGTCAGCGTCAATTTAAGTTTACACCGACTTCAAATGAATAACCATTTCGAGAAGAAGAAGAAGTCGGTGTAAACTTAAATGGGATATTTTTTGCTTTTAAGTTTCTGAAGTCGATTTTTATACACTTAACTCGGAACCAACCATTAAGTAAGTCATCCAAGATTACCCAAAGTTGCCTTCGACAAAAGGTTTTGTTAGCCAACTACTGAACTTGAAAACGACATTATAAGGAAATGGCATCAGAATTCAAATAAAAAAATTGCAATTGATTCACCCAGACGTAAATTCTGAGGTAACAAACATGTTAAAAATGAAGGTGGAATTGAAACCTCCTCCTGTTTTGAAGTCAGTTAAAAATAAAATAGCAGAAGCTATCAGGTATGACATCATTGTTTTTTTTTAAATGTGTAGTGCGTTCACAGCTCTACGAGGAAAGGTACCTACCTCTTATCCCTTACCTTGGCTGGCCTGTGCGTTTTGTTGCCATAATCAGCTTAGGCATATAAATTAATTGGGATAGGTAGGTATTTGATAAATTGGGTAACAGCCGACTTCCTTGCCTACAAATAAGCCTACTGTACCACGCTGGCCAGACATGTTGGCAAAGTGTTTTGTTTTAAATTTTCCTGTATTTCCATGTAATTTCATTATGTCGGCTCTTACGACACCCTCAGGACGGAAGAAGGTGTTGACACTATGTATTTAAAAACCTTCACCACGCGGAATAGATGCTTCTTAGTTTTCTTTTTAAGACACACATTGTCCTATTGACGTCAAGAACCTTGTAAAACATTTTTAACAACTACTCGTATCTACGCGTAATAACGGAGTGGCCAAATACGGCAATAAAATTACCAAATTGATATTAATTTGTATAATCTACGTAATATCGGAGCCCTCCCCTCATTAGGTGTTCAATAATTTACGTTATAAAGCCCAGCATCGTAATTTCATTACGCAACTGCCACTTATATCTTTTTTTATACTTAACTAGCTGTACCACACGCGTTGCTATGCCACTAACTAAAATAAATTTGAAGGAAAGACATTACACAAATTTTCAATTGCTTTTTTTAATACGCTTTTATTAGCTTCGCTTGTATGTATATGTATGTAACGGAATCTTTGAACATGATTTTGACCCAGTTAAAAACGTCGGATTAACACGAAATTTGTCATACTTATTATGGACCGATGACAATTCAATATTTTAAACATTTTGACCCGTTATCATTAATAGAATAATAATAATAACGGTGACCAAGGTGCAACACCGCTCTTCGATGCAATAGCTAATAGAGATGTAAATATCATAAAGCTATTGCTATATTTTTAAGTGATTATTTAGCTTTGTCATATTTCAACAAAAAATAAATAATAGTTTAATAAAAACTACAAAAATACGCTTTTATATAAAATCGAACTAAAAAATAGAAAATAAAATTTTAATAATATTTGATTTAAAAATAGTGTCAGAAAAAATGATTTTATTGTAAAAAGCGTGGGGTGCTTTTCAGGATATTACCAAAATAACCCTTCTAGTCATATCTGTTCATAAAATATTTAGAACTATTGATACCATGCACCCCACGCTTTTACAATAAAATCATTTTTTCTGACACTAACTATTTTTAATTCAAATTTATTAAAATTTATTTTCTACTAGTGGCCTGCCCCGGCTTCACCCGTGCAAAGCGGGGGTAGGTTATACATATAAACATTCCCCTTGAATCACTCTATCTATTAAAAAAAACCGCTTCAAAATCCGTTGCGTAGTTTTAAAGATTTATGAATACATAGGGACGGACAGAAGAATGCGACTTTGTTTTATACTATGTAGTGATTTTTTATAAAAATCTATTTTAATCTATTAAAATCTATTTTATATAAAAGCGTATTTTTGTAGTGTTTTTTAAACTTTTTTTTTGAGGTACCTTCGTGGGCTCATGCACAACACTTTGCTGAAGATCATCACATGATCAAATGCATAGTTTACGATTCTCTAAAGAACATACAGATAAACGTTTATGTTTATTTATTAGAGAAGAAGAAGAAGACCTCCTAATTTCGGTATCTGCGCCAGTCTAATTGCTGCGCCTGATTTAGCTGACTGCAGTATTTACACGAAGCGATTATCGTCTGCCCCCACGATTCATCTCGTGGGACTATCGGCAATTAAATGGTTAGCCCAGCTCTCAGTTTTTACGCTATTGACTAAGTGTAAGGACTGTTATAGATGGTAGAACGGTTGCCGGGTCCGACGGCTTTACGGGCCCTCCGACGCACGGAGGTCAGTTATTAAACATAAACGATGGACATCCACCCAATATGCAGCAGAGCCAGTTAGAGCTCCCCTACCGTGGTCTACTACTACTCAGACCATAAATGATCCACTGCTGAGTCGGGCCTCCCCTCAACATGGGGAGGGTGATTAGCCTACTGTGCCACGCTGGCCAGACGGGTTGGCACAGGGATTTGTTTCAAGTTTTCCTTCTCTTGTGGCTAGGTTTTCAGCCTTGTCATGTCGTATAGTCAAGTCTTACCCTCAGGATGGAATGGGGTGGTGTCATCACACGTGGCCGCCACTCCAGAACTTCTTGCCCCAACGGCAAGCCGTGCTTTGGTGTATGTGGTCATGTGACTTCGAATGATTGTTTATTATTCGCTTGTCAGTGCCTATACTGTTAAACAGTTTGTTTAAATTTATTTTTCTTTTGCTTTCTCACCAAAACGAGCCAAAACTGTCCAGCCGTTCTCGAGTTTTTGTAAGACAAAGGCAAATTCATTCATGTAATTTGTTACTCATAGATTCTCCGTGTGGTGACAGATTTAGAACACACAGTGTCACCTCCCCATTCCATCCTGAGGGTGTCTTAAAAGTCGACAATAGGTAATGACAAGGCCGAAAATCTAGAAGAGAAGGAAAACTTGATACGAAAGTCTGTGCCAAAACGTCTGGCCAGCGTGGCACAGTAATCTACTTACTCTCCATGTAATTGGAGGAGGCCTGACTCAGCAGTGGGTCAGCTATGGGCCGAGTGGTAGGTTAGATGGATTTATTAGACTATCATATTAGGTTAGTAGGCATCTTTAATGAGGACTCTAGAATTAAAATAATTGTTTGTCTATGGTGGGAAATTGACCTACTATCTATACTAATTTATAAAGCTGCAGAGTTTGTTTGTTTGTTTGAACGCGCTAATCTCAGGAAATACTGGTTCGATTTCATTCATCGAGGAAGGTTATAGGCTATATTTTATTTTCAAAAGAATTAGGGATCCATATGAAAATTGCGATTTTGTAAACCAAGGTGTAAAATCGAAAGCCTATTTATGCGTGCGCTGCAAAAACTATTGGCAATAGAACAAAATGATGTACTACGGGTTTGTAGGTCTTATAAAGATCTACAAAAAATTCCGCGAGAGCACATATCTAACTCTCATAGTTTAGTCACAATAACCGATTTTATGTTCATAAAAAATATGCACGGGTTCGCGGGCGAAGCCGCGCGCAAAAGCTAGTGACTTAATAACAACTAAAGTTATATCTTTTTAGACATTTCTGATACCTGCTCGATCGTCCAACAATATTTCATTCAGAACTCGCTTCAAATCAAAGGCGTAATTGTGTAAAGTAAATCTATGTAACCACAATAAACGCATTTTCGATGTACAAATAAATGGAGTTCGTAGACCGCGATTGAAAACGAAAGTGATTTGTACATAATTGTGAAATCTTTTCATCAATATTATGGCGCGGTATGGTCTCTGATATGTAATTATGTGGCTACTTAGCAGGTAACTATTAGGCGCCAGAGCTTTGGTTTTTTTTTATTTAGACGTAATTTCTATGGCCTAACTATTGGCGAAACTTTATGAAAGAAATTGGATAGCGAACCAGTTGGAATGTATCAATGGGTAGGTACCTATTATTTTTTGATACTACGAATATCTGTAGTAGCCTATTCAAACAGGCTTTTGATATTAAAAAGAATGTACAGTCGCCAAATAATGATAACAGCGTTAGACAGGACAGAGGACATTAAATAACGAAAACTAAAAAGAATGAGTATTAGGCCCGGTTTCCACCAAAGCGGAGAGGAGAGGAGATGTATTTTGAATAACCAAAACAGTTCGTTATTTCCACGACTACTCTCCGCTTAGCTTCGGTGGAAACAAATAACGAAACCCGATTGGTTATTCAAAACACATCTCCTTTCGTCTCTGCTTTGGTGGAAAAGGGGCCTTAGGGTTGATTAGAATAAAACGCAAATTCCAACGTAGTAAGGGCGCTCCCTGCTAGATCAGAGACACATGTTTTGTCATCTAGCGAACTTGCTGTCACTATGTTGTGCAGGTGTGGTAGGTGTGATGGTAGTTTCAGTATGAATGTTGATGGGTAAGGGTTGTGGGTGGAGAGATGAATGGATTTTGAGACTATGTACATGCTTGAGAAAGACATGAAAGTAGATGTGACGCCGATAGGAGCGTACTGCGACTACCACCTAGCACGCGATACAAGATCTGAAAGAGGATGATGGTACCCGATGCCCGACGCAAAACGAGGGGTGTTATAAGTTGATAACACCCCTCGAACGGCTTCATTTTCCGATTTCAATACAGTTTTTTTTGTATGACAGGTGAGTTACGGGCGAGTGTTCTTAGACATGTTTGATGAAAATCGGTTGAGTCGTTTATTCGTTCGTCGTCGAATCGGTAAAGTTATGGGGGGTGAAAGTGGGGAAGAATAACCGAAAGTCTGCAATTATAATCGAGTGGGGTCTCAAATGAAAGCGCATCACGTGCACATTACAAACATCATAATAAGCGTGTACCTATAAAAACCAAAAAATAAAAATTAAATTAAATTTTTAATTAATTATTTTTTAATTTATTAATTAAAAAAAATACATCGCGTTGGGGGACCAGGGGTCAGGTAATAAATAAATAGGAGCGGTCCCCCAACGCGATGTATTTTTTTTTACTTTTTAAAGGATACTTAGGTCTTTGTGTCAGGGGTTTATTTAAATTTTAAATATTTTTTTTGTGATTAATTAAACCTACCTGGCTGGGTACAGCGAAGTATATGTGCTTCTCTACTAAGAAGAGTGCGGGGTACTAATAATGGTATCCTAAAGGTGATTGCCCATAGGTACGATAGTCCTATTGTAATAAATATTATTAATAATATAATTACCAAATTAAATTAGTTCTAAGGTTTGGACATTGTCTGATAAATAAACTTATTATTATTATAGCAGCTGGGCCCCAAAACAAGATATTCTCTAAAGTAAATTCAAAAGTTCTTGATAAATGCTTGTGACAAGAGCACAGAGCAAGTGTTATTAGCACAGTTATAATAACACTAGTGTTACCAAAACTGTCTAAATTGATGGATATGACGTTGCATGTCGATTTTGAATCACGTGTGAATTATGATTTTGATTGATTGTATGGAATCAGCATGTTTGGGCCAAATGTTGCGTACTGGTTATTTGCCCCTTTTTATCTTCTATATTATAAAAATGAATCGAAAATGTGTTGGTAACCGCATAACTCAACAACGCCTGGACCAATTTGGCCAAATCTTTTTTTGAAATGTTCGTTGTAGTTCAAGGATGGTTTTTACGGCGAGAAAAATTCTAATAATTGCCGGAAACCCCCTAAAAACAGCCTTTTTCTTTTTCCCATACAAACGTTTTCTAACTAAAATGTAGAGATAATTTGAGCTTTATTGCTATTGTTTATAGTTCATATTAAATGACAACCACTCACTGTTGTCTAAGCAATGTAGCTGTGTTTTCCTAACGTCAAAGAGTAAATTTTTTTGACAGGACAAAGTCTGTCGGGTCCGCTAGTTTTAATATAAAATTAAAACAAGTTAAGCAACAAGTTAGTTTTAGTCGGAATGCCATTCCACATAGAAGAGCCGGCAAGTAAAGTTATTGAAGTCGTTTTCCAATTTTTGTAAAAATAGATCACTACTTTCATTCCGGAGTTGAATAAGTGTAAGAAATGACTCTCATCTCATATAATCACATAAATTACTGCTGAGGCAACCTCCCTCAAGTTTATGGAGGGAAATTAACCTACTCTATAGGTACGTATTTTTCGTGTGGTGACGGATTTAGAATACAAAATATCACCGACCCATACAGTCTTGAGGGTGTCGTAAGAGGCGACTAAAAGAACGCAAGAGGCTGATCACCTAGCCAAAAGAGAAGGAAATCTTGAAACAAACCCTGTGCCACAGTAGGCTAATTTCTCTCCATGAATTTGGAGGAGGCCCGACTCAGTAGTGGGTCATTTATGGGCTGAAACGACGATAGGTACTTATGTCATAACATTAAGATTATCTTCTAATGTATGAACAACTTGGCATGAGCAAAAAATGTATGTATCTTGATAATGGCGTGTAATAAAACTAAGCATAATAACATGGGGTATTAGTTGAAAATTACGCTTTCGTTTCTCACCTATTTAACGTAGATTACCTAAATTGTATTTTAATGTTGGCCACTTTCGTTTTCCAACAAAAACTTTGTGTAGTCTATTTTTTTGTACCTTAGTAACAACTTAAAAACAAAAATAACAATCTACGTCTTCGATCTACAAACGCCTAACAGCTTGAGAGAAACGATTTCAAGATAAGTGATTCAGTTGCACACGTATTAAAGCGCCTTGTCCTCGATAGATTAAAATTACGACTCTCATATGGCAATCTACGACGTGTACGCATTAGCGAGACTACCCTATCTAATGTGTCACTACAGTCTACGTAGACAGGCTCGGCTACTCTCGGAAGGCGTCGTGGACGCAGGTACGAGACAAGCGATACGAATAGAGAGCTCTCGAATTATCTACATGTCATAGATCAGTCTACCTAGTCGTATTTTTAATTAGACGTACTCAACTGACGTTTACTGTTCTAAATGAATATCTAGTCTACGAGTAGGCTAGTGTACGCAGGCCAAAAGTCACTATGTTACAGCTACCCTACGATTGGGCAAACAACTGTAATAGGGCGCTCTATTGATCTCTGGCTAGCTCTATTGTCTCTGCGTGAACGACGCGCTTACATCAGCGACACGTGATTTAACTTAGGTAGGAATTTAGTTTCAACCCATAAAATAAAAAGACTCCCTGTTGAGTCGGGCCGCCTCCAATAACTTGGAGGGGAATTAGGTAGCCGTTTTATTGGGATACCCTCATGGATGCGCGGTAGTCCTCAACGGACGGGTATCATGTAGGGTCGCATTAGTTGTACATATTTCCCCCACTGCGGCACTTTGTGCTCCAGTAATTTGGCGTAGACAGTAATTCTATTGTATATTCTATTGTAGCTTTTAACACCATCGCTGCGGGGCCATTTCTCTTGGACTTGCAGCCAGTGCGTATGAGGTCTTTTAGAGGCAAAATTCTACTTCTTTTCGGTGCGTATGAGACCTTTGCGGCCTCACAAAATGTTGTTTCACAAAACACCTTAAATATAGCCCAAATATGACAATAATTGCTTGAAAATCTACCATTATAAACTTTAATAGATGCTTTAGTTGAATCCAGCTTCGCCCCCAATTATGACTTTTTGGAATTAAATAAAATACAATAATATATATGACATCTGTTCTGCTTCATAACGCACTGTAAGAGAGTACGATTTGTGTGTCGACTAGGGATGGGAATAAAATAGATTTCCAGTTACGATAATATTAAAATATTTATTTAAGACAGTCTACACAAAATGATTTTCATTAAAACAGGACAGATTTGGAACACTGGATACAAAAAGGATTTTCTTTTTTGCATCGTATCTGCTATTACTTTACTAAGCCTTAATTTTTCATTACAACCTATGCAGCGTTTTCGTTGACCACCTTTTTGAAGCACATGATCAGCACATCTCATCATCATGATTTCAGACAAAAAACGTCCAGTGCTGGACCTCGGTCTCCCCCAAGGATTTCCATCGTACAAGGACCATCGTAGTGAGGCCCTCAATGGTCTCAGCCATTAAGACTATGTCCTCAGTGAAGGGGCAGGTTATATTACTCAGCCTTCTGTATAACCAGCGGCAGCATGGTTTGCGGTGCTGAAACCTTTTCGAAAGCCGGCTTGTTCGTGAGGCTAGGAATCCTATTGATTCGTAATGACCCTCGAGAATAACTTCTAGATATGACTCAAATGTGAAATGTATATTATGTAGTTCTTCAAGAAGGTGTTATTTCCCTTCTTGAAGAACAGTACACAACACTTCTGTTCCATGCCTTGGCGTTCGTCCTTTGAGTATGATGAAAATAAGCAACGTCTGGGCCCTAAAGATCGGATCTCTACCCGCCTTCAGAAGTTCTGCGGTAATTCCGTCATCACCCGCCGCCTTCTTGTTCTTAAGTTGCTTGAGCGAAATTATAATAGCCCATTCTAATTTCTCGAGTTCTGTGATCTTCTCATCAGCCCGCAGTGTACGTGTGCTGTATGTTGCCAGGTGCAACCGTCGTTTGTTTTGGTAGCTGGGTCTCTGCCGGGGATTCTTAGATCCCTTTTTTTTCGTTGTTGCTGGGGAAATGCTTTATGCATACCACCGCCCCCGGGGGAGAGGTCGGTGATTATGTGGGACTCCGACAAAGGTCGTCTACCCACTAAAACCCCAGCGGTGTACCCACACACAGCGCGCTTGGGGCACCACAAGTTCGCGTAAACGCATTCTACTGTGACTGTCAGAGAGGACGTCCCGGTACACTGGGACGCCCTCAGTCATCGAGGCTTTCGTCAGTGACGGTTCCCCCGACCCACCACCTCTCAGGCGAGGGCAGATGGGGTTCGCATCGTCACGACCCCCCTCCACTCCTGCCTCCGTCCGCGGCGCGAGTCAGACGGAGCTCCCTCCTTTGCGACCCGCCCCGCAGCCCCCTTCTGCGACATAACGGCCTCGCAGAAGGAGGCCTCCTGGACCGCTGCGGTGCACTAACCCGAGGGCGTTGGTGCACCGCAGCGGTCCAGGACTCGCAGGGCAACTCTGAGGACAGAGGATTCCACTGCGGCGCTGGGTGCCGCTCTTCGTCTCACCTCTCCCCGTGGGCCCGCCTGGCATGGGAGGCTCTGGCCGGCCCCACGGATCATTGAGGCACTCAAGCCCCTTCACCACGACAAGGTGGCAGCACAGTCGAGCGGGATTCTTAGATCCCCTGCCCTAACGTTACCTTGGCTGCTACCGTAGCCGAAGAAATAGCAGGGCTGCCGGAGACTGGAGGCCGGTTTTTTAATTGCGTCTATCATCGGGGGTAGCTTCATGCAATCTACTCATAATTTTCTTTAGCTTCACGAAATAATTTATTTCTCTTTTTGCAACGTTTACGGTTTAAAGTATCCATATTACGAAAATTAATTACTATAAAGGTACACTTATAATTCGAAAAAGCCGAGCACGCCGGCCGGTAACCTACTTCTGTATCGAAACTTATCACAACACTAAGCTGGGACACGTTCACCTGCGCCGCCCGCACCCCACTCAGTGCGGCTATGAGGCCTGCAAATTTTGAGGCAGATTAGACCTCCCTACGCACTAGACGGAATTATTTTTTATCCAGTGCGTGTGAGGTCTATTCAACCTCAAATAATATTAATTACGCCGTTAGACTAAGCTTCGTAACAGAAACAATTCTATATATTTGTCTCTGTTATACTCAAAGAAATGTTAGCATAGCTGTCCCCCGCACAGAGTGAAAGAATGCTATTTTGACTGCCGCACCTGCGAGAAGTCACGCATGTGGCTTGTTCGACCGCACAACGCAGCGAACGTGTTAAGGGTTGTGATATGGTGATACATATGAAGCTATTTCTATTCAGATGATAACAATTTCAAATATCCATTACACGTAACAAGATATACAATCAAAATAATCTGACATCTGACGTAAAGGCTCCGTTGTGCAAGCTGCGGGCTAGAAATTACTTTGCAGAAAGAAAACATTGTTGCCAGACTAAGTAAACGCTAAAATGCACAAATTACTAGACATATCGCGAGGTGAAGAGCCGACCTTGAAAGGCCTGCTGTGAGTGTTGCCAGTATTATAAAACTACGATTTGCTGGTTGCCTTTTGTAATGGGGTAACGAAAAGATCCATTATAAATATATGGTTAGACTAGTCATAGATGGCAGATTACTCTCTGAAACATGGAGGAGGTCAGATATTCCACACAAGTGATGGACATGTTGCACTCCCGCCGAACGTCCAGCAGATGCAGACGTTGCTTATCTTGCAGTATACATTGCTATCTGTGTTAATTTTTATTGTATCGCTAGTAAATAAAGAATACTCTGGTACTTATGTGATTGTAAAATAATTTCAGTAGGTAATTTATTGCCAGAACACACTCAAACTACGTCACATTTTTATTATTTCTATTATGGATCTACCCGGCACAAAGGGCCAACCGGGTGATGAAAGGTACCCTAACGTACCCACTAAAAACTAAAGCGTTCCACACTTTGCCTATCCGACGAACTTCCAAAATCATAATTAACTTTTTGAATACCTTTAAATTGTCAGTTATGAAGCAAGGAGCAATTATTCAAATACAGTACTCTTGGCTTTAAAAAAGACAATGACAACGGAATGAGAGTCGTTTTATCCCACAAGACGTCCCTATTAAACGGATACTACCATTTACAGATAATTACAATAACTAAATTTTAATTTTACTCTTGTCCGTATGATGACCTCAGGATAGAATTGAGAGGTTCTTAATCCGTCAGGACACGGACATTTCTCTCTATTACTGTACCCAAATTCATGAAATCCATTGAGTGGATTAGGCGTGAAAGCGTACAGAGAAACATTTATGTAAGAAGCCGGACATATTTATTTACCCATTAGTTGAGGTTTCGTCCGTCCTATCTATCTTCGTGTTGCGACTTCTGATGGACGTGCGTCAGGCAGGATTACAGAGACGTTATTTTCTGTGTTTCCTGTCTCATTAACATGGATAACGACGTGTCCATCTTTCCGTGAAACCGAGAATTATTTATATAAAACCTCTATAATATGAACAATATGCTGCTAAATATTCATAAGAAATTAATCTGCAATTCAGTCAACACGAGTTAAATGTGAGAATATATGCAGACTGTTCATGAATTATATTTTATTTTAGGAAGCACAAAGTATTTTTTAGCCTATGGATTTTTACATTATAAATAAATCAAAAACAAATTCTTATTAATATGTATTGAAAAACAAACGATATTGCTTCGTTTTAATTCTTTACATTATGTTATAACAAGTTAATGATGACAGATGGTACAGAGACGTGGTCGCAAGGGCGGATCCAGCTTTGGCGCCAGGAGGGGGTCACAAAGTCGTGGTCAAGTCAAGAACTTATAATTTAATTTTGATAACAATAGATACAAGTAAAGTACGGTTCGATTCCGGGGTCGGGCAAGTGTCTTTGTCTAAACCAGAGGCACTGGCTCGGAGTCTGGGTGTCATTTCTATATATAATATGTATGTTATGTATTTACAAAAAAAAATGTATATAAGTAGTTTATCATCCATCTCGTTACCATAACACAAGCATTAAGTTGCTTAGCTTGGGACGAGATGGCGTTGTGTGAAATGTCCAAGGATATTTATTTATTTATTTATTAATGTACGTAAGTACTGTACCTAAAAATATTTATTCTTTATTGTACACTTGAAAAACTCCACACATAATAACTGGTACATATCCACGTACATATTGCCCTCTTGAAGACACCCAGAGAACCACTATCACGCACTGAATGAGGCAGCCTATTTAAATTCCGTAACCGTGGTTAATGATTTTGTCATAACAGCTAGAGGTATGTCACCCCTCGACATGACATGACGAAAAACTCCGCAAAATTGAAGAGGAGAACAAAATAGAAATAGACAAAATACATACGTAGGTCACACTATAAGTTTTGCGTAACTTAAAAAAAATGTTATAACTATAATATTGTGTTTATTGCTTTTCAAAAGACTACATTTCAAACATTTTTTCATGCGATTGAACCGTTTTTTTAATTAAACAGGAGGACCACAGATCTGAATGCATGTTTTCTACGTGATGATTGAACGCTATCACTGCCTCTTCAGAGTTGGTAAAAGTGAAACCTCTCATGAAATGTTTGATTTTGGGGAAAATACAGAAATCACAGGGTGCTAGATCGAGGCTATGCGCAGGATGGGTGACGAGTTGTACTTTTCCGGAAGCTAAAATGACTTTGTTTTGTTGGCCGTGTGTGAAGAAGCGTTGTCATGATGTAGGAGAACGCGGCTTTTTGGTCGTCTTGCGCGAACTTTTTCTAACACCCTGGGCAAACAACTAGCTACCGACTATAAATAAAAAAAGAGATTATTACACAAAGGACATTATTATAAAAAAATTACTCAGCATTTGGGATATTAAATTAAATGAAATAGGACCGCAAATTATTAAAAAAAGAATGACGAGCCCTCTGATTTTCTTGCCAGTTCTTTTCAGCAGTGGTCGCGTTCCGAATTGGTGGTAAACTACAATATATGCATTCAATACATTTTTTTAATATGTTGACAATTTGTAAGTGTCCATTGTGTCCTATACAAAATAAATTATTTGAATTTGACTTAAACATTACAATTTCAAACAATACATATTTTTTTATTACGTTGTCCGTGTTTTAATAGCAAATTTTTGTGTAACTTGGCCACCCCAAAATTAACTCACACTTAAAGAGCGGCCGCCATCTTGGCGTCTCACTTTTGTCTTAGCGAGAGTTCCGTCCGCCTTTTTTTATACGTCCATGTATACAACCAAATAATAAAAAAAAAAACAAAAAAAAAAAATTCTGAATTAGCTATGTGTCTCGAAACTGCACCGAAAGGGTATCCAGCTCAGCATATGTCAAGTGCAGTACCTGACGCTGATATTCTGATGAATCCCAGTAGTGGCATACGGATACCAAGCTGCAAGCACTTGAGGTCTAACGTAAATCTAAGTATGGGGTCTATGCTTTTGCTTCGAATAATTCGTGTGACGTGTAGTAGTTATATAATTAAATAGACTACAAAAAAAAATACAACAAATTCATTCTATAATAAAAAAAATGATTACAATAAATAAAAAACCGACAATACTTAAAAACATTAAACATAATGATTACATTTGTATTAAAATACCAATAATATCTAATAAATTAATATAAATATACGACAATTTATATAAATAATGAAATCCCGACTGCATGCAATTATAATTACTTGAAAATAAAAATTAAATATGTGGTGGCAGCATCTTTGTTAGCTTAGATTATAGATATATTTGTAATAATTAGTCCTTGTTTCTTTTGTTCCTTAATAAGGTATTGTTTTACATAAAATCTGTATGGTGATAAAATATATAAATAAAATCATTATGTTCAATTAGTGGTCCACCTAAGTCCTGGAACCAGCTCAGGGGGGGGTCATGACCCCCATGACCCCCCCCCTGGATCCGCCCTTGCGTGGTCGCTTATTATGGGTTCCATATACCTATAGTTCAAAGTCACCCAAAGGGCAATGGAGATGGCTATGCTCAGAGTTTCTCTTTAATCAGAGTTACCAACATAGGCCACAGGATTGCCAAACTTAAGTGGCAGAGGGCAGGGTACACAGCTCGCTGGACTGACGCTGGATATCCATTAAAACTTTGGAATTAAAGTGTTTTCACGTCGTTTGCTATAGTAGACACCTTCTGTAAGAACGAAATCTTGATATAGTCTGTACCTACGTGTCAAGAACGATTTTTATGATGGCTACAACCAAAGATGACTGATGTAAACTACACTGTGTGTTCTTGTAACCATTAAGTGCAAATTATTCCTCTCTATAATTTTGTCTTTTCAAAATAGATCCTATTTAAATGGCACCACAAAGATTAATAGCTCATGCAACTGACGCATTTTCTAGACCAATATTAAGACTTGTAAGCTATTTACGAGAAAGGTCATTGCGTTTAAGTGATTTGTTCAGAAATATCTTATAAGCTAAATGCCAATGGTTCATGTTCAATATACTCGTAATGTAACGTCTTTATCGAGCTTGGTGTAATGTGACTCTGTTTTCTTTGCAGAACAATGGCGTCGAGTAACATGCTGGTTTTCGTAATGATGGTTGGGCTTGGACTTCACTGCTATGCAGCGCCGGCAAGAAGGTCGAGAGCTCTCACAGAAGTGGAGGATAATAGGGAAAGCAAACTACAAGATGAGTTTAAAGAAACTTCCACCACAACGGAAAGCCCACCATCCAACAGACGGAACAAAGCGCTAAATCTTTTTGGATTCTATCCATCGTTCCTATCATCTGGACTGGACTTCACAGACGATGATGATGACATTAACTTCGCGGTCAATGATGAGAACTACGAAGACGAGGAACTCTCGCGAACCATTCCCACAAGACGCCGTCAGCAGAACAAGAAAAAGAATGGCAATGGAGATTCATATCAGAACGATAACATCAACTCTTTACAGTACGACAACTCGCCCATCTTTTACATTAGACTGCCCCCTACACCATACATGTTCGTTCCTGGTTTAGGCTACGTTTCTCAGCCACCTACCTTAGGTCCACCAATGTCTCCGCTTATGTCAGGGCCCCAAGTCGCGGATCCTTTCATCAATTTGCCAATCGACTTCGTTTCCAATGGTAAACCCACTGGCGTTTATCAATGGAGCGGTGCCGGTGGCTACCCACAAGTACCGCAAATGCAACAAATGCCCCAAATGCCGGAAGTTGACCCATTTGGGTATGGATCTCAGCAACCTATCATGCCGCCTTCTCGACCGTCTTATAATGTTCCATCATACTCTCAGCCGAAGCCAAAACCTGCGCAAAGCAATTCTAAAGTAACGAACCTTAAAGGCCCTTATGTTTTCAATGGAAAACCTGGAGACAGCGTATACGTGCTAAGAGACACTTTCAACTCTATATACTCGGACGCCCTTCAGAACTTCTATCCTTAGATTAGTACCTATGCAATGTGTAAGGACAGGATTGAGTCTGGCTCGTATCGAGCCGATGTAATTAACTTCGACCCATCAACAGAGGAATGGAAAGTAAACACAAAATAAATTGAAGGAAAGTTAATAATTGTTTATCGACCGAAACTTTTGACATTAAACGGCATTATGAAATTACGCAGCAGCGAAGAGACATTATGTGCAAATCGTTGCAATTACTTGCCAAGTTAAGAAAAGTAAATTGAAGATGGACATAAGTGAGACAGGCGAGAATAACTCTTGAAAGATGACAAATAATTTTACTCAATTACTTTACTCGTTAGCACTTATGTATTTTGTAGTAAAAAGAAACATCAATAGTGTTTTTATTTATTTTTTCTTATTTTATTTCTTCATAACGTCCATTAACTGACGTTTGTATGTTTAAAATTGTTGTTTTATTTTTTTATTTTTGGTTTATACCAAGTTATGACTTAAATTCTTCATAAATTCTTAGTGGTTTCTTAGGCCGCTAGGCCGCTACCGAGCCCTAAGATCCACATTTCCTAAAATAAAATAGATCTAATTTAAAACATTCTAGTGTCGCGGTGTTTGTAGTTAAAATCCTCCGAAATGGCTCGACCGATTTTCGTGAAATTTTGTGTGCATATTGGTAAGACTGCGAAACGAAAATCGATATTTTTGAATAGCGTTATTTATATGGCAAAACAACGTTTGCCGGGTCAGGTAATTTTAGAAATATATATGTAATATTTTTGTGTTCTGATTTTGTTTACACAGTTTGCGATTGTTTAGAGTAATTACGTAATAATAAAGGTTTTACTATAGCTAATAATTGAAATCAATATCTATTGGGTCACGCTGTGAAGTACCTACGGTTAAATGTACCTATGTTTGTCATCCTTGCAACTTTTCTCATTCAGTCAGATTTAGATTACAAAAACTGAGTATTTAATTTAAGCACTAAGTTATTCTTAACTATAATAAACATAGATTTTTTTTAGAAACGATTGTAATAAGTTTATATTCTGTATTTTTATGTATATTGTTTATTATTTACTACCTACATATGGCATTATAATGTGTACAAAAAAAGTATGGAAAACAGGGAAATGTGAAAAGTAAATAATAATTCGAATAAGTAGAATAAGATGTGAAAATATGAGATTGATTTCGTAGTAGTAAAACTAAATTTTATAATAGGTATACAGGGTGATTTTTTCAAGAGTAAGTACGTGGATGACCAAAACAAAATAGAAAATTATGGTCAGGCAGGCATTTTTGAAAAACAAATCATCAAAACGATTACATTGAAAAAAAAAACAACATGTTTTACTGCATCCAATGGTGTCCATATTATGTATGGATACAATTATTGAATGTAGTAAGTACTTAGTAGATTAAGTATTGGTAAAAATATGAATTGTTTACCAATACTAAATCACCTAGACGTCATAGTTTCGGTGTTGGATGCACTTGAAAAAATAATCCTGTAGTTTTAAATACACATTAAAAAACCTAGTGCCTAAGCAGAATTGCCTTTAGTTAGGTATGCTCAATACTTATTAAGTATAACTTTTAGATATTTATTAATAAGCATATAGACACGTAAGTATTTACTCAATTTCGTATTAGGAAATAGGCAGCTATTATAATTTATGTACTTATACAACACGTAATTTTGCCGAATCCGTCCAGTTATTTCATAAATTCTTCTAGGTTAAATATAATTTATTTAGGTTATTGAAAATAATGTACACCATTAGGTTAGAAAGAACTGTAACAAATTATTTTAGAGCAAGGTAATCATTGCGAATTACCATGACTTGAAATAACAATTAAATATATATACATTATTTAAATGATCTAAGAATTTTATTTCGTTGACAGGAAATTTAAAAACAATTAAATCTTTTAACCTTAAATTTATTTTTTTTGGGCCAACCCAACCAGCGGTATATTTGGTTAGACCAGCTATTAGTTTAGTTTTCACGCTACCGGATTCCATAATATGATTTAAATTCCCGGTTCGATAATTACTTTGTCCCACCTCTGACTTTACATTTTGTAGAGTATGTCTGTAAACAATGTCTGACTTATCATAAAAATATAGTTGACCTATTATATGAATTATATCCAAAGTAAGAGACATTGTTGCGACGAATAGTAGAGAAAGGCCATTTAGTTTAAAAAAGCTGCCAAACATGTATTGCAGTAGCATTTCACGAACATGTAATAAACGAATATAAATGACACCCACTCACAATGTTCACAATCATTGGATTATCCAATGATAGTGAACATTGAACAATGAAATGATTGAAGTTCAAGTTGCCGTGGATTTTATAGCGGCATGTGAACTTGAACTCGACATGAAGGTACCACAACCAAACCGTAGATAAGTTGGTTTTAATGACATCCCCTCAAAACATTCTACTTCCACTGAACTACCTACCGCCGTATTTTTTTTTCATGAGATATCCTCATGGCTACCTGACGTTAGGGACTATCTTGGTTATGTGGGGCTTGCAGCCCGTAAATTACCCACTACTGAGTTGGGTCTCCTCCAAATTCTTGGAGGGAAATTAGCCTACTGTGCCACGCTGGCGAGACTGGTTAACATAGGGTTTGTGTCAAGTTGTCCCCTCTTGCGTTTCTTTAGTCGCCTCATACGACACCCTCAGAATGGTATGGTGGGTTGGTGACATCCATTACCACACAGAATAGACTTTGCCCCACCCTATCTATCAAAATATACGTTGGTCCTTGACTGCGCACTTCTACTCCACTTGCTGCGAGACAATATCTTATCAGTTTCACCTTGCTTTTTTAAATCTTAGGCACATAATAACATCGCGGTAAACCGGCACTAAGATAATCCTATTTCTGTTGACATATTCACTCATATGAATATTACGGCTATAATAGCTTACAAATTTGCCGTTAGAAAGGTATACGTCTATAAGTAAGTAAGTGCTACGTGAGGAAAACGCCTGATGAAAAGTACTTGGCAAGAGTTATGTTGTTGGGTTGTTATAGACATAGGCGCGGCCAGCATGATACATACTACACTCCATTTTCACGAAAATTGAACATGATTAATTCTTACGTCATCATCATCATCATTTTAGCCAAAAGACGTCCAATGCTGGACATAGGCCAAGGATCTCCAAGCTAATAAAATGATTATTATAATATACATTGCCTATTGGTTTTATGGTCATAGGACGAAGTAATAACATTAACTTCGTCATAAGAACTGCTAATGTTACAGATGACTGCCTGTAACATCATCATCAACGAATAACTGCCTTGACAGTTTAGTCAGGTCCCACTGGGCACTGACTAAACTGTCAAGGGCAGCGATTATTATCATTTTAATAACTGAATAATATAATATTTGCCATGCACTATAATAATGTTACCGGTCATGGTCGGTGGCACTTCATTTCGCTATCCATAGGCGCGTTTCTTTCATAGCTGAGCTGACAATATGTAGTGACTTTGTTTGGATGGAACAAAAGTCATACAAAAAGATTGCTGTTTTTGTATGACATCATATCACAGATACATACTACGGCAATCAAAATTACGATTATCGCTGAAATGCCATGTCCTGTGAGGTGCATCAGCATTAATTCAGTATCAGAAATTCAGAATATTCGGCCATGGTGTGGTGAATTGGTGAGGTGACTCTGTCATTCGTTCCCTCCAATTTTTAAATGTTTTCGGTGTGGTTGCTGAATGGACAGAAATGACAGAATGGAGATCTTTAGAGGAGGCCTTTGTCGGAAGACAGGTTGTACCAAAATAACTACCGTTTGCCGATATTATAATACTCGTAGCTACAATATTAATAGTAAATTAGTTTATTTAAGAATAGTTAGTTACTGTTTAAAATAAGTATACCAAGTATAGATAGATAGTTAAGTAAATCACAGGCACCACAAATCATTTCATGTTTAAAAATAAGTACAACATTAAAGGCTTTTTTCATTTCATTTTTCACATGACTATTGCCTACCATTGTGCATGACGGACTATTGACTACCGTAACGTAAATTCTGAGAAGTGAGCACTGGGCATCTCATTACGGGTTTACGCTCTGTTTAAAGTTTATTGCATGCATGAGTGCTTAATTCTTATGCTATAATTCGGTAAACCAACTGTATTATGTATTATTATTGTTACTCAGAATAACCGCTCTAAATCGTATTCAAGATTTTTAGTACATTACTTAGGATAACTAACTCCATGCATGATTAAATAAAAAAAAAAAAAAAAAAACTCCGTGCATGATAACTATGGTGTGACTGTGAGTGACACTTGCTTGCTTGCTTGATGGAAAATGTCAAAAGACTCAAATCAAAAGTTTGTGAACGGATGGATAGCGAATGTGCTACGATTTACTTGGCGAGGTCGGAAATTCGTGAGCGATATACAATTGGACAAAAGATATTTACAGCGAGTGCCATTTACAATAATTCGTACGACACTCGCAATATGACGTAGAAGATGATAAGTGGTGTTAAAACAGACTAAATTGATGATGACGCTTTAATTTGACGAAGTGCGTGTCGAATGAACAAAAAAAGGAAATGTTTTGTGTTTTTGTTGTAAAAGTGTGAACCACACGAGTGTCATCATGTTTCGAAGTAGAAGTTGGTTTGGTGCCTCATGGGGGCGTCCTAAAAACCCTCATTCTCTTGAGAGATTAAAATATTTACATAATATTCTTTGCAAGAATACCACAGTATCCGAAAGCAACCGTGGTACACTAGTGGAATCTCTAAGATGCATAGCTGAAATACTAATTTGGGGGGATCAAAATGATAGCTCAGTATTTGAGTAAGTAATTTTAATTTAATCTATTTTAATAATAAAAACAGTCACTCATAGTGGAACTTTCAATGTTGCAGTAATTTAGTTAGTATGGCCTTAATCATTAAGATATCTTACTTATTTCTTTAAATCCGATGTAACAAAACTTGACTGTTTTGTGGCGTTACAATACTACAGTTAGCAAATAAGATGATTAAGAGACTGGAGGAGGCCCATCTCAGCAGTGGGTAATGTATGGCCTGCATAGTAGTAATAAACAATATTAGAATGAGACAATTCGAATTTGTAGAATTAGAAAACATTGTATCAACCAAAACCACGCATGTAATTGGGAGGCCTGAGTTAGCAGTGGGTCATGTATGCGCGGAGTAGTAATAGTAGACTGTTACACACACTAGCAACATAGCTATTGTTATTAGTGTGTGTTTGAAATTGATTGAGAATAATATTTCATACAACTTGAAAGAGACATTGAAGGAATTGTTTCATGGTTTACACAGACTTATTAATTATTTATCTATGTTATTCTTGTTTATATATATAATTGTACTGTACATGTGTATATCACTGAACTCCTAAAAGTCTGGAACAATTTGAATATTTTTTTTTGTATGTGTTTACAAACAAGTATGGTTTAGATTCACAAATCAGCCCGAAATGGTGCTGCAGCCAGTAAACGAATATCATGCAGGACAACATCTGCCTGGTCAGCTAGTAGTTTATACAGATAAAGAATGCAGAGTGCTTATATAAAAATAGCATCAGCGCTGCAGGCATTAATGGACACTTACAAATAGTCAACACATTGATAATATACAATGCAAAGTGATATAGTTTACCACCAGTTCGGAACGCAACCACTGTTGCGAATAAATTAAAAGAAACTCACTAGGCGTGATATATAATGTTTGTTTACCAGAGTATAAATAATATTTAGTATTCTGTAAAAAATAAAAGTTGTCTTTTATGAAATTTACCTTGCATAAATAATATGCATGTAGACTCCATTGCATTACGTCACTCTAGGTTTAATTTCTATTTAAAATTAATATATTGTTCCAGTTTCTTCTTAGAAAAAAACATGTTGTCATATTTTCTGAGGATAATGCGGCAGAGGTGTGGTGGTTCTTCTTACGTTTGTGTCCAACTACTTCAAACGTTGAACATTTTGTTTGAAAATATTCGTAACGAGACATCACTGTGTGAGTTGTTTCATATGGCTATTGAGTAATCAATCATCCAACTAATATCATAAATGTGAAAGTTTGTAAGAATGTATGGGTGTAAGTTTGTTACCCTTTTCATGCAAAAACTACTGAATGGATTTTGATGGAACTTTCCATTAATATAGCTTATACATAGGCTATAATTAATAAAGATATAATTATGTCTAAGATTTTTGTATTTTTTTTTTGTTAAATATCCAAATTTAAACTGGTAAAGCTAGTTGTCTTTGCATTGGCCCATAAATTACCCACTGCTAAGTTTGGCCTTCTCCAAATTCATGGATTGAAATTAGCCTACTGTGCCACACGGGCAAGATGGGTTGGCACAAGGTTTATATCAAGTTTTCCTTCTCTTGCAGCTAAATGACTTATACCACTCGCAGGATAAAATGGGTTGGCAGCGCAATATATTCAAGTCTACCGCCACAAACTAATGTAACCACAATATTTTTTCTTTTTTTTAAAGTTTCATTAAGCATAGATTTGTTTTTGAATCAGTTCCTTTTTCAAATGAAGTTTGAATTTCAGACTACTTGCTGAGCAACAACCATGTGAACTCAATAATAGTGCACAAGTTTGACTTTTCCGATGAAGAAGTGATGGCATACTACATATCATTTCTGAAGACGCTCAGTCTAAAACTGAATAATCACACCATACATTTCTTCTACAATGAGGTGAGTTAAATTACCAAAGAATATATATAGCCACAGATATCGTCTCTATCTCTGAACATAAACCTCGCCCATAGATTGCCCGAAATGACGATGTTGTTCAAGCCGCATCCACCAACTCACAGCTCTCTTTATAAATTTGTCCATCCACCTGAATAGACTGGGGGCTGACCCAGGCTTCGTTTCCTCTCTTGATAGGATGACCTGTGCTAACCTGTAACCGTTCCGAATTCCTGGAGTAAAACTTAATAATTATGAAATTTCTTTTGGACTTTGAAATGGATGGGAAGATGTTGGGTATCTGCTAAATAAACTCAAGAGGTAGACAAGCTAGCCTCAAGAAAAGGAAAACTTGATACAATTGCCCAGCGTGGCACAGTAGGTTAATTTCCTTCCCCGAACTTGGCTCTTCCCAGTCAGTATCATCAGTCATTTTGTCAATGTACGTATCCCTGTTAATGAAATACGAAATTCTAATTGGCATCAATGACCGGAATTTTTGTATTCATTGATTGAATTTATCATTATTGTAATTGTATCTGAAAATTAATGCGTACCTATGTGACGCATTAGGATGTTGGTTACGCCTTACTACCTATCAGATGTGGTGATTCATCATTCATTGAATACGAAAAGTTTTATGTCATCTGTTTTGATTGTTTGTTATTTTGTGTTGATGACCTTTTGAATCATCATCATCCGAGGCCTTTTGCTGCTCCATGCCTCCACCAGATTGATGGCAGTAGATTACTGTATATTGACAAGACTGGTTGGCACAGGCGGGATGGTATCTATTTGCCGTATTCCGTAAGGAACTTTATTTACATAGGTTTTATCAGACAAGTCATAGAAATCGTCCTATTTAAAATTGCCAATATCATCTAACGGTCCCTGTCCCAGGCTAGGTGGTAGTCTCCATACACACCAGTCGTCGTATCTAAAGTCACACCTTTTATACACAAACCTCATTCTTACAATACATCACACACATCATCACATTCATGCTCGTGACGGTGCGGGCCCCTTCTGCCCTCGCCTAGGAGGCCGGTGGTGGTTCGGGGGAGCCACCACCGACGAAAGCCTCGATGACTGAGGCCGTCCCAGTGTACCGGGACGCCCTCTCTGATAGTCGCGTTTACGCGAACTTGTGGCGCCCCAAGCGCGTCGTGTGAGGGTATGCCGCTGGGGTTTTAGTGGGAAACGACTCTTGGGTAGACGACCCTGTCGGAGTCCCACATAAGCACCGACCTTTCCCCCGGAGTGCGGTGGTATGCATAAAGCATTTCCCCAGCGAAAATAAAAAAAAAGGGTTCCTTTTCAAGTCCCCTTTCTCTTGCGGCTAGGTTTTCTTGCCATGTCCCACCCCGAGGTGCGGCGGTATGTGTAAAACCTCCGGAGCAAAACAAAGAAACAGAAGAAATTCTTTGCCATTTAATTTCCTTTAGTCGGCTTTTACAACACCTCTCATAACCTTCACCAAATGTATGGTGGAAATTAGCCTACAGTGCCACGCTGGCAAGACCGGTTGGCACAGGATTTGTATCAAGTTTTCCTTCTGTTGCGGCTAGGTGATTTGCCTCTTACGTTATTACTTACAATTGAATAAGAGACACAGAGCCAATTACAGGTTCTCACAAGTAGAAACGGAGTAGGAATCTTAGGTCACTAAATAGCAAGCGATAATCTATATAAAGCTGCAGAGTTTGTTTGTTTGTTTGTTTGAACGCGCTAATCTCAGGAACTACTCGTCCGATTTTAAAAAATCTTTCAGTATTAGATAGTCCATTTATCGAGGAAGGTTATAGGCTATATTTTATTTTCAAAAGAATTAGGGATCCGTATGAAAATTGCGATTTTGTAAACCAAGGTGTAAAATCAAAAACCTATTTATGCGTGCGCTGCAAAAACTATTGACAATTGAACAAAATGATGTACTACGGATTTGTAGGTCTTATAAAGATCTACAAAAAAGTCAAAAGAGCACATATCTAACTATCATAGTTTAGTCACAATAACCAATTTTATGTTCATAAAAAATATGCACGGGTTCGAAGCCCACGCGGGCGAAGCCGCGCGCAAAAGCTAGTAACAAATAAGAAGAACAAGCAACAAGCACAAAATACACTCCGACACTAGGTTAGGCATCGGTGAAAAATAAAAAAAACAAGAAACAAACGCGCTCTTAAAAAAAAATTAATTCAGCTGGGTGCATAAGGAGTAGGCATTGGTGGAAAATGGATCGAAAGAGAACTCCTTACAAAGAATATTAAAGTCCTTACTCGTCTCTTCTTCAATTTTAAACAGCATAGAGTATAATGATGTGCTAAGAGTGACACTGCCCCACAATTAATTTGTTTGATATTATCAACGGTTATTGTATAGTATCTTTATAGATGTTTATGTATATAATAGTATTTTTTACAGCACACAAAAGATTTCCCTCTATACACGGAAGCAATAAAATTCTTCAATCATTCCGAGTCTATGGTACGGATTGCAGTAAGGACACTCACACTTAACGTGTACCGAGTACAAGACGCCAGTATGCTAAGATTTATAAGAGACAGGTAAGGAATTGGATAGTACTTTAAATCACCAAAGCTCCGCAAAGGAGGGAGTGGGGGAGGTAGATGTGACGTTACGCCCCCCTACTACCCTCGCCTTAGAGGCCGCTGGTGGGTCGGAGGATCCGCCACCGACGAAAGCCTTGCAAATGCAATGTATAAGGGCGTCCCAGTTGGAACGCCCTTAGACATGAAGAGTCGGTGAAGAAGTCCATCGTGCTTCGTTGGTCTAGTGGTTGGAGAAGCCGCCTTGAGATCATGGCTCCCGGGTTCGATTCCGGTTTGGCCACGTGTCTTTGTGTAAACCAGAGGTACTCTGAGTCCGGATGTCATTTGTGTTCGTGGATTACATGTTTGTAAAGAATCCCACGATAAAAGTTAATTCTGCCCACATAATAAAGTCACCTCATCTCCACAGGACAGCTGCACCATATTTCAGTAACCTAGTCTGGTTCATAGGAAAACACATTTTGGAATTGGACGCATGCGTTCGGAATGACGCCGAGTAAGTTTTATCTTATCATTTACGCCATGATAAACACGGCTTTTTTAATTCGCAACTGTCGTAAATCGATATTTTAACTGCTATCACGGCATTATGTGTAATCGTTAATTGGATTACTTGCGTAGTTTGATGCATCACTATTTTTTAATTACCAGAAACAGAAAACTAACCTTTATTGCCAGCGTGGTACGGTAGGCTAATTTCCCCTTTCCCCCCTAGAATTTGAAGGAGACAAGACTCAGTAGTGGATAATTTTGGACTGAAACGACTACGACTGAACTAATAAATGATAATACATTTTGAGGAGTCCTGTCATTGAGTCCAATGACATTATCCAGTCGTTTATGGTACAATCAGTTATTTGTTAAAAGACAATTGCGACACAATACATGGCGAGTCCATTTTGCCTTTTATTTGTCCTTAAATAAAACGAATGTAATCGCCATGTCCACTTAATTTTAGCCACCAGTCGCAACAGAAACTGGACGACCTTGTCGCCGAACATCTAGACCACCTTCACTACATCAATGACATACTATGCCTAAACATTCCCGACTTAAACGACGTATTGACGGAGCATCTCTTGCATAAACTATTTGTACCATTGTACATATACTCTCTGACTTCCGAAAGCATCAAAAGGCCTTCGTCCATTTACAACCGCGATCACATACAGAGTATAGAAGTGATCACGAGAAATCTTGAAGCTATACTTAAAGGGAAAAACACGGAGCTGTCACCTTCCCGAATGACGTTTCCGAGACAAAGGGTCGATGATGACGATTCTAAACCTTCCGTCTCATGTGTAGTATCTTTATTTCTACTATCGCAAGTCTTTCTCATTATAACACATGGACCCATCGTTCACGCGTTAGCCTGGATAATTCTCCAATCAGACTTGTCAGTATTCGAGGATGGCGCGACAAAGATCCTAGAGATGTATATCAGTAACGCAAAATCGAGCGTTAAATTGGAGTTCTCGAAGCCACAGCTGAGTTTAGAAAAGGCTCTAGAAAGCACATCTAGTGAGCGAGACTATACAACACCAGAGTATAGTGGAACCAAAAGTTTTGGATACGATACCGATCAATCGAGTTGCGATCTCGATCCCGAATTAGTCTCCAATTCTCTTCCGTCTACGTCCCAAATAAGTGAGACTTCTAGTATCGATCATGACTCCACAGAAGATTTGGTGACACAAATGCAACAAATAAAATCGACTAGTGTTGTTACTCTCAAAGAGAACATGCCAGATTCGCCGTTACCCGATTCCGGGATCGAATCCAGCTCTTCTAAAGCGGGCGAGTTCAGCAACATTACTGACGAGGAAAAACAAAAAATGTTAGGCACTACACCGAGTGCGTCATGTTTAGAGAAAACAGTTAGTTTGGAGAACATTTTGGAAAGGGAAAAGCGAGAAATTGAGAAGAGACCGTTTCTAAAAACGATTTTGGACGCGCTGGAATGCGGCGAAAACGATTATAAAGCGTTGTTCGCTCTCTGTCTGCTGTTCGCGTTGATAAATAACAAAGGTGAGTGTAAATGGTGATACCGGAAGATTGGTCGCGAGACTTCTGATAAATGCGTGTTATTGACTTTAGATAACACTGCTCTTCGTACATGTTTATTGTATTTAAATGTAATCAGTAAACTAGTTCGCCTAGTAAATAATGAGGTCAGTAGACGAGTATTGTTTGGCTGCAATTGATATCGGTCGAGGTTACATCGCCATAATTAATTGCGATACCTGGGATTTTATGCTAGTGAATTCTAATTAAAATGGATCATATTATAGTTAGTTCGCGTTAAGAATCGTCAGTGTAACTGCAAGTTAACACAAAGGAAAGGACATAACCAATTTGTTCAAAACTATGCATTTCAACTAGCCAATTTAAACTTGATTTTGTAATTATGAATGATTTGATTAGTTACGGGACGCGGCTAGGCCGGAGGACTGACTCGGTGCATTCTTAAAGCTCAGTGTGCAGTCAGTACGTCGTATTACGGGAAAACCAGCGACCAACGACGTGCTGACTGCACGAATGTTCGCTATGTAACACGTTAAATTACGCCCCGTAACGCCGGTCAGTACCCACCTTTACGCGAACGAAGTATAGTACTTTTCATTATGTATACTTAGTAGAAGCTCGATTGCGGCTTGTGTGTCTTGCTTATAACTGGCATGAGCGCTGACTTCCATTTTAAATTAAAAGTAGGCTCTGGTCTATATCTTAGAAGTTGCGCCAAAATGTACCGTTTCAGAAATTATAAAATATATGGAGAACTCCACATACTTTTGTATACAGGGATAGACCAATTGTTAAAATAATCTTCAGCCTGCCGAAACGAGGTAAAAACTGGCGTTTTAGTGTTCCATTCGGAATGAGCTAGCTGTCGAGTATTTAAGTGCTAATTTCTCTAAAACAATTGGTACAACCTTCTAAGAAATTACCTATTACTGCGATTTTGCAAAAAGTGCCCATATCAGGAGTACCCTGTACTTTTATTTATTTCTATTGACTGTAATAAATACATACAGCTAATTTCGTAACATTACTTGAATAATATAAACACAGTGTTTGGAATTCACAAGCAACGCCTCAATATTGATAGGTATATTTTAAGTATGCTTCTTTTTCTTAATTTGAAGTCAGATATAGGAAAAAAAACTCGCTTATAAGGTTTTACTAATTCATAACTATTCTCTCTCTTCAATTGGCACCCTATGGCTATTTAGTGGGTAAGCATGTTTCATTCTTCCGCAATATTATACTTCACTACCAATCAAGTTAAGAATAACAACAACTTAATTTATTTTTAGGCGTGAACACAGAGCTCTTAGACACACTTCTGTGCCCCGAAGAAGAGATGTTAGGCCCAAACGTGAGTGTGAGTGAGACGCAAGATAGTGAAACAGTATCGTCGCCAGCGCCATCTGCTAAACGGCAGATGCACAGTTTCAACACCTTGCTCATTTGTAAGCTCATGGCCATCGCCCAGTTGAGCTGTAAGCCTGGTAAGAGCTAATTTGGTGCTTATTGTAGTTATTTTTAAGTCTATTGTCTTTCAGATATTTTACTGCTACCATTTTATCATTGTTGCAATGTCACAAATGAAAATATATCTGCGAAGAAACGTTAACTCAACTTTAGCGATACAGTCAGTGCTGTGCCAATGGATGGATGGAAATTATCCTACCATGCCACGCTGTCAAGATGGGGTCATTTCCTTTTGTCGGTTCTTATGATACCGCCAGGATGGAATGGGGTGGTGCCAAGGACGACTCTTTTGCCCGGGACGCCCCCTGATAGTCGGGGCGCCACAATAGTAGAATGCGTCCTCGCGAACCTGTGGCGTCTCAAACGAGACTTGTGAGGGTATACCGCTGGGGTGTAGTGGGTAACCTAGTGTTCCAGAGTCCCCGCTGAACCCACCCCCTAGGGTCATTAAGGAATTCCCCAGCGGAACCAAAAAAAAAAGTGATCTGCCTAAGGCCTGGTTTCCACCAAAGCAGAGAGGAGACAAGAGGACATGTGTTTTGAATAACCAATCAAGTTTCAATATTTCCACATCTCCTCCGCTTAGCTTCGGTGGAAATAGAATAACGAAACCTGATTGGTTATTCAAAACACATCTCTCGTCTCCTCTCCTCTCTGCTTTGGTAGAAACCGGGCCTTAGTCTCATTCTAAATTCGTATACAATCTGCATAAATGTATCATTTCCTTCAGCTTCAAAGGTTCGGTTAGTGACGCTGGAGTTGAGCGTAACTCTGATGCGTATAGCGATGCAAGGCGCAGGTGGTCGACCGAGTGCTCGACACGCAACGAGTGCCGATAACTTGAGAGCCCGAGCCGCGGCTCTAGCGAGGAACTTCTACAAGTGTGACGATATCTTTCTGGACATGTTCGAGGATGAGTGAGTACAGATTATTGTTAGTCAATACGCGTGAGGACGGGACAGAATATAAAAGTTCCCCACCGCAAGCTGGGAAATAACGCGTGTTGTAAATGTCAACAAAACCCAGCACGCTTGGTGGTAGGATCTAATGGTCCGCCCGGCTAGCTACCACCCTCGCATTTAAGTCCGGCGCCAAGCAGTTTTACTGCGTTTCGTCGTGTGTATGTGAGGCACGCAATCCGCACGGCGCTCAGTTACGGCGGCAGCCTGGCCGCCCACCGCGCCTCCGTGTGCCGCTTTTCGTCTGGCCTTTTCGTCTGGCCCCGTGGACCCGCCGGACATGGGTGACCTTAATCAGGTATGGTCCCAACGGATCCTAAAGACACGCAAGCCCCCTCATCATAACAAGGTGGCAGCACGGTCGCGGGCAATAATTAGAGGCCTGCTTTAACATTTATGCGATAAGATGGCGTTATTGCTTGCTGTTGAGATAATGTGAGTACCTTATATTAAATAGTTCTTTTTTTCCTCAGGTACTGTGAAACAAGCAAGCGGCCTTTGAATGTGGAATGGTTGTGTATGGATGCGGCAATACTGCTACCTCCCACAAAGACGCCCATGTCTGGGATCGCGTTTGCCAAACGACTACCCAGCGGAGAGGTGAGGCGCGAAATACTTTACTACTACTACTACTGCTGGGTCGGGCCAAGTCCAGTTACATGAAGGGTAATTAGCCTACTGTGCCACGCTGGCCAGACGGGTTGGCACAGGGCTAGCTGTTCGACCTTGCGTTGCCTTTTTTTCTTATTATTTTTTTATAACGATATTCTGCATTATTTATTACCTGAATCGCGGGGGCAGTTTACAAACATGAAATTCAAAGGCCTAGACAATGCAGAGACGTTCGATCAGCAGTTGACATGCGTGTCTGATAGATTTAGACGATAGTTACATCATATCAACTATGAGTATATGCACGATACACTATTTGAGTATATATATTCCGTTTTCTCCCAGATGGAGAGAGCGAGACGAGCGATAAGGACGTTTTTCCTCATACGGGACTTGTACCTGAAACTCACTGGAAAGAGTGAGACGCAGTTACCACTCACCAATCCAGCGCCGTTCGTACAAGTTGGAGACGTTTTGGACCTTAGTATGTCACTTCTATAGCGTGTTCACAGTGTATTTTGATTATAAGGGAACTTATTGAAACAGCGCCATCTAGTTAGTAGTACCATTTAAGATCCGCCAAGTAACGCCATCTAGTTAGAAGTATAGTGCTCTTTAAATTATGTTCAAAATATAATTTTTCTTTTTCAAAATTATCGAGTTCGATTTCTGACTAATGATTTTTTTAAACTTAATGATGCAGTTTTAGTTTTTTTAGTCGGTATAGAAAGTTCATTAGAATAGGTAATATGTAAATGTTTTTTGTTCAAATTGCAGATGAATCTGATCTCATATCGTGCGATATAATTCAAAAGGACGGCACCTGTCAGCATAGGTTTCTGGCTGTGGATAATATTCAGATAATTCTGGTGGAACCAGATAAGCAGAGGCTTGGTTGGGGCGTTGCTAAACTGGTGGGCAGCTTGCAGGATTTGGATGTGAGTAGAATAAAAACCAACTTTCGACCATATTCGAACTAGATCTGGATTTCGGAACTATATAAATAAATATCCTTGGACATTTCACACAACGCCATCTCGTCCCAAGCTAAGCAACTTAATGCTTGTGTTATGGTAACGAGATGGATGATAAACTACTTAAATACTTTTTTTTTTGTAAATACATTCATATTATAGATAGAAATGACACCCAGACTCCGAGCCAGTGCCTCTGGTTTAGACAAAGACACTTGCCCGACCCCGGAATCGAACCCGGGACCCATTGATCCAAAGGCGGCACATCTAACCACTAGACCAACGAGGCAGTCAAACTATGATAGGATAGAAGATGTAAATTAACCGTACCATCTTCTAAATTTACGGTGTCGACGTTTACGGTAGCTTAAACTCGCGCGCAAAATTTATACAACTTTTTTTAATACTTTTTTTATATGTCCCTTCTACTAAATGAATAAAACCCAGCAAAACTACATAAAGCTAAAAATCACAACAACGAAGGTGTGGGTGTTTATTCGGTAAATTTTCTTTTTATATACATACTAGCAGCCGCCCGCAGCTCCGCTCGCGTGGATCTAAATTCGCATTGAAATATTTTAGCAACATACGTGGATTTTCTTATTTTATATTTGTGTCATCATTTCAGCCCACAAATAACCCACTAGTGAGTCGAGCCTCCTCCAAAATGAAGGGAAATTATCCTACTGTGCCCCGGTGGCCAGACGGGTTGGCATGGGGTTTGTATCAAGTTTTCCTTCTCTTGAGGCTAGGTGACTCTTGCGTTCCTTTAGTCGGCCTTTGCGACCGAGCCCTCTGAATTTCTTGCCAGTTCTTCTCAGCAGTGGTTGCATTCCGAACTGGTGGTAAGCTAAAATATACTTGGCTTTGTATACATTTTATTAATATGTTGACAATTTGTAAGTGTCCATTGTGTCCTATGAAAAATAAATGATTTGACTTTGACTTTGACACCCTCAGAATGGTGTCGGTTGGTGACATAAATCCGTCACACATTTCAGTAACTTGTGTTAACTTGCAGATCGATTGCTTTCCGCATTGAGATGATGATGAATAATTAATTTTAGATCCAAGGTGACAAGGAAGATCCGAGATGTCTACACTTAACGATACATAAGCCACGGGTAGGCGCTAGCGGGGCTTTGCCGCGCACCGTTTTGTTGAGGGCCAAGTTCAAATTCGACGATCACATACGCAGTATGGCCGCCAAACAGAGACTTACCAAGGTAACGGAATAAACGATCTTATTAACATGGTTAATGGTAACTTTTGTGAAATATTTGCAGCGCCCTGTCCCGGAGACGCAGATTATATTTAGTTTTAAATTTTAATATTTTTTTACACCTATCATCGTATTATCAGGAAATACTAAGAATTGGCAATAACAATTGTTTGCGACCATTCCCCCCGCTATCGTTTGTTTACATATTGTTTACGTGACAGCGAGTGGGCGCGCACATCGAATTATGTTCTTTATAGCTGAACTGTTTGAGTCGAAAATCGTGTAGGATGTCTAGATATTCTATTACTACTTACTGTATTCTATATAATACTTGGTTACTTCTCTCCGAGTGGTAATTGCGTGAATGGCCCTGAATTATCTCGAATTATCCGGAATATTAATAATAATAAAGTGCAGTGCTGGTAGGCCTCCCACACGGTGGACCGATGACCTGGTTAAGGTCGCCAGAAAACGATGGATGCGGGCGGCCCAGGACCGGCCTTTGTGGAAATCCTTGGGGGTGGCCTATGTCCAGTGGACGTCTTTTGGCTGAAATGATGATGATCCGGAATATTCGTAACTTTTACTCTCTATGTAAGGCATTCCCGCGCCCCGATACCCTTTAATTTTAACTGCGATACGAGTGACAGTGAAGTGCTAGAAGGAAAACTTGATAAGAAACCCTGTGCTAAGCTATTTGCCCTCCCAAGTATTTGGAGGAGGCTCGACTCAGAAGTGGGTCATTTATGGGCTGAGTAGTAATGAAGTGGTGTGGGTTGATGAAATGATATTCTAAATTAGTTTTTCGCTTCACCAGGGTCGAACGAAGTCCCGTCAGAAGAAAATGCAGCAAATCGGACGTTTGCTAGAGGTGTCTGGTATGGCTGCGCCCACATTGGCTCCCCGGCACAGGCCGCTGTTCACTAGGCCCGGCCTCACTTCGGTCAGGAGATCCACAGGTAAGAGTATTTACTCATGTTATTGACGCCTTGGTGGTCCTGTGGCTGCTTAGTTGTCTATAGCGTAGTGCCATGGGTAGGCATTGCTAGCATTAATCTACTAAATTTAAAAGATCTCGTTCTTTTGTCATAATCGTATGGCATACTTCATACCAAGTTATCAAAACTGTCGAAATCGACAGTCAATAACACGCTGATTGTCGACTTTGACTCTAATGACTAGCAAATTAGAGGTCATTAGTGTTGCACTATAACCTGTATCGCGGGGCAATTGTATTTAATCAAAAATATAAACATGTAATTCACGAACACATGACAGACTAGGAGCAAGTGCCTCTGATTTACCCAAAGAAACATGCCCGGCCCGGGAACCGAATCGGGGACCCGTGATCAAAAGACGGTACACCCAACCCCTAGGCGAATAAGGCAGTCAAAATTCGACAAAAAATAAAAAAAGGGTATTACGGTATTTATTAGTGTTATTGTTATTTCAATTCAAACGTTTCAGGCACTTTGCTATGTCCGTGGTCGCGGGAAGACTTGTGTTAGGGTTATGGTTTTTCTCGACCGATTTTTCTGTTTTCCGTTTCCATCCGGGTGTTTATCGACGAAATCACTTGTTGTTTTTTTTTGGGATTTTATGACCTGGTTACCAGGACCTTTACGCCAAGTCTTTTATTATAATGTCTTGTTCTTTGCTAGGAGGTGAAGAAGACTCAGAAAGACGGGTGCGAAGACCGAGTGGCCACCTTTTAAAAGATGGAATAGTCGTCTATAGAGAAAGCCGAGTCGAGACTACAAGTCGAGAAAGGTAAATACCAAATTTGGTTTACCACATTTACCAGTGACAAATTTAGACTACGTAATGAAGCAAACTCGTTCTATCCAACTACCGTATTCCTCAAAAATTACGTGATTGCATTCTACAATTGCTAGATTTAATTAAGTAGTTTAATTGTTAAGTAATTTCACTCTTATTTCAATCATTTTATTGGTCATGTTTGTTTGTCTGAATTTCTTTTTCTAAGCGTCTTGAAACTGTAATTGTACCGATCTATATTTAGTCTCCAACTGTAATACGCAGATAAGGCTGTGGGATACAATGTTTTTACAATGTAAAAATCATAGCTGTTAGTGCAGTGCGCGCCAACCTTTATGGCCGCTCTGAATGTGCCTCGTTGGTCTAGTGGTTAGATGTGCCGCTTTTGGATCAACGGGTCCCGGGTTCGATTCCGGGGTCGGGCAAGTGTCTTTGTCTAAACCAGAGGCACTGGCTCGGAGTCTGGGTGTCATTTCTATCTATAATATGTATGTATTTACAAAAAAAATGTATACAAGTAGTTTATCATCCATCTCGTTACCATAACACAAGCATTAAGTTGCTTAGCTTGGGACGAGATGGCGTTGTGTGAATTATCCAATGATATTTATATTTATTTTATTTATTACGCTGCGCAAAACACAAAATCATGTATCAGCGTGACTTAAGTGGGGCCCCCGCCCCACTTAAGGCAGGGCACCCCACGCGCGCCTTTCTACCCGCAAGCGCCCTCGCATCCGGTACGTTAGTGTGCGTGAGCTACGTTCGTATTGGTTAAAAAATGTACGATTCCCAAGTTTGTACCCACGGTTACATTCAGAGCAGCCATAAAGATTGGTGCGGACTGTAGGTAATTTATATATTGTATTTCTGTTTGTTGTCCCTAATAATTAAAATAAAACATACTGGGGAGAGAAGAAAACTTGATAAACTCCCCGCGCCCACCATGACAAGTGGTGCATCTGACCGGCTGCCCCCACTCCTTTATTGTAGAATGGGTTTGAGACGCACTGTATTCTAAATATGGCATTCTGTTGGTTATTATACAGCAGTGTATCGAGAAGTAGTAGTGCGCATGGCTCCCGAGAGGGATCGCCGCGCTTGCGGCAGGAAGATATCCCGTTGGAGAACATAAAGAAAGCCGCGGCTTCGTCCAGTGCAACTACAATTCCACTGGCGCAGACGGTATGATATTTTTGCTAAGGAGCTAACATTTGTAGGAATGATACGCAGAATAGACAGGAATGGGAATGAATGTAATAGAACGGAATGAATGGGATTGATTGAAAACGGTGAATGAATGGGGGAGGGAGTGATTGAAAGGGGTGAATGGAGAAGATTCAGACTAAGATTTATTTATTTATATTTATTTATTTACCTTTTCAGAGTCAACCCAGCACATCATCTCTGCCGCCCAAGACGAGCCATTCGTCGGAAGAAACCTCCTTTATATCGGGCGAGCCTCCTCGAACTAAACGAAAAGGCATTATTGAAACTATTTGATATTAGCTTAAACAACAGAGTATTGTGCAAAATCGCGTGACATTGGCTAGACATTGAGTCGACGAACTTTAGGAACTGTCTACGCCTTGAATAGTCATTATATCAGCACATGGTTGAATCGTGCTTCCCCCAAATTGATGGAGGGAAATTACTACTGTGGTGCGTTGGCCGGAGACGGGTTGGTACAGACAAACGGTACCCCAGATATTGGTATGCGTTGTGTATTCTAAAAACTCATGACAACAAGGTGTAATAATTTTTTTATTTGTTTCTAACTAGCTGTACACTAAAAGCGACGCTACGCCACTAACTATAAATACATTTGAAGGAAATACATTACCTACGCAAAAAATTTTTTTTTGTAAGCTCATGCACGACACTCTGCCGAAGATCACCACATGATCAATTGTATAGTTTACGATTCTCTAAAGGACATACACACAAACATTCATTTTTATATACAAGAAGATGATATTTCCTTTGGACTTATACATGGACAGCTGGGTAGGCTCGGGCAAAAGATTTAGGAATGACTGAGGTTTTCATAATACAATGAATGACGTTGTATATACTTCTCAGCCCATAAATTAGCCACTGCTGAATCGGGCCTCCTCCAACTACATGGAGGGTAATTAGCCTACTGTGCCATCCTAGCCAAACGGGTTGGCACAGGGTTTCGTTTCAAGTTTTCCTTCTCTTACGGCTAGGTTTTCGGCCTTGTCATTTCCTATTGTCGACTCTTACGACACCCTTAGGATGAAATGCGGTGGCGACAATATGTATTCTTATCCGTCACCGCTCGGTTTAACGGTGACGTTGTATTTAAGGATGTAAAAAGCGGAAAATTATTTAACGACAGTGCTATGAATAAATTTTTTAGATAGGTATGGAATTGACGCGGGTTTTTGTAGTCGTCTTTGCGATGAATGTGATGACGTGATATTGTATCGCTTTGGAAGTTTTTCGCACGGATTCTAGTACGACACCCTCAGAATGGAACGGGCTGGTGATTTTAGTGTTAACGACGTTAAAACACATTAAAATATTTAAACGTAGGTATATGATGCCTCTTTGTTCATGATGTTTGTATAGGGTTTGACAAAAAGGCTTAAGTCAATGCTGCGGCAATGCAAAAATACAGCTGTTATGAATACGGTTATAAGGCAGTATAAGTCACGTGTCATTGTTTTTTTTTTCAATAGAATAATATATGTTAACGGAAAATTGTGGACGAAAAGTATTTGTTACCAAAAGGTTTTGATTAGATAGAGTATTTATTGTTTAAGTATTTTGTCTGTACATCGTAGTTATAGTGTTCGGTACTTCCAATGATGAATTAAAATATAACTTAATATTAAAAAGTTAATATTTAAAAATGTTTTAACTAATCGGTCGGCACTAAGTCTGTTAAGCGGCTGTGCCTAGACAATAAAACTATACTTAAAAAAACACTGCAAAATACTTTGACGATTATCTAATAAGATGCGATGAAACAACTATTAATATTAAAATCTGTTTATCCTTCAATTCTCTCACTGTGGTGAACTTACTTAATTAAATTTGGTGTACAATATTCGCTAGATGGTTTTTGTGTTTAAATTTAGTTTTCTGCACACCAAAATTTTTTTTCAGTAGTTACGACAGTACTACGCAGCCGATAAATGACCCAATGCTGTGATGGACCTCCTCCCAACTACATGGAGGGTAATTAGCCTACTGTGCCACGGTGACCAGACGGGTTTGCACAGGGTTTCGTATGATGTTTTCCTTCTCTTGCGGCTAGGCTATTTTCGACTCTTACGACACCCTCAGGATGGAATGGGCTGGTGACACAGTGTATTCTGACGCCACCACATAGAGTAAATACCATGTTATGTCCTATATACATATAATGTCAATATATTTATTATGTAAATAATTAAATTAGCGTTTATTTTTTTAATAACATAGACAAAATGGATCTCTTGTTGCGTCCATGTAATATGTAGTTATGACACTTTAACATGAACAGTGTAAGCTGTAGTTTGTGTGCGTCGCTTTCATTTGTAAGTCTGCGTTAAACTTACAAGATCCAAACTATGTATAATTTAAACAATTGTTGTACATATGTATTTACTAATGTGATGGTATCTTTGTATGTCTGGTAATACTTTTATATTTAAACCGGTACCCTTGTTTGGAGTAGGTATCTTATAGTATGGCGTATGTTTCGTTGAATCGTTTCGTTTTCGTTTCGTCACGTCGTTTTGACTGCCTTGCTCCGTGTCTGGGTGTCATTTGTGTACGTGAATTCCATCTTTGTAAACTGCCTCTGCAATATAGGTTATACTTAGTGCAGGCGATTCGTTTTTCTAATAACAAAACCGTCTTATATCACAATATTCAAGGCAATAGTTTCTGCCGCCACTTTCCGATATTTATATTCGGGTTTTGTACCCCATATTTCTATATCTGATCTGCAGGTCGAGCTAAGTCTGGTTCTGCTCGGCGTTAGATGGATATCCGTTATGTCTATAATTAATTGTCTGTAATATCTGACCCGTGGGTTCTCGATGCCCTCCGAAGGCACTTAAAGTCGGTTCCGGCGGCCATTATACCTATATCTGCCTCGTTGGTCTAGTGGTTAGATGTGCCGCCTTTGGATCAACGGGTCCCGGGTTCGATTCCCGGGTCGGGCAAGTGTCTTTGTCTAAACCAGAGGCACTGACTCGGAGTGTCATTTCTATCTATAATATGTATGTATTTACAAAAAAAAGTATATAAGTAGTTTATCATCCATCTCGTTACCATAACACAAGCATTAAGTTGCTTAGCTTGGGACGAGATGGCGTTGTGTGAAATGTCCAAGGATATTTATTATTTATTATATGGCAGTCGTGGTCAGTAGTGTGAAAACTGACCTACTAATGACCCACTACTGAGTGGGGCCTCCTCCAATTATATGGAGGGTAATTCGCCTACTGTGCCAAGCTCGCGAGACGGGTTGGCACAGGGTTTCGTTTCAAGTTGTCCTTCTGTTGCGGCTAGGTTATTTCCTATTTTCGGTTCGTACGACACTATGTATTCTAAATCCGTCTCCACACGGAAAACTGGTCTAACCAAATTATCTTTGGTGGCGGACGGTAAACGGCAATCGCTCCGTGTAAACGGTAGTCAGCCAAATCAGGTTAAACCGGTGCAGACCCATAAAAAATGTAAATAAAGCGAGGAAGATATGTGTATTTATATACTATTGATGATTGATTTGATGATGGCCCAGGGTCACCGCACGGACCGCAGGCTAAAGTTTAACAACCACGGTCCTGAAGCATTCTATGAAGTCAAGTTTAACGCAGGTTTCGTGTTAGATAGTGAAAAGTGTTTGTCTATACTCTTATATTTATTAATCTTAAGGTTATTTGCATTGTCATGATTTTTCCTTCGGATTATATTATACTTTTGTTTTACGTTACTAATGTACACTTGTTTAATAAAATTATTTTCGCTCGTATATTTCGATTGTCTGTGATATTAAATTGTCTGCATTGTCATGGAAAATCATCGGACTGTTTTCGGTACAAAATCTATTTTAATGTTTCTAAAATAAACAGTAAAATTTAATTGAAACAATCCAGTGAACGAATGAATGAGTGAGTTTTGCGTTGGTACTGACAGCGGGTACCAGTCTCAGATCTTAATAATTTAATCTTAGTATTTGTAGTTTTATGTTGTGATTTTGTTTAAGCGTTGCAATAATTATTGATAAAAATATATGTATTTTATGTTCGGGTATAAAATTATTGTAGTGTTGAAACGAAATATATAATATGTTACATTTTATTGTGTGATTTACTTCCTCGATCCCGTCTTTTATGACGGGGCATATACAGTAGGCTAGTGCCGTCGGATTTTCAGAGACCTGTCACGTAGGTTGGACGTAGTGACACGTATCTCGCGCAAACGATTACCATAGCTATCGCGGGAACGCTGCTAGTCTTCTGGGTACTTTGCCAAGTGGTAGCGATTGGGCACGGTTAAACTTTTTATAAATGACTAGCTGACCCCGCAAACGTGGTTTTGCCATTATATAAATATAGCAATATGTATTTTTGTATGCTGTAACATAAAAAAAATGTTGTCTAAAAAATTATGGGTTCATATTTAGGTGGATGAAAAATAGATGTCCAATTCGCAGACCTAACCGATATGAACACAAAATTTTACGAAAATCGCTTGAGCCACTTCGGAGAAGTTCATTAGCGAACACCGCGACACGTAATTTATATATATTAAGATGTATACATATACAGGGTTGATACTACATAGGGGCATTTTTTTAACTGCCTATACTAGGTTTCATTTCCAGGATCTGTACCTAAAATCAATTAAATTGAAGCAATAATAGTTTAGCCGCAAATGATTTTTTAATTTTTTGCCTCATTTGAACATGATGTATCTTTCCTAACAGACGTTTATGCCTAACGCATCGTTTATTAACCTTAGGGGCTGTCCATTAATCACGTGATGTTTTTTTAACAACCCCTCCCTCCCCCTTGGTGATACCTGGTGAGGTTTAAGACTACCTCTCCACCCTCCATGAAAAATCACGTGATTTTTTTTTGTACCGTTTCGAAATACTAATCACATATAGTATACGTAGATTACGTAGTGTAATTTAATGCCCCTCTGTCATATCAACTCTGTATATTTTCATTCTATTAATTTGTATTTAATATAATTAAGTAATGTAATGTTTCATCACGTCAGCTCGTAATGAGATACTGTCGAGTGAGGACTCTTTCAATTTCTTGGAAGAAACTGCTTACCGTGCCCATCCGACACCATAACCATCTCATCAAACTCAATATTTACCATGAGGTTTTAAAGTTATATACTTTATATTCATTCAATATTGCTATTATTAAAATGGCGGTAAAATGAAACAGTTGAGGTTTCAAAATGAAAGATACGTTAAATATTTTTTCATTCTAATTTATTTGATTAATCATCTGCTCTATACACATGATATGCACCAATGCCTATAAATAATACAAACGATGATAAACAATAATCTGTCACGCCATAAAATTATTTACACTAACACAACAAAACAATATTACGTACAATTGCCCTTCGTATTATTATAAAAAGTCTTTATTTGTTTTCATGTATCTCTTGAGCTATTCCAATAATATAGGGGCATTTAATATTAGCGTTTGTCCAGCTTGTACCTACGTATCAAAACTATAAGCGACAATGGCGCAAACGCATTCCGTGCTATCACGCTAGTCAAATTAATACCTACCCGTATTTGCTAGTTGCCTCTTTAATGTACGCACAAACTAAAAAGTGACTATATATTGATTGTTCTATGCCTCTACAACGACAGCTTGCGTTGTTATGATGTTAATGGTGGCACTTCTTTTTTTATTTGGCAACATGTCTAAGACATTCATGGGAAATAAGAGTAAATGAAAAAAATATAAAAAAGCTATCAAGTAGATAAAATAAAGTATGTAAATACATATATTAAATTATGGGAATTTATTTGATAACTATACTTATAGCTAGAGATGAATTGATTTTTTTAAATCTAAAATGCGATATGCTAAGATTGATTAATCTTTGGCGATTATTGGTGGAGAAGGGAGTCGTAAAAAGAAGGCTCCCTGCCTTAGAACAAAATGCTATAAAAACTAATAAAAATAAAATACTATAAAAACTTTTAATAGCCTATTATTTGACAAAAATAATGTCATTCCGAATAAGTTATTCTGGCGAAATGTTGGTACTGAAATTACTGAATTTAGTACTAAATTTACTAAGGTGAAAAAAATGTTAATGTCTTTAGAGGCCGCTTGGTCGTGTTGTTTCTATAACGTAGAAGGTTACACTGGACAAACGCTACAACGAGCTCCCTTTACATCCATATATTTTGAACTTAAAATATTACACCCCCGCCTCCTCGCTCAACACGTCATTAATTATCTGCCATTATCAATAACATTTAAATCACAGCGTTCATTAAATCCATTTTCTAACACCGCAGTACTTTGATTAAATTCAGAATAGTATATTCTGTTAAGTAAGGGAAGAATATGCACAGACAATATTAAAGCGTGTAGCGTTTATGCTGTTTTTGACGTTTAGCAATATTAATCAATTTTTGACGTTTACCATTGGTGAAGCAAATACGGCACGTAACAAAAAAGTTGGCAAGGATGTCAGACAAAACTTCTTTTTTTATATCTCAAAAGTATTTTGTCTTAATAGACTTCTAATAGTTTATCGTTTAGGTATATTTGTCTTACACCAGTTATCGGGGACTTAGGTTTAAAATAAACTCTTTTGTCACATTCCATACATTGGGGTTATTGGCTTATTGAAGGGGTTATTGAAATAGACAAATAACATTTAATTATCACAATGATTCGAAATTCTAAATTGTATTGAACAATTTTGTCCAGAAGTATTTAAAGAAGACTCTACCGCAGAAGTCTTCTTTAAAAGAAATCTAAGAAAGAGCATGAATCAAGCATACACACTAAGTATATAAAATTCTCCATACTACGCTTAAAATTAAAAACTACATCCTCGTATTATGTAATAAGATAAAGGAACATTTTTACAATATAAATTATTGCTTAATCTTAAAAAACTAATTTAATGTTGTTATCGATTTGGTCGGCGCAACTTATTTATGTAATGTACATAGCAATCAAAGACAGTGTCCAGTAAATTTTCTTTAAATATTTTAGAATGATAATGTCATCCATAAATTATTTTATTGATATACTGAACACGTATCTATCTATCGTAATAAATAATATGTGGTTTAATTCTAAACCCAAAATACATAATTGTGTCCTAAAGACAGTATATTTCCATCATGCTTAGTTATCTTAAAGCATGAATTCTTTTAGGACGCATTTGCCAGTATCCGTAGCTGAAGTCAAAGATAGAAATGTAGTCTATTTTTTATTGAAAACTAACTAAAAAAGTTATATTTGCAATAATAAAGTAAATTTCGATTTCAGCTTATGTCGTATAGTTGAACATTATAAATAATTTTATGACTATATTTATGTATCGTAAAAAGCACTAATCAAATTTCAAACGATGTAGAAATTAGGCCTTTACATTTTTTAAAAGCTTGTAGACGTTTAAAACATACAAATAACCATTTTGCTAGCAAACATAAATGGAAGCACATAACTAGTTTAAGGTAAGGTAAATAACAACACAAATCCACCTCGACAACACTTCGCGTGTCTTATATTTTTGTAAGAAATATTTAATAATTAATTGTAGGCTGGACTAGTCCATGTGGTAACGGATTCTGAATACATCATGACACAACCTGAGGGTGTCGTAAGAGTCGACAAAAGAAAATGACAAGGCCCAAAACCTAGCCGGGAGAGAAGGAAATCTTGATACGAACGCCTGTGCGAACACGTTTAACCAGCGTGGCTCAGTAGGCAGGTTAGCCTCCATGGAGGAGGCCCGACTCAGCAGTGCGTCATCTATTGGTTGATCCTACTGGATAAAATAAATAAAACAAAATGAAGTCATCTCCTACTTTAAGTAATAAACAATATTAAATTATTAGTCTCTTATTAGGAAATTCTAAATGACGTCTTATATGTAAACATTGGTGTTTTCAGATCGGTGAAGTGAAGTTAGTAATGACGGTATCATAGATTTTTCTATAAAACTTTCTATATAATTTATATACGTAAATGAGCAGACGAATTTCCTTTCGCAAAATAGAATTGATGCAATTTCTAACAGGTAAATGAAAACTCGTCTGCAAGTAGACAAAAATAAATGAACCCTGTCACCAGTATTATGTGCGCTTAGACCGTAGTAATCAAACGTTAAGCAAAATATTTAGAAATGGTGTGATTTAAAGAGACGTATATGACAAACCTATTATATTACACTACAAGTTGAAATACGCTGGATATGACAATGGACATCTATTTTTTGATAACGTACACAACACTTTGTTACACAAGCCAGTAAGTCTAAACAAAGCTCATATTTTTCTTAACATCTATTTATGTACGTCTATTATATTATTCTGATGTATGTTAAAATGTTCAAAATATTTCGTCCTAATTTCAGGCCCTATGATTTCGTCATACAATTTCACACATAATATAAAATGTTATAGTTGCGTCAGTTTATTATCAATCTGTAGACTTATAGTTTAGTTATTTGGATTGCAATTTAGGAACAAGCAATTTTATTAGGCAATTTCCGACAATCTAATACAAAAATATACCTGCTTAAAATGGAATTAAACTTAAAATATCCACCATGGGAGCAAATCCATATTTATACGTTTCAATTAAGTAGTTTAAGGTTTTTACTAATCAATGAAGTGCTTATGCAGACAATAAGTAAAAGAAAACTAATCTTATGCTTATCGAAAATAATCAGTAAGTAATTGACCCATCTTAGATTTAAACAATTCAAATTAACTACTCTTTAACTCGATTACAAAGGTATAATTGACAAAATTAATCAAAAACTTTTACAATAGGTACATAATATTTATGATAATAATCTGTTTCGTTTATAGAAACTTAATATTTTAAAAATGTTTGATAACACTCGTCCAGAGCGTTATTATAATATTCTAGCTAATATCTGCAGATACACAATTTAATATTTTCACTACTAAAGGTGCAAATATTTCTAAAATATATTATATATTTATAAACAGTATTTACTATATTGTGCCATGTACAATGCACGCGTAACACACATTTATGTATTATTTAGTTTACCGTAGTTACTTAAACATAAAAACATTACTGTTATACAGTATCACTCACTATACACCAATCATTATGTAATTAACTACCTATATTATTTTTATCTTTGGTGTCTATATTATGTAGTTCACACGCCAAGTTTTTCCCTATTTCTTTGAACTGAAACTGCTCAATCAAGCTGCAAATTAATGACGTCTGTTAGACATTGTTTTGATTAATGTTGGTTATTAAGACTATTAGGTACTGCATTTTTTCCTACTCGGCGCTTGAACTACCCTCATTTTGTTGGACATAAATAAAATAAAATCAACGCACATACGTCATAACATTTTATACATCAGTTAACAATCATTATTGTCAGTTATAAATCTATTTTTATGATTTTTATATTTAAATATAAATTCGCGTCTAGTAGTAGGCAGTTTTAACACAATTATGTTTATAATTACATTCATCTATTTAGTTCCAAATTGCTACGAAGCGTGGTCTTGTTGAAGAGTTAAGTGTAATAATGATTACAGTCGTTTTGATGAAGACCATAAACAAAAACATATCGAAACGTACTTAGAAAAGCTATCTTTAAAATAAATTGTACCTCAATAAACCTAAACTGGCCTATGACAATACTTACTGTTTAATTGAAATATCTCAAGAATGTATTTAATATATCTTTCAATATATTTGTTCTGCAAAACCACGATTCGTCATGCAAAATGGGTCCACTAATTGGCTTTAAGATGGATGGATCTAGCACATTCAATTAAGTCACTACAAAGTTATAAATAAGGCAAAATGAACTTGGTCACAGTATCCCGATAGGCATTTAAGATTACAAGCAAATATTTTTAAGCCGAAGAAGTATAATATGAAATAACAACATTACTAATGGACAAATACCAACTAACCTAAAACTAAAAACTAATAAAAAAAATCCTTAAACGAAAATATGTTTAAAATATAATGTAGGATGAGATTTTCAACTGTGGAATCTATTAGGAATAACGTAATACACTGGGATGATGTTATGTTTTTTGTTTCACCTCTTTGACTACTTTCAGCTATTCTTGCTATTTTTACTACTGCAAATGTTGATTCCAAGAAACTAAAAAAAAGTTTTTCTTTTTCTCACATTTAACAGTAGTTTAAATGATTCCCTCTCATAAGGTACTGTGATCAATTTCATTATAGACAGACACGAATACTACGGTAAAATAGTCAAGGCGCCAACAGATTGGACGACTAACATACCTTAAGGAATTAAATATGTAAGTTGATCTGTCAGTCCTTTGAACACTCGTTGCTCATTGAACATCCATTCGAAGCATTCTGCCACGTTATTTAGGAGATTGAACATGTGACAAATAAGTTTCACTTCTTTAATAGTAGGTACCATTTTCAACTCCATTCTTTCTCGGAATATATTACGTATACTTCTTTGAGTCTATCGCGATTTTCCCATTTCCAAAATTAAATTACTTCATTTCTAGAAGGTTTGACAATTATATCGCAATTGATGGCAGCACGACACAAATATGGGGCATGAACATATTTTTTGGTTCCATAAATAGTACATCATCGGTGTGTCTACCGATGGTGACTGACTTGTAACATTAAGGTGCAATGTTACAACCCGAGCATTCAGTAGTAAATGCAGCGACCCGACACTGAGCGTTCGGTTTATCGGCGTTACGAATTCGCCTCGAATGCATGACGATTGAATAATATCATTAGATACAATTATATATTACAAGTCAGTCTCCAGCTTTATGGACTCATCTATTACGATAGAATGCCCTATACAATTAGAAAGCGAATGTTTAATTATGCTTATTGGTCACACATAACATCCACCGTGGACAAGTCTAGAACAGCGAAAAGATACTTAAACGCACATCGATGGCTTGCGAGAATGGAGGATCATTATTCAAACGTGCGAACCTCATCGGCTTATATAAAATCCACTTAAAACTGTTAAGTCTCATCTTATCACTTAGTGGTATATAGTCACATTGTCCGAAGAGAGTTAAAAAGGTTGTTGGTAAATGACTTGCTTGAACTAAGCGCGTTAATGGTAGTCTCATCCGGGATATTACGGAGACATTGGACGAGATATTTGCATTGTCCGGGATAACTGGAATTGGAGGGATTAAGCACGACAAAGCTACATCGGGATACTGCAGGTTCGAGAGATAAAACGGCACTTAAGGTCCGGGTTATTGGTGAATCGTCTGGAATATTGCATTAGCTGGGACTTGGAACAGTACGATCACAACGTCTAAAGAGGAAGTTGTGCGGGTTTTTCGATTATTTGTTAGGAGCGGAGTTGCGCCGGACTCAAGACTAGCTCGCCGTCCGGACCACCCGCGAAAGATACGTTCCGGGGCGGTGGCCGGCGAGTCGGCGCCGGAACAACCATACCTGGTGCGGTAGGCGCCCCGGCCTGCACCGGACTCCGGCTATGTTGGGAACCGCTTCTCTGGAGCGCGGTCTGGTTCGACCCGCTTTGATGCAAAGCGCTTTGCAGTGCAGGGGCCTGTAACATGACAATTTTGATTAGACGTGCAGCAATATGCGTGCTACTACTACGCAGCCCCACTGAGTCCGGCCTCCTTCAAGTATATGGAAGATAATTAGCCTACTGTGCCACGCTGACCAGACGGTTTTGGTACAGGGATATGTATTAAGTTCTCCTTCTCCAGCAGTTTGATTTTCGGCCTTGCAATTTCCTGCTGTCGGCTCTTACGACACTGGATGGAATGGCGCTATGTATCCTAAATCCGTCACCTAATTCCCCTCTATGAATTTGGTGGTGGCCACATTCGGTGGCGGATCATTTATGGGCTGGAATGAGGCTTACCTGATGTACTGAGGGTGGATGCAGTGAGGCGGTGCGGTACCTCCGTAGCCTCTCATCTTCCTCCCCGCTGGAGAGGCTGGACACATCGCACGAGGAGGCGTCGAGGCGCCTTGCCGGTGAACACTGAGCCGGTCCAGCACGCGCCTCCCCAGTGCCAGCGCCACCTCCCGCCAATGGCATCTCCTCGCCTTCCACACATCCGGACAGTCTGTAAATGCAAGTTAGATATTTGTACACAGTTAAAAGGGTAAGGAATAAATATGGATTTGTACTGGTGGCTGAAAATGAAAGGCTTCTCACAATATAGTAGGTATTCATTTAATCGATGGAAAATTACTATTATTTCAAATTTTAATATTTTCCCAGAGAGCCAAAGTATATTATCTTCGCATATTTTAATAAGGATAGCGTTAATGTCACCTTCTTCAATTGTGCATCTTTCTCACAACGGTGGTTTTACATTTTCTAACTAATTAAGGCATTGGCAGCGTTGGGACATAATTTCAAAAGTTGTAAATGTCAACTTATTCTATAATTCAGCATAAATGATGCACTGCTAAACCAAACCTCTTACAATTATAGGGAAGGAAACTAGTGAATTGTCCAGGCTTCATACGGTTGGTACCTACAGGCTGCTACACGGTACCTTAACAACATATCCTTCTCTAGAAATTGGGATTCGAGCCTATGTCCGTCTTTTAATCGTCTAGTATGACACCCTTATGGTAGAGTCAGCGGTTGTCATACATTTTTTGAAATCAATGTAGTGACAAACATTTGGCATGTTAAAACTAAAGTCAGGCCCAGTTGTACCCCGTCTATACAGAACGTTAATTGGTAGAGTTGTTTTCTAGTTTACCTTCTGTTCTCCTTGTAGTTGGTCCGCCGCCGGCAACACGGCTTCGCGAAAATGCAGAAGAGTATTCGCAGAACACAGCATGCAAGTCCAGCGATGATGAGCGATGGACCCACCAACCGCAGAGCCGGTGTCTTGAAACCCTGATGACATAAGACAATATATGTATATCTTAGGCCATCTATTGCATAATTTGTCTATTTTGCTGTTCTGATTAAATTGAATCCATAAGGGTGGTGGATTTGGAACACATAGTTTAACCACCCCATTCCATGCTGAGGGTGTCGTAAGAGCCGGCAAAAGGAAATGACAAGCATGAGAACCTAGCCGGAAGAGAAGGAAAAGTTAATAGGAAACCTTGAGCCAACCTGCCTGATCAGCGTGGCTTAGTAGGCTAATTACCCTCCAAGTTATTGGAGGAGGCACGACTCAGCAGTGGTCATGTATGGAAGTAAATACTAGAAGGTGATCACAGTTTAAATATATAAATATCCTTGGACATTTCACACAACGCCATCTAGTCCCAAGCTAAGCAACTTAATGCTTGTGTTATGGTAACGAGATGGATGATAAACTACTTATATACATTTTTTTTGGTAAATACATACTTATAATAGATAGAAAACACCCAGACCCGGAACAAATACTTGTAGGTCGTACAAATATTTCTTCTGTGCGGGAATCGAACCCGCGACATGTTTATGACCCTCCATTGGACATTTCACACAACGCCATCTGTTGTGTGAAATGTCCAAGGATATTTATTTATCTATACTAATATATAAAGCTGCAGAGTTTGTTTGTTTGTTTGAACGCGCTAATCTCAGGAACTACTGGTCCGATTTCAAAAAATCTTTCAGTGTTAGATAGTCCATTTATCGAGGAAGGTTATGGGCTTTATTTTATTTTCAAAAGAATTAGGGATCCGTATGAAAATTGCGATTTTGTAAACCAAGGTGTAAAATCGAAAACCTATTTATGCGTGCGCTGCAAAAACTATTGACAATAGAACAAAATGTTGTACTACGGGTTTGTAGGTCTTATAAAGATCTACAAAAAAAGTCCGTGAGAGCACATATCTAACTATCATAGTTTAGTCACAATAACCGATTTTATGTTCATAAAAAATATGCACGGGTTCGAAGCCCACGCGGGCGAAGCCGCGCGCAAAAGCTAGTTTATTATATTTAAGTTTTCCTTCTCTTGCGGCTAGGATTTCGGGCTTGTCATTTCCTTTTGTCGGCTTTTACGGCACCCTTAGGATGGAATGGGGTGTTGACACAATGTATTCTTAACTTAACTTCTAACTACGTCAAAAAGAACAGCTGCAAGTATTTCTAAGTCACATTTTGATGAATTAAAAACTAAGCTATCAGAACCTTGTCTCCAGTGCCGACGAAATAGACGACCAGGCCAAAAGCCAAAGTGGCCAGGCCAGCGTACAGTAGTCTCGCGACACCCCAGGGTTCGCCAGGTGCGCCTTCCGCTTCTCCATCGGACTCCGACGATGAACCGTATGACGCATCTCGAACCTGCAATTGAATAACAATAATCATTATTTATTTCCATATCACACAAAATACCACCACAATTAGCTTAAGCATGTAGTAGGTATAGGAACCTTATGACGTCACTAGATCACCAAAATAGTTAAAACTGTGTGTGAGCGCGTATATTTATGTGTGTGTGTGCTACTAAAATGCAACAGATCAAAATGACATTATTAGTGTAGTTAGATTATATCCTGTGATAGAATACGTAATGAGCTCTTTAGTCGCATCGGAATTCAGTTTGGGGATCTAGGCATGTAGGTTAGGTAGCGTGTAGCAGCATTGAGGACACTGTTTTCCTGTTTTCTGGTTTCTATGGCTTGGTTTCTACTGATTATCACTACATTGTAAAAAAACAAAGTCGCTGTCGTCTCTCCGTCCCTATGTATGCTTAAATCTTGAAAACTACGCAACGGATTTTGAAGCGGTTTTTTTTAATAGATAGAGTGATTCAAGCGGAACGTTTTTAAGTATAATTAAGAGCCCCCGCGCATTAGGCGTCCAGGCCGCGCGGCCAAGTCGCTGCGGCCAACTAATTCTTCCGATTCTAGATGCGCGCACTATGCGGCCAGACCGCGCGACTGGCCGCGCGGCCTGGCCGCCTAAATGCGCGGGGGCCCATAGTGCGCGGGTTGGCCGCGGCGGCCAATTGGCCGCGTATGTGTCGCGATGTTTTTCGTTGGCCGCGCGACCAAAACTTGGTCTGGCCGCGTAATGCGCGCAGCTATATACATCGTAGAAGAATTAGTTGGCCGCAGCGACTTGGCCGCGCGGCCTGGCCGCATAATGCGCGGAGGCTCTAATACATCCATAATATTGTAGAGAAACGAAGCCGGGGCGGGTCGCTAGTATTGTATAAAATCGGGAAATAAGTGATTGAATTATTCATTTACGTATGAAACGTGATTCCTGGATTGTTTTTCTTTCGGTCACTACGGTTTTTACACCATTTTACCACGCAAGACATGATGTATATTTATATTTTTTCGCCGCGTAATGCGTCTCGATGACACGATGTTTGCGCGCGTAATGGCCGACTAATGTGTGAATGTGTGCGTACTGGCCTATACATACAACTGAGCTGGCCGACTATGATATCACAATTGTTTGTTAACGAGACTCTGTCCGGCCTTTTTTATACGTCCATGTGTGTAGTATATGTAGTAGTAATGTGTACCCGGTTGTTCCTGTGCCAGTGTCGGTCGCGGCGCGCCCCAGGGTGGTCCCCGAGCACGGAGCAGCGTCTGGCTGCGCCGCCCGCCCCGCCGGCGCCGCCGCCGACTGAAAGCGCCGCCGCCTCCGCCCACGCCGCGCGCCCAGCTGCGCACTGCAATGACATCCAACAAAATTTCAACTTTTGTCTCACTTTCAATCTCTATTGGACGCCCCTCAGCTCGACAAAGGCCTCCCTTTTAATGTTCCACACGTTTCTATCTTCGGCTATATTCAGCCACGTCTTCTCCGTAAAGACATCAATGTCACTGGGCCATAAACTCCTCGACCTTCTTGGTCAACGACGGCCATTAGTTGGCGTCCAGTGCATTGAAATATTGACTTATATTTGCGAGTAGGTACGTACGTGCGGATGTAATCAATCCTTTCCCACCTATCCCAAAGGTCCTTTAAAGGATTTTGTTACGGACAACCTTTCATTATTCCTTTCTCAGAAGATCAGAAGGCCAAACTTAAGGTTTGCCAACAGGCCATGTGATTATGCTAGATTATGATAATTACACTAGGATCATCACATAATCATACCGTTATTCCGTGTGGTGACGGATTTAGAATAAATAATGTGGCCACCCCATTTTATCATGAGGGTATCGTAAGAGCCCACAAAAATAATGATAAAAACGAAAACCTAGCCACAAAAAACAATGGAAATCTTGATACGAAACTCTATGCCAACTGTTGTAGCCAGCGTGGTACAGTAGGCTAATTATTTAGTCCTTACTCGAGAAATGAGCCCATTTACAAAGCTTGGACAAAAATAACATAGTTGGTTAAAAAACGATACATAGTTGGTTGATTTTCAGTGGAACCCATGTGTTATAGTAGAAACCTGGTTTAGAACGTTGTTATGTAAGTCATACTTTATAATAGAAAATCATTTTAAACACAGGATTGCTTCTTTTGATTAGCTTGCTACCCGTTTAAAGCCGTATACAAATTACGCATAGATACTACATATGTGGTGACGGATTTAGAATACATAATTCCTGAAACCTATACCACCCTGTACGACGAGTTCTTGAGTGGAGACCGCGAATCGGCAAGCGTAGTGTGGGACGGCCCTCTGCTAGATGGAGCGACGATCTGCGAAAGGTTGCGGGCAGCAGCTGGATGCGTCAAGCTGAAGACAGGGCGCTATGGCGCTCTTTAGGGGAGGCCTATGTCCAGCAGTGGACTAATGTGGGCTGATGATGATGATGATGATACCACCCTGAGGGTGTCTGAAGGGAGACTGAAAGAACGCAAGGAAATCTTGATACAAACACTATGCCTATCTTCCGAGCGTGGCACAATAGGCTATGTTTCCTCCACGAATCTGGAGAAGGCCTTAAACGGTAGTGAATTATTTCTGCCAATGAGGCCAAGTAGGTACATTTCTAATAGGTTGGGTTTAGCAATCTATTGTTACCAAAAGTGTTACTAAAAAAGTATTGTTTAGGCAAGTCACGATTTCGATAAAAGCAAACGACAGCATATGCAATAGCCAGTGGATTTGAGAGGGTATTACGGGTATTGGCCCACGATATTTCATGTTGCCACTGTGAGCCCGAGATAGTCCAAGCGGTAGCAGTATTTTTTTTTTTTTTTTTTTTATTTCCTTTATATGCAAACGAGCTAGCGGCCCACCCACCTGATGGTAAGTGTAAACCGCCGCCCATGGACTTTGGCAAAATAGATTTTGGTATACAATTGGCCGAGAATCATAACACTATGTATCTGATGAGGAATCTTACCACTTTTAGCGAGGTTCACAAGATCGATGCTACTCAGGGAAAATTATTAGCCTACTGTGCTTCCTTTTATCGGCTCTTACGACACTTTCAAGATGGAACGGGGTGGTGGATATCCGCCAGTATCTACAAATTAAAATGAGTAACATATGACAAAATGTTCACCTAAAACGGGCGTGAAGAGCTAGATTAATCTCCAGTTACGTTTTTGATACAAAATATGGAATTTATTATTAAAAATACATCAATCCGAATAAATATAGTTTCATTTGATCGGTATTCTTTTTTTACTTAACCTACATGCTCGAATTAGATTATAAGAATGTATTATTTTAAGAAACTGTAGGTACTTGCACTGACATCTGCCGGCCATATTTTAGAACAAATTATAGACTGGTCGAGTTGAGTCCCTATAGCCATAGGTGATTTCTGGCTGCAATATTCTGTAAGGTAGGAATCCTACTCCATTCCGGCAGCTTGCATTTAGTGGGTAGGTAGGGGCACCTCATAATGGTGCCCTGGAGTCCAACACAACCCGGCTAGTCTTTAAAATTCATGAGGAGTTTCCACGTAACAAAACATCGATACTGCGATGTGTCACTCGCCAAAATTAGCTGTGGGTATAATGATTCTTTACATGTACGCATTTTGTAATTATGGTATTTCTGGGTTGTACGTAGAATATGTACGTGTGCTGACGGGTTTAGAATACACAAGGTCACCAATTCATGCCATCCGGAGGGTGTTGTGAGAGCAGACTAAAGGAACGCAAGTGGCAGATCACCTAGCCGCCAGAGAAGGAAAACTTGATACAAACCCTGTGCCAACCCATCCTGCCAGCGTGGCACAGTAGGCTAGTGTCAGTAGGATACTTAGGTCATTGTGTCGGGGGTTTATTTAAATTTTTAATTTAATTTTTATTTTTTGCTTTTTATAGGTACACGCTTATTATGATGTTTGTAATGTGCACGTGATGCGCTTTCATTTGAGATCCCACTCGATTATATTTGCAGACTTTCGGTTATTCTTCCCCAATTTCACCCCCCATAACTTTTAAACGACTCAACCGATTTTCATCAAACATGTCTAAGAACACTCGCCCGTAACTCACCTGTCATACAAAAAAAATCTGTATTGAAATCGCTTCATCCGTTCGCGAGCTACGGTGCCACAGACAGACAGGCAGACAGACAGACACGTCAAACTTATAACACCCCTCGTTTTGCGTCGGGAGTTAAAAAACAAAGTCGCTGTCGTCTGTCCGACCCTATGTATGCTTAAATCTTTAAAAATACGCAACGGATTTTGAAGCGGTTTCTTTTAATAGATATAGTGACTCAAGAGGAAGGTTTATTTGTATAATACATCCATAATATTGTAGAAACACTGATAAATTTAGAGGTTCATCATTGCACCCGTGCGAAGCCGGAGTGGGTCGCTAGTTATGAATTAATAAACCTTAGTCAATATGGAATGCTTTTGGAATGAGGTAAGCAGGTAATTATTAGAAGTTCTAGTAAAGACTTACGTAAAAAAAATCCTAGTTATTTGGTATTTTTACTCAAAGTAACCAAAATATACATTGATGCAAGAGGAGTAATCAAAAAATTAAATGTCTTTAACCAGTAACTGCAATACAGTTCATACATTATCATTAACTGCAATACATCCAAATACTGCATACATTTTGATGTATTGCAGTAGGTATAATACATATATTATTAAGTACATAATTTCAATGGAAGGAATGACGCATCATTTCCCCCAATTCAAACAGTGTTTTCCTATTTGAGGGATAGTAGAGAAGCCCAAGGTCTGTCAGTATTTTAGTGCCTATGCATGTAATGTTAGGTTATATTATAGCATAACAAGATTGTGGATCAAGGTCGTAGGTCAGTTAGGAGCGGACAGAGTCGTTATTGGTGATACGAAGTTACGGACAATTGCGCGGGTCTAAACGATTTATGAAGTGATATTGGCATTAAGATGTAGGTAGAAAGATTTATCATGCTTTGAAATAGTAGGGAGTATCCTAAGTAAGATTTTGAGCATTGTTGAAATTTATGAAACGCGTTTTACTTTTATTCTTCACTCTCACTAGCATCAGACTGTTGAAAAGTCTCGCTTAAGAAACACTATTAGCTAATTAATTAAATAGGCATAACGAAAGGTCCACCGTAAACCAACACATGCATGAAGAGCTTTATTAAATTGGAAGAAGCGAAAGTTGTGAGCCAGGATCGTAGCAAGTGGAAGGATGTGATGTCTGCCTACCACTGCGGGAAAGGAGTGACTTTATGTACCAGGGTGAATCAAAAAGTTCTTAGAAGTGCATATATATGAAACCTTTTTGGATCAAGTTCGATATTCAAATTAAAGAGTGTCTATCACACTATATTTATGCAGACTGTCACTTGTTTTTGTCAGTTCGTTCGCATGTAATAAATTTTTTTGTGCAACGAGTTGCTAAAAAGTCAAAATTATGGATAAAAGTGAGTTACGTGCGGTGATAAAATATCTCAGTTTGAAAAAAATGTCTACGAAGGAAATTTTTTTGGACATTCAGCAGACATTAGGGGTTGATGCTGTACCCTATTCTACGGTTGCGTACTGGGTGGCTGAATTTAAAAGAGGTAGATCAAGCTGTAAAGATGACCCGCGTTCTGGGCGGCCTTCAACCTCCGTTACAGAAGAAAATGTCAAAAAGGTTGAGAATCTGGTTTTGGAAGACAGAAGAATGACTATAAAATATAGCTGAGATCCTAAAGATATCTTTTGGTAGCGTTCAATCCATTTTAATTGATTCACTGGGGTTCAAAAAAGTGTCTGCAAGATGGGTGCCACGAATGTTAACCGACGAAAACAAAAAGCGACGTTTGGAAATTTCCAAGCGTAATCTCGAAATGTTCCAGCGTGATTCGGATAATTTTTGCCGTCGTCTTGTCACCATGGATGAAACGTGGGTCCATCATTTTGATCCTGAAACTAAAAGACAAAGCATGTCTTGGAAACGACCATCCTCTCCATCCATTAAGAAATTTCGAGTTGCTCCTTCCGCTGGCAAAGTTATGGCCTCTGTGTTCTGGGATAGTGAAGGAATCCTTTTTATTGATTACATGCCAAAAGGCCAGACGATAACTGGACCCTATTATGCAAATTTAATCCCGAAAGTGCGTGAAGCGATTAAAGAAAAACGTCGTGGAAAACTGTCGTTGGGCGTGTTGTTCCTTCAAGATAACGCTCCTGCCCATCGATCGGAAGTTGCGCTCAACGCAATCCGCTGTGCTGGCTTCAATCTCCTTGACCACCCACCATATTCTCCGGACTTAGCCCCAAGTGATTTTCACTTATTTCCAAAATTAAAAGAGGAAATTCGTGGAACAAAATTTCACGATAATGACGCGGTTATAGCTGCCGTAGAGGACTTTTTCGAGAGTCAAGAAAATAATTTTTTTTCACAAGGAATAAGGAAGTTAGAAACGCGTTATTCTAAATGCATTGCATTGGAGGGAGATTATGTAGAAAAATAAAATATTATTATTTAAATCTTTGCATTTTTTAATATTGATTCCAAGAATTTTTTGATTCACCCTCGTATGTATGGACATAGCGAAAGGATCGCTATGATTACTGATATATGTTGTTGTATATGTATAACAACTGTACAGTGTCTGTGTTTAAATTTCTATGTACATGTAAAATAAAATAAAAAGTAAATTTTATATTCGGACAGAGCTGTGGGACAGAGCTAGTTGGACGGTAATAGATTCATGTTCGCGACTTGGAAGCTCACCGTATATTTATGTTAATAACTACCAAGTCCTTTGCGCAAATTATTACAACTTGATTTATGCGACAAAAAACGTCATTACACAGCGAAGGCGCGCCACACGCCATAACGTCATGCGAGTGGATGTTAAAAATTATACGGAGTTTTTATTTTTATTTCGACGGAATGAAACGTGACTGTTTTGTTGTAAGTATTGCTGGGGTCTGTGATATGTGGCCATATTGTTTTTTTTTTACAAATAGATACGAGTTGTAATCACCTCCTTTTGCAGCTCTTCGTAATTATCATTTCAGCCAAAAGACGTCCATAGGCCTCCCACAAGGATTTCTACAAAGGCCGGTCCTGAGCCAACCATCCATCGTTTTCCGGCGACCCTAACCAGGTTATCGGTCGAACGTGTGGGAGGCCTACCAGCACTGCAATTTCCGGAGCTCAGCCGCCACTGGAGCACTTTTCTGCCCCACTGGGCGTCAGTCCTGCAGCCACTGCCACTTAAGTTAGGTAATCTTGTACCTTAAGTCATCACTTTGAAGCTTTTGTGTGGTTGAGCGATCGACTGCTGCGCAGCTTGTCGCGGGTTCGATTCCCGTACGGAAGAAATATTTGTACGACCTACAAGCATTTGTTCCGGGTCTGGGTGTTTTCTATCTATAATATGTATGTATTTACAAAAAAATGTATCTATGTAGTTTATCATCCATCTCGTTACCATAACACAAGCATTAAGTTCCTTAGCTTGGGACAAGATGGTGTTGTGTGAAATATCCAAGGATATTTATTATTATTATTTTAGGCAGCGTAATATAGAATTATCACTTTTATTTAAACAAACACAGCAATGGATGCATTACTATCAAACTAAAGCTACAACAATATACCTATCTGTTTTATAACACTCAGTTTAAAGCCAGTAACATAACATTTGCCTATCACACATGCGGCTAGCGAATTTTTGTAAAGCAATTAACAGGCAAAAGGTTTAATATAGGTACTGCGCTATCTGGGTCACGTAGAGTCGACGGGTAAGCTACACTTCCCACGAGTGAAATATTTGATTTTAATTGCACCGAATATTTTTTTAATTTGGCCTATAAAATGGATATGGTAATACGGGAGGTAATAGTTATACAGGGACGAACCATAAGATTGTGGGACGTTTTATCCGTTAGGGTAATATTCATATCGCGGCCCTCCTGTGTTGGGGTCCATGGCTTTGTGGAGCACCGAGAAACCCAGCGCGACCTTGGCTACCCTCTAATAATGAGGTACGGTATACAATCCTGATATTGTCGTTGTGTGTGAGTGCCATTGGTCTTTTGGTATTTCGACCGATTACCCACTCAAAAAGGAGACGCTATTGGTTATGGTAATTCCGTTTTTTTAAACAGTCCTCTGGGTCGAGCGAGAGGCTCCGTGGTTGAGGTCGACGACTATGCGTATCACCGAAAAAGTTGGGCATTCCATTCCAACTTGATAAGGTGCCATTGGTTCGCGTCTATGCATTATAGTTACTTTTGGTGCCTCCACTGATTACCCAGTCAAACAGGCGATACTATTGGAGGGCAATACCGTCTTGGAACAGTCCTCCTCAGTCTATGGCCACTATATGAACCTCTAACCTCGGGTAGAACATTGAGCAAATATCACCGGAGAAATAGTGTTCACTGGGTGATGGGCTATATATTCGCGGGGCCCTGCGCGTCATCACAAAATCCTAAAGTAGATCCGGCCCTGTATCTACGAGTATATATAGTATCTACTCCTCCAAATACATGGAGGGTAGGTAATTAGCCTACTATGCTGGCCAGACGGGTTGGCACAGGGTTTCTTATCAAGTTTTCCTTCTTTTGTGGTTGGGTTATCGGCCTTGTTATTTCCTTTTGTCGGCTATTACGACACCCTCAGAATTGGGGGGACTAATTGGGACACTATGTATTCTAAATGCGTCACCACACGGACCACTTTACGGCTGGTAACTTTACAAGTATACTAGCTGTCCCGGCAAACGTTGTTTTGCCAAATAATTAACCATCCCCCGCGCAACCCCCTACCCCGCGCGCAACCCCCTTTTTTGGAACAACCTCCCCGCGCAACCCACTTTCAAGTCTCTATGTCTTATGGTACCAGAGATATCGTGATGGCTCAATCTATCTATACAACATCTCCTATCGCAAACGTTGTTTTGCCATGTAATTAAATAGGGGTTGATGGTAGAGAGGTGAAAATTTAGGGTCGTTTGTATTTTTTTATGCTGAATCATAAAAAAATAAAAGCAAAAAATGATCTCTAAAAAATAAAAAAATATTATATTTTTTGACCCCCCCCTTAAAATTTAGGGGGATGAAAAATAAATGTTGTCCTATTCTCATACCTACCCAATATGCTCACAAAATTTCATCAAAATCGGTCAAGCCGTTTCGGAGGAGTTTGGCATCTAAAACTGTGACACGAGAATTTTATATATTAAAGATGGTTTGACTGCCTCGTTGGTCTAGCGGTCAGATGTGCCGCCTTTGGATCAACGAGTCCCGGGTTCGATTCCGGGGTCGGGCCAGTGTCTTTGTCTAAACCAGAGGCACTGGCTCGGAGTCTGGGTGTCATTTCTATCTATAATATGTATGTACAGTGCAACCTTAATATAACGTACCTCAATGTAACGACTTCCTCGATTTAACAAATTCTTCGTAATCCCCTTGAATTGTCCATAAGAGTCAATATAAAATATACCTTTACATTGCGAACATTCCTTGCGTACAACCTCTTTATAACGAATTTTCAACTATCAAGAAAAGTATTCATACCTCTAATTAACGAATTTTGCCAACCCAAAACCTTTGTATAAAGTTTCTACCAATAATATAACTCTTAATCTTATACATTGTAATGTGATTCATGTCTCGACATGTTTCGACACGCTTTTGTTTGTACAGTAATCATTGTTGTTTTGATGGAAAGTGATGTAAACACCTCTGCTCGTCACTATTGTTAAAGATTTAAGTTAAAATGGCTCAGAAACGTAAAAGGTTAACCCACACCACACCAACAGAAACGTAAAACTATTCTTTTACCTCTTTATAACGAATTTTAGACCAATCTAACCTCAACATAACAAACCTCAGTTCAACGAATTACTTGATATTACGAATATTTTCTTGTTCCCCTCCGATTTGTTATATCGAGGTTGCACTGTATTTACAAAAAAAAATGTATATAAGTAGTTTATCATCCATCTCGTTACCATAACACAAGCATTAAGTTGCTTAACTTGGGACGAGGTGGCGTTGTGTGAAATGTCCAAGGATATTTATTTATTTATTTATGGTAACTTTTTTTTTTTTTTTTTTTTTTTTTGCCCTGGGTAAAATCTTTTATCGACTTCCTCGCCGGCCACGGGGATGGCCAGCGAGGGGAGTGTGGGACTCTCCCCCATATATATATGGGGGCCTACCCACTAAACCTCCCCGGGGTGCTCCAACTCGCGTCTTGTTGCGGCATTGTGGGATCTGATGCAGAACCACGCCGCCGCAGACGAGGAGGCCCTCCTCCTCTCCTCAGGCTCTTTACGAGCACTCGACGTCCTGCCGTGAGCACCCGGCAGGACGTCGCTTCCCCTCAGATCCCGTGTGTGGCGAGACATCCCCGTACCCCGCCCCGGGATCTCAAAACCTGGGACAACCCGTATGTTTTGTCGTCAGGTCGTGTCAAGTACCAGTAGTATTAGGAAGGAGGAAGGTATTATGCCTCATTGGTCTAGGGGTTGGAAGTGCCGCCTTTGCATCACGGGGTCCCGGGTTCAATTCCGGGGCCGGGCAAGTGTCTTTCCGTACACCAGAGGCACTTGCTGTGAGTCTGGGTGTCATTTGTGTTCGTGAACATCATGTTTGTAAACTGTCCCCGCGATACAGGTTATAACCTAAAGCAGCGGTTCCGTTTTTTGAGAAATAACAGAAGAAAGAAAATAAAAAACATATATATATGAGTAATCGTATAAGTATTATGTGGTATTCCATAAATCCTTCAACAAACTGAGTAATAGGTATAATGAAATTAAATCAGTGACTACACTGATTATGCTAATACCTCGTATGCACCATGTCGCGTGCGATATATTATCCATAAATCCCATTTTACTTTGTATGTGTATCAGTTTCACAATCTACATATTATATTGGCTAATTTGTGTATCTATCTTGGTTTTCTTTGTTCACGTCCTCAATTCCTTCTTTATTCAAATATAAATAACTGTAAGAAACATTGCCAGTGTACGCATTTGTGAATCAAAATAAATGCAACATAATCACTATCACTACATAGTATAAAACAAAGTCGCTGTCGTCTGTCTGTCGCTATGTATGCTTATATCTTTAAAAATACGCAACGGATTTTGAAGCGGTTTTTTTATTAGATATAGTGATTCAAGAGGAAGGTTTATATGTATAGACATGCATAATATTGAAGAGAAACACAGATACATTTAGATGTTTAGCATTGCACCCGTACGAAGCCGGGGCTGGTCACTAGTGTTAAATAAGTAATCGTAAAAGGAGACTTAAGGAACGCAAGAGGCATACCAGCAGCTGCAAGAGAAGGAAAACTAAATACGAACCCTGTGTCAACCCGTCTAGCCAGCGTGGAATAGTAGAGTAATTTTCCCCCATAATAAGAGGAGGCTCGACTCAATTTCCCTCCATAAACTTGGTGGAAGACAAACTCAGTAGTGGGTAATTTTTGGGCATCATTTCAGATGACGATGATGATGACTTTAATATTTTCTGAATTATGATCCAACAAATGAAAAAACCGAGATGATTCACTATGTGTAAAGAGTACCTATCATAAGACTGAGAAGAGAGCGGAAGCCTGAAAAAATAGTAAAAAGTGAAAAAAAAATAGTAGGATGAAACCCGTTGAAAAAGGAAGGGAATATAACAAAAGTGAAAGGAAAATTATTTACAGGCGATCGGAGATCGAGAAGTTATTTTCTATTCCTTTTTCAACGGGTTTCATTCTAAAATTTTTTGTTTTGGTTTAGAAATTATCGACACTGGTCTATAATGACTGAATTTATATTTCATGTTTTGAAGTAATAAAGTATCTACACTCAAGTTTGTGAAAGAATTTTCCTGCAGTCAAACTATGACATGATGGATTTAGACTATTGTACCCCATTCCATCCTAAGGGTGTCGTAAGAGCAGAAAAAAGTAAATGTTAAGGGCGATAACCTAGTCGCAAGAGAAGGAAAACTTGATACGAAACCCCTTTCGTGTCTCGCCTCAGTTCCAAGGAGTATCCCTTCGTGTCTCCGAGAACATTGGAATCCTCGGTGTGGATATTTCCAGCAAGGTCCAATTTGTGAGTCATCTGGAAGGTAAAGCCAAATTGGAGAGTAAAAAGATGGGCGTTCTGAACAGAGCCCGGGGGTATTTTACGCCCGGCCAACGACTTGCACTCTACAAAGCACAGGTTCGGCCGCACGTGGAATACTGCTCTCACCTGTGGGCAGGTGCGCCCAGATACCAACTCGATCCACTTGACTCCCTCCAAAGACGCGCTGTTCGTATCGTCGGGGATCCCAATCTCACGGACAAACTCCCCAGTTTGTCCGTTGCTCCAACGTCCCCACGTTGGAGCAACGGAGAGATTTTGGATCTCTCTGCGTGCTCTACCGTCTGTTCCACGGGGAGTGCTCCGAGGAACTGTTTGAAATGGTACCACCGTCACCTTCGCCGGGTGGACAACTCGACATCGCGGCAGGGTTCATCCATATCACCTGGAAACGATAACGTCCAGCACGATACGCTTCCAGCGATCATTCTTACCACGCACGTGCAGCCTGTGGAATGAACTACCTGCCGCGGTGTTTCCCGAGCGCTACGACATGTGCTCCTTTAAACGAGTTTTAAAAAGAGCACTCACTTCACGGTAGGCAACGGCTTGCCAAAACCATGGGTGGCGGTTAACACTTCCCATCAGGTGGGCCGCTAGCTCGTTTGCCACCAAGAGCAATAAAAAAAAATGCTTTACGCATACCGCCGCCCTTCGGGGTCGAGTCGGCGATTATTTGGATCTCTGGAAACTACTCTACCACCCACTAAAACCCCAGCGGTATACCCTAACATGACACGCTTGGAGCGAAACAGGTTCGCGGAAACGCATTCCACTGTGACGCCCCGATGATACGGAACCCTGTGCCGACCCGTTTGGCCAGCGTGGCACAGTAGGCTAATTACCCCCCATCTAATGGGAAGAGGAGAATCAGCAGTGGGTCATTTATGGGCTGAGTGAGTCGGAGTAGTAGATATTTTTTAGTAGACATTTTATATAAAGTACAAATGTTATCTATAGTACGAGTATTATTTTATGAGAAATATGTATATAGCAAAAGGATTCTTTTAATAGGTTTGACCTGGGCCCCAAACTTGCTAATTTATGACAGTCAAATCACCATACCTTTGACTGATAATTTTGACAGTTTTGCTAACCTACTAAAATGTGTCAAGTCAGGAGGTATGCCCCAGGTTTTAAACACAAGCACTTGGCAAGAACTTTTTAATTTAGCAAATTAGACCTAGCAATTGCAGTTGTCGGTTGGGTCATTTATATGCCAAGCGCGGACGGGCATGGCCATCATAACTTTTAGACCAACAAATAATATAAGTCTTATAAAAACTATATTACAACTTTAATTTAATGAAGCAAGTTTGAGACGCTCGCTGCACAAAGTTTATACACCATTATTTTTAACCGGTTTCCACAAAAATGAGTTCATTCTTTATATATGCATGGAATTCAATTACAAAGCCTTCAGTTGCTTTCTAACTCACTCACTGTCAAACAATCTTACACAACTTCCTTCCTCTGACCTAACTTAAAGGGAGCGACGCGGTGACCCGCTACGGCACAATCGTAGCGAAAGCCGTAGCAAATATTGATGTAGCAAATGTGCTACGGCCGCCTACGATAGAACCTTTTAACGAGACGCATATATTCACGTATTTTTGAGACTGAAAATAAATAAGTTATTGTTTATATAAGTTTAAAGTGATAAGTTTATATGCAATAAATAAGTGTATAAATCATTACATAGTATAAAGTCCCTATGTATGCTTAAATCTTTGAAACTACGCAACGGATTTTGAAGCGGTTTTTTAATAGATTGAGTGATTCAAGAGGAAGGTTTATAGGTATAATACATGCACCCGAGCGAAGCCGGGGCGGGTCGCTAGTATATTCATAAATATAATACTAAATAGGTAAATACCACAATATATACGAACAGACGAGTTGGATTAAAAAAAACATAAGCACAAACTGTTTATATTAACAGGAGATTTCTTAAAATGATAAAAAAAAAGACGATAGGTATATCAATAATCTAGCGGACAGTGGGAAATGTAATCGAGCTGCAAGGAATCAGCGTCTGGTTCTGCCGAGGGGCGGGGGGGCTGTGTCCACCTTGCTTTTTATAAAAATTAGCGTTTTAGGCATAACTAATAGTAATAATAGACATTACTGGTAATCGTATATTTCTTCGTTTCAGCCCTAGAATGACCCACTACTGAGTCGGGTTTCCTCCGAATTCATGGAGGGAAATTAGCCTACTGTGTCACGCTGGCATGGTACAGATGGGTTGGCACAGGGTTTGTATCAAGTTTTCCTTCTCTTGCGGCTAGGTGATTGGCCTCTTGCGTTCCCTTAGTCGCCTCTTACGACACACTCGGGATGGTTTGGGTTGGTGACACTGCGTATTTTAAATCCGTCACCACAAGTAACATGGTTACGTCTTCCCTAGTTCTTAGTCCCTGTATCTTAATCTTCGTCTAATAAAAAAGGGATTTTCGTTTGGGTTATGCCATTCTATGACCGATATTACCAGAAAAGGCATATCTTTCACCTTCTCTTACAGGTATTTTTCTTACAGGTACCTACCGTAAGAACTTTATACCCTTATGAACTTATAGTAATAAATGACCCGGAACACATCGTTTTGCCAATAAATAAATAAGTAATAGTTTAAAACAAAACTAAAAAAAATTGTTGTTTAAAAAAATATATTAGGTGAAATATCATAAAGCTATTGCTAAATAATCACTAAAAAATATAGCAATAGCTTTATGATATTTACATCTTTATTAGCTATTGCATCGAAGAGCGGTGTTCCACCTTGAACACCGTTATTATTATTATCCTAATAATGATAACGGGTCAAAATGTTAAAAATATTGAATTGTCATCGGTCCTTAATAAGTATGCCAAATTTCGTGTTAATCCGACGTTTTTAACTGGGTCAAAATCAAGTTCAAAGATTCCGTTACATACATAGATACATAACGGAAAACCGCGATCATATCGATTACGCATATTGTTTATGGAAATAAACAGATTGAATTTTCTGACCTTGCCTGTTAGGGTCGGTTCACATCTGACGGAAAATGCGTCGCGTATTACCGGTCGCGTAACCTCAAAACAGACAAATGTATGACGCTGTACGCTCGACGCACTAACGCATCTTCGGTTAGGTGTGCAAGGTCTTTTTTTTTTAGTTTATTTTGTGACAACACCACAGACTTGTAGTCCGTGTCATTTTTAGCAATGAATGGTATGCTCTTCTTTTTTTTCCTTTTGTCTGTCGTACCCAGCGCCTTGTGCCAGGTGTGAAAGGTTGAATGGTTTATCATACATTTGTCTGTTTTGGCGTTCCGCGACCGATCATACGCGACGCAATTTCCGTCATATGTGAACCGACCCTTACTTTTAACTAGATGTTATCTTTAGATTTTGTTCATTCATACACGTACAGAATGCCATAACGAAAACGCTAACCTGACGCCTTAAAATTAACACTTTTTTGAGTCTTTAGTTCCTTGGTGCTCGAGTTATCATGGTATCGCCTCATGCAAGTGGCTTCGTGTAGCGGGTCGTTCTCTTCCCTGCAATATAGTTAAGAAGGGCGATGGCTGCCACATGCGTTATGCTTGTTAACAGGTGCCGTTGTTGGGATTTGCTTGGCACAGGCTTACTGCCTGTGCTATTATTATCATAATATATATAATTTACGTGTCACTTTGTTTGTCCGGAATGGACTCCAAAACTACGCAACCGATTTTATTGAAATTTGTACACCGTGTGCAGTTAGATCCAACTTGAAACATAGGATAGCTTAAGTTTTAATTTAATAATATTAATTTTAATATAAATTTATTGCAAATTATTTGACAGTCACAATCATATTATGTTTGCTCTAAACAATGGCGATATCTGTTGACTGGATAGTAACTATATATTGCATTGCAAGTATTCAATACATAGATGGCGCTTTGCTAAAAGTCAAAAAGGTTTCATATCTTTTAGATAAAAATAAGGGAACTGGAACTGTATTTTACGTTATATTGGCATTTAAATATTTTCTTCGGCAAAGAGTTTATAAAATGTTGTTAAATGGAAATGTTTTAAAACTCACGTACTTGGAAATGGCTTGGAATACAATGGTGGATATTTTATCAATCGCCTGCAAAGGGAAAGCTCACTGCCCGCTGGCTATTTGTCCCAGTTTCCACGTATTGTGCTAGTTTAGAAAGCGCCTGCCTTTTAGAAATACGAGTTCTAGTAGATAGGAATTTAGAGCCAATTGAACAGAAACCATTTCTACGTTGGACAGGTTTACCAGTACTCGATCTTATTGAGTTGCGTCTGAATATGAATCGTGTGGTGTCCGTGCCGCCCATAAATGACCCACTACTGGGTCGGGCCTCCTCCAAATTAATGGAGGGAAATTAGCCTACTGTGCCACACTGACAAGGCGGGTTGGCACAGGGTTTGTATCAAGGGCGGGTGGAAGGGGAAGTCACAGAGGCTACTGGTAAGACCTGGTGACTTCGTCTTTCACCGTACTCCATTGTCTTTCCCGGCAATGTGAGGGGTGTTGGTCTTGGGTGGAGCACTACTGTTGCGTCGAAACCCAAGGCAAGTGTGGTTGTTATCCTGCTCGTGGTTGCCGCCTGCTTTTGGTCTGGCCCTTCTGGACAGACGTAGCCGAAACAGCCATGCGCCTTCCCGTATAATTCTCCCTTCCCTCCTTTCCCTTTACCCTGTTTCCTGTCTTTCCCATTTCCTACACAGTGCCGCGGTTGTTCGGCTCCGGGTCTTCTCTGCTCTCAGAGCTGACTTCGGATGACGCACCGCCGTGGCACACCATAGGGTCCTCGGGTTGGCGCTCAACACTGGTTGGCCGCCAAACCGAGTCCCTACCCAATTTAATTTTATTCTGTCGTTTTGGTTGTTTTGTTTAATTATACTTCGTTTGGTTTGTTCTTTTGGTTGTCGTTTGTTTGGTTGTCTTTTATCTTTTCTGTCTTTTCGTTTCTCTTCTTCTTTCTTTTGTAGCTTCTGGGGTGCGGGTCTTCCCGGGAGTTCGCTAGGGGGGAAAGTGCATAGGGCGATGTTCAGTGGGCGAGTTTAAAATGGACAAGCACCTAATCAAAAAGACTCCCCGGGCGGGTCCCAGCAAGCCGGTGGCTGCTGGGGAATCCCGCACCGCTACCTCTTCTGGGGGGGGCGGTCTGCCCCATGTATACGGGGGGGGCAGAGAAGGTGTTTCGTCCGTCAGCAAGGCGGACGAGTTAGAGAGGACGAAGGAGCTGTGGAGGAAGATGGCGCGTAAGCGAAAGAAGGAGGAGACCGCCACGGAGGAAGGGGCGGTGGAGTCGAAGAGGGTGAGCAGTCCGCTCCCCAGCACTCAGAGGCTCCAGGGCGAGAGCGAAGTGAGCGACGACCCGCATAGTAGGGAAAGCTCGCTGGGACGAGAGGCAGACGAGGCTGGGTCGTGTGACTCCGACCTTCTGACCCCTAATGGGCGGGCGAGGCGCTACTTCAAGCGCGCGAAGGATGGGAAGGCCTGTCGGTCGCAGACCCCACTCACCAGTGAGTGGGAGGGTGAAGAGACTGATGGGCCGGAGGACCTTACAAAGGACGCGGCACAGAGCGCTGGGTTTTATCACGAGGGCGCACGCTACTCGTACCGGAGGTACATCCAACTCCGGGACGAGATTAGGTCGGGTAAGGAACCTCAGACGGAGGTCCCAGATGACGTCCATTTTAAGGGCATAGCGCGGACGCTTAATGCGAAAGCGAAGCTCATGGACGTCATCAACAAGGTGACGGAGAATAGGGCGAAGCTACCTCCAGGGGAGCCATGCGCCGGATCCCTGGGCGCAATCGTCCAGGACGATCTGGCCATCCTCCTGGAGGTCACTAAGAGATCCGGGAAACCGAAGGGAGTTTTCCTCTCGGCCATTCGAACGGCGGCCCCCTCGCTCTTGGAGGCCACGAACAAGTTGGTGGCCAAGGCGGCGAGGACCGAGGAACTGGCGAAGCAGGTCGAGGCGATGAGGGAGCAGCTGGATCAGCTGCGGGCTGAGTTGGCGAACCGGCCCTCCCAAGTCCCACCCATACCACAGGAGGAGCCTCCATTAACGTTAGGAGTAATAGGCGCCATGATGGACGCGAAACTCGCGGGCATCGCGGACCGTCTGCTGCCGGAGAAGCGGCTTCGGCCGCCTCTGGAGGCAGACAAGGCTGCTGCCCGCGACGTCCGCATGGCGTCAAAGGTCAAGGAGAGGCGGGAGGAGATCGAGGGGCCTCCCCATAGAAAAAGGAAGAAACGGCGGAAGAGAACCGCGGCCGTGCCACCGGTTGCGGAACTCCCCGCCGTCCCTGCACCCCCTTCGGCAAGAGTGGCTGAGGCGGGTAAGCCTCGGAGGAGTTGGGCGACGGTGGCGGCCAGGAAGGCCCCACCGAAAAAGTATGACGAGCCGAGGAGCCGTCCCTCCCCCCCTTCGCCGCGCAAGGCGAAGAAGGGTCGGGGGGCGAAGTGCCGGCGGAGGAGAGACAGGGCGAGGACCGAGGCAGTGACGATAACCCTACCTGAGGGGTCGCAAGTCACGTACGCCGAGGCGTTGACTGCCGCCAAGGGGGCGGTCAAACTTGACGAGCTGGGGATCGCCCCCGAGGAAATGCGACCCCGAAGGACGAGGACGGGAGGGATGCTCTACGAGCTGTCCGGCTCCGACTGCGGAGTGAAGGCGGACAAGCTCGCGGAGAGCCTTGGAGCATCCCTCGGGGCGATGGGCGCTCGGGTCCTGCGCCCTGTAAGGATGAGAGGGCTAAAGGTCCTGGACTTGGACGAATCGACGGGGGCCGCTGACGTGGCCAAGGCAGTCGCCGCAGCCGGGGGGTGCGCGGTGGAGGCTGTCAAAATTGGCAGTATCCGTCGTGCGCCCGGTTACCTGGGCGTGGTCAGCGTGCGCTGTCCACTGGCCGCGGCGCAGCGGCTCCTGTCAACCGGCCGCCTCGTGGTGGGCTGGGCCAGGGCGAGAGTGGTGGCACTCGAGGCCAGAGCGGAATTCTGTTTCCGCTGCCTCGAGTGCGGCCACGTAGGGGCCCAGTGCCCCAACAGGGAGGCTGCAGGGCGAGGGGCTCGCTGCTACAAGTGCAGCGAGCCCGGCCATACGGCGCGTGAGTGTCGGGCCGAGGAGAGACGCTGTCCACTGTGTGCAGAGCTGGGTTTAGCCCATGGGCACCGGTTGGGCAGCGGATCATGCGCTCAGGCGAAGGCGAAGGGGGGCCGTAACAGGTCTCCCAGGCGCCGCGGGGGGTCCAGGGTGCTGCCGCTGTTGCGGCGGCGCCCATGGAGACCGATGCCTCGCAGCCTGGGCGGGCGGTGCGCGCGAGCTCGACTAGCCGAGCCGCCACCGCCGGGACGTAGGCCGTAGTGACGGCTACGGATCTCGGGGCAGGGCGCGGGGAAGCCCTGCCCCACACGGGATCGTTGGGTGCCCTGTCATGTGTACTGGCAGGGCACCACGGAGTTCATCTCCAGCGTCGGATCGCTCCAGCCGGTGCTGGGACTGGTCGGGGGTGAGCGCGTTCTTGGCTCCTCCCCTCGCGCGTCTGACTCGTGGTGCAGATTCTGGGCCCACGAGGCAGGTCTTGCGCGGGATTGTACACCCCGGGGATGTTTTAGTGGGTATGCCCCCACTCTGGGGGAGACTCCCACAGGGAAATTAGGAAATTACCGCAAGAGAAAGTAGTTAAACCCTTTTTTTTTTTTCGCCCGGGGTAAACTCTTTTATGGACTTCCTCGTCAGCCACGGGGAATGGCCAGCAGCGAGGGGAGTGTGGGACTCTCCCCCATAGTGGGGGCCTACCCACTAAACCTCCCCGGGGTGCTCCAACTCGCGTCCTTTTGCGGCATTGTGGGATCTGATGCAGAACCACGCCGCCGCAGACGAGGAGGCCCTCCTCCTCTCCTCAGGCTCCTTACGAGCACTCGACGTATGCCACCCCTTCTAGACAGCATGGCACATTAGGCTAATTACCCTGTAATGGGAATTGGGTCATGGGGTTGGTCCGACTCGGCAGTGGGTCATTTATGGGTTGAGTAGTATGAATTGTGTTTGTATGTGTAAAATTATCTCAATAGCTATATTATAGTATGTAGTAGGTTTGAAAATGTGTATCGTAATTGGTTATATGAGCAATAGTGAATTTCATAATGATGCGTCATTCTTAACCGGGAAGTAAACAATATGACTAGACTATGTTCTCGTCTTGCATTATTATTGTCTTACTTGTTTAGTATTTGAACTTTGCTTTTCACGACCCTTGCAGTTTTCACGATTCTGATCGTGTAGACGTCATTTACCGCTTTTACCGCAGTTACATTAAAACATTAAACCAACTATGTTTAACTGAAATGATCTAACTATACCAATAAATAATTTTTTTAAAACTTAAATTATACCAGATTAATTTCAACAAATACTTTGCTGTTGCCAATCGTCTGTTTTACGTAATTTAACAGGCTATTTTCCCACATTAATTTCGCGCTACTTCCTATAACAAACATAGTTATTCTAGAGTCATAATGTATTCGATCGATCGTGTCAACGGACTTGAAATCCATGAATTAATTATACAATAGTTAATTTGCGAACTTATCGTTATATAGAAACTAGCTGACCAGGCAGACGTTGTCCTGCATGATAATCGTTTACCGTCTGCAGCGCCTGCAGCGCGATCTTTCGGGCTGATTTGTGAATCTAAACCATCCTCGGTGCCAAGCAAACAAAAAAATCATTCACATCGGTCCAGCCGGTCTTGAGTTATAAAGTTACAACGAAAAGGGGCGTTGATTTTTATATATGTTTAAAGATTATTGATCCAATGCTATTATTTTATTCTTCATTATAAAACAGTTCTCCTCATGAATAGATTACCGGTAATGCCACTACATAATGGGGACGGTAAGTTAGCCAAGTTATACCAGACTGAGTTCGATACCAGGGAAATTTGGAGAATGTTATACTCTGAGCTGATCCCATCCCAGTTGTTGTCTGGAGGTAATCGCCTAGTGCGATAAGACCACCCATTGTACATTTCTTTATTGTATTTTCCTGTTGCCATGTTAACCTTTTTTTTATTGGTGTACAACAAAGAATATTCTATTCTATGCTAATGCCCTGCTGGACTTAGACCTTAGCTAGCTGCTAATAAGCACCATGTTAGCAAGTACAGATGTCAGCAACAGAAAAAATGCGGTCAAATAAGGTTTCACCCACTAACATTTGAACAGGAACGATTGCCTTACTTGCCGGTTCAATGACATTTGCCAAGGACTTTTATAAATGTGAAGACTTGCGCCATTTGGCGGTACGCAATGGCCATCTATTTCTGCGCGATAATCGATTAACTGGCAACTTTCGTCATTATCTGGAAATTCTCGGGGTAATGACGAAATTTCGGAATTTGCAAGGGGTGGCGGGGTAAAAGAAAATTGAAGAATCCTATGTTTCATTGCCAAGACTTCTAAACGATAAAATGTATGGCAACATTTTTTTTTATTTCCAATTCAATGACAAGCTTATCGCAACGCATGCTTCCCCGAACGATTCTCGTGTTCACGACGGTGTACGCACTGGGTCGGGCAGTTGGGGAACGATGTCGGTTTTGGTAGCCAAGGCGCTGATTTTCATCTTTCCGCGCCTCAGGGCATTTTTTACTTTTGAAATCCTCATGGACACCCAGCCACTGAGCGCTAGCCGGTTTATGTCCTCCCGGCACGAAAATATGGAAATAAAATAAAGATAACTTGTAAATAAAACAAGTCTTGCAACTCAATTCTTAAAAGTTGTGAGATCCATGTTATACCAAGACGGTTACTTTGTTAAGTTAAGCTAGTCCCTAGTTAATGGACCTCTGTCTTAAATTATTACGTGATCATATCAATATTAAAAATATTTTGTGTTTTAAAGAAAATAGATAGTTACAGTGGGTCGAAAATGGCCTGAACGGCTTAGAGAAAAGGATGCTACGGCTGTGCCACTCGACTTGGCGGAGGCACTTCCATGCCCCCAGATTTGCGCCCCAACCTACACAGCAAAGCACACGGTATCCCTCCTTAAACCACAGGTTTCGCTTCTCAATGGGAGAACATGCTCCGCTTTTCTGGTGAGCCTATCCTGTATCGAAAGTAAGAAAAAATCAAAGCTAAGCTTTCATTTTTTGTATTATATTGGTCATAGCATTCGGCGACCCTGACCTTTGCCAAATCGGCTACATTGTTATACTGTAGTGAATGCTTTCAATGGCAGGCAAAAATAATTAGCTTACGCTACTAAGTCGTCGACGTCTAGCCACCGGATTTAGCGATATTTAAGTCTTCTGCAATACCTATTTGGTATTAGTAATGTCTGTGTGTGAATGTCGTCTATGAGGAGATACGCAGGAGAAGCAGAGTTACCGACAAAGCCCACAGGATTGCCATACTTAAATGGCAGTGGACAGAAAAACCGCATTTTAACTAAGTATTAACAATAGGCACGTGACATTACTCGTATATTACGTTTAGCGCAAAACTAACACTTGAAACGGTGAAATACAATTCTTACTACTAAGCAAATATTTTAAAAAGGTATTTTTGTGTAAAATTCGAAAATTAATCGAACTATTCGACTCGGCAGCTCGTCACTAGTGAGCAGTCATCGTATCGATCGTCACATCGATATCTGCATAGCGCAGGCCTTGACACGCGACCTGTTGGTGTCATTACACTACCCGTTAGGATCATAGACAATAAATTGTAGTTATAATTAAAAGAAAAATAGCAAGAGAATTTAACAAGTATTGAGTTTTACTTTTTGAAAAATAAAAATAAGCTGTAACAAAGAAACTTTCTGTTCTGTTCTGTCATATTTATACTTAAATAACAAAATGTCTCAGGCGCATTTATCTCTATGTTCGCGAATTAAGTCAATAAATACTGCACGAATTTGTATGGAGTTTTCATATTTAAAGAGTGGTTCCTCCGTGTGGTGACGGATTTAGAATATAACTGGTCCCCACCCCATTCCACCTTGAGGGTGTCGTAAAGGTCGACACTAGGAAATGACAAGGCTGAAAACCTTGCCGCAAGAGAAGGAAAACTTGTAACGATACCCTGTGCCAACCCGTCTGGCCAGCGTGGGCTAATCACCCTCCCCATAGTAGGAGGAGGCTCGACTAAGCAGTGGGTCATTTATGGGCTGAGTAGTAGTAGTAGGGTGGTCCTGAGTATTAGGTATATAATTTATTCGGATTCGATATCCATGTGGGTGTGAAGCCGCACACGGAAAGTAGTTTATTTGTTAAAAGAAAAAATGCCCTACTACGCCCTCACTGCCTTGGTAGACTTGTCTTACGAGATATTTTTCTTTTTTTTTTTTTTAATTATGTGCAGTTAAAACTAAATGTGGGGCCCGATTGGAAATCCTCACGACAATCGACAGCTCCAAACGGTCACATTCATTACCATTTAGATTGTGATAACTATGATATATTATGTTACTCAATACGTGAAAGAATAAGTTGAGGACCGTTATAAGAATGTTTACGCTGACAGGGTGGCACGATTGCAGAAATGTATTGCAGTTATAAAACATCTTTATGAAATAAAGGAATGTAATGAAAAAAATGTAGTTTGCATCAAAAGTTAATTAGTCTAAAATCATGTTTCTAAGTAACAGTTATTTTATATTGTTTTTTTATATTTGTACATAAACAAATAGCGGTTAATAATGTCCTGTGGTAATATTAAGAAGAAAAAAAAGAGTAACATTACTACGTTTAGAAAAAACAGTAACAATGCTATTTATGTAATAATTGTTTTGCATTTGATTATATATGGCTTCCATCGCTGGCCGATGGTTTAGCCAATGGCAAATGTAAGATTTATATTAGTCACCATTTTAAAATATGTATTATAAATCATAATCTTGCGATCTCTTGTTTTTGTTAGGCCCCAACGTTTCAGACATTTTGCAGTGTCCGTAGTCACGGTCGTGTTCGTAATCTACCACAATGTGCAAGTATCGCGAAAGCCTAATAATACTACAGTTACATAGAGGGTAATTTCCACGCCCCTTAGCCTGGTGACACTATGTATACGAAATCCGTCACCACACAGACAAAAGCCATATCATTATGACACTAATGATTAATTCCTCGCCATTATAGGTATAGGTCTATTATAAGCATGGATCTATGGTCACAGAAATATTTAGTCTATGAATGCTTTATCGTTTCGAACATGCAAGGTTCGCGTAACACCCAGTTCATTTGTATTAATTCTGCCATGTACCACAGATAATTATCACGTTCTTGACCTAATTTTAAATAGATAGCAACATTAAAACGTACTTTTGAAAATTACACTCTATCTTGGTTTTTCGCCTTGTCATTTCCTTCAATTAGCTCAATTGGGCTGGAGGAAATAATGAGTGCTATGGTGATGATAAATAGTAAAATAGCTTGGATTCTTGAAAAAAAAAAACCAAAATGGCCGCGGCTATTACAGTCTGGTGTGGAAGCTATATTATTAAAAAAACACTTTTCACATTCCAATAACAGGCAAGTTCTGCCGCATCACTCGCTTAACACGTACCGACTTTATCATTGGCGTTCATCGACTCCACGCACACAGAAATTTGCACCTTGAATTGATACTTTTAAAACATATTTTTGCCCGCACTTTAACCTCGTAGGGTCTGAACGTTAATGGTTTCCTTGCGATAGCTCAATGGGCTCTGACGCTGCGTTATAAACTCACGAAGTGAACTACATTACATTGAACGTTCTAAAAGGCAGTATTCAAAGCTAATTAGGAGCTATTCGGCTTATTTACAGATATTTGCATTCCACCCGAGAAATTCCGGGCATATTTTTATTTGTGTCGCCGGTTTATTTTGTTGGATCATATTTTAGTAATAAGCTTTGTACAAATTTTAGAACATTTAATTTTATTGGAGTGTAGGTACTGGATAATGATCGTTGCTTTTACCACTATTTACAGGGAAAGTAGTTCGTTTTATAATAGGATTTAAAATACATAGTGTCCCATTCCATCCTGAGGGTGTTGTAAAAGCCTAGCTGCAAGTAAAGGAAATCTTGATACGAAACCCTGTGCAAACCCGTCTGGCCAGCGTAGCACAGAAGGCCACACGGTAACTGTTACTGTTTCTTCAAGTTACCCTCCATGTAGCTGGAGGAGGCCCGACTCAGCAGTGGGTCATATATGGGCTTAGTAGTAGTAGTACGGGGTGTAACACAAACTCCACCCTAATCAAAATAAGCAGTTCTACGTTTACAACGTTTCTTTTTTTACAGTATGAGCGAGATATCGATGTTATTCTAAGCCAGCTTTACACTATCACTATCACTACATATTATAAAACAAAGTCGCTGTCGAGTGGTGGCGTCGTGCGACGGGTCGTTGTCTTCCCTGCAATATGGTTGAGGAGGGCGATGGCTGCCGCATGCGTCATGCTTGTGAACAGGTGCCGTTGCTGGGGGTCGGTTGGCTCGGGCGTTAGAAGGTTAGTATTGTTGATTAGATCTGGCTGATGTTTGGCCCTTTGCGACTATTGCGCGCGTTTGCTCTCACAAACTGTCTTATCACGGCCTTGTACCTAAAAATGGCGATCTAAAAAGAGCAACTACAGAGTTTCTTGCCGGCTCTTCTCTGTAGAACTGCATTCCGAACCGGTGGTAGATGGTAAATTTTAAATTAAATATTATTTTGTTGTTTGACTTGTCAAAAGAGCTCTAATGAGCCAACTTGATTAAATGAGATTTGAATTTGAATTTGTCGTCTGTCCGTCCCTATGTATGCGTAAATCTTTAAAACCACGCAACGGATTTTGAAGCGGTTTTTTTTAATAGGTAGAGTGATTCAAGAGGAAGGTTTTTAAGTATAATTGCACCCGAGCGGAGCCGGGGCGGGTCGCTAGTAAAATATAAGTTCCACTGAACTTTCTCTATCAATACATTTATCTTTGTTATTTGATAATGTTATGTGATATTTTTAAGGTGCATTAAAGAGAATTCTGTTCTACTACTACCACTTAGCTCATAATTTACCAACTGCTGAGTTAGACCTCCTACCATCACGAGGAGGGTAAATAGCCTTCTGTTCTAGTCTAGCTATCGTTATTATTACCCTAGGCGCATGGTAATATGAATTCCATATTTTTTCCTTGGGTTCTCTGAGCTCGTTTCTCGAGTTCGTCACCAGCTTGTAAGCAACATTTACAGCGTTTGTGTTTTTTTTTTCAACAAATCACTATCACTACATAGTATAAAACAAAGTCGCTGTCGTCTGTCCGTCCCTATGTATGCTTAAATCTTTAAACCTACGCAACGAATTTTAAAGCGGTTTTTTTTACATAGATAGAGTGATTCAAGAGGAACAGAGGACATTATCTTTATCAGCAGTCCTATTAATCCTTTCGTTTTGGCTGTAGGGTTCCTGTTACAGCTTGTTTAATATTATAAATACAAATATTTGTTGCTCCTTCACGCAAAAGCTACTGAATTTAAGCGAGAGTTTGTATGCATGTGTAGATGTTTGGCTGGATGGATCTTTGCGAGTGTTTTATGTAAAAAGAACTGAATGGATTTTGAGGAAACTTCCTTAAGCTATAATTTATACGTAGACAAAAAGGCGGGCAGAAGGAAGTTAGACAATATTTTGTATTAGATACCCGCTTTTGCTATTGATTCCTTTGATACGCCTTTGTTATTTTATAAACTTTTTAAGCCAGTGTCTCGGATACGGTAAGCTTGGGGTGGTTTTATAGTTAAATGAGTCAGGATTTATAGAAACAATAACTTCACCAGTTACCCTATATTTATTTTCATAGAATAAGGTGTTGAATTTTCTGACCAACTATCCCTACGACTACGCCGTAGTCGTCTGTAACGTGTGTCTACGGCGTAGCAAATTTTATGCCAATTTTGCCAAGTCTAGTGATTAGACAGGTAATCATATCTCCATCCATTTTCTTAATTTCGTTGAGGTCAGCACCTAACTAACCTGATTTGCCTAACTCTGCAACCGATCTAGTAGGACCACCGATAATGGTTAGACCAGCAGTGCTCACGCTACTGACAAGCTACTGAAGCATGGAGTAGGTCAGATGTTACAGACAAATGAACTAATGAGCAAACCTGGGAAAATTGTGCTCGAAAACAGTCAACTAACACAACACAACTTTATTGTGGCAAGATAAGTACAAAATCACTATCACTATCACTACATAGTATAAAACAAAGTCGCATTCTTCTGTCCGTCCCTATGTATGCATAAATCTTTAAAACTACGCAACGGATTTTGAAGCGGTTTTTTTTAATAGATAGAGTGATTCAAGGGGAAGGTTTATATGTATAACCCACCCCCGCTTTGCACGGGCGAAGCCGGGGCGGGCCACTAGTAATATATACGTATGTCAATAAAATACATACATACATATATATTTTCCCTTATTTCATCATCGTCATAATCATTATTTCAGCCAAAAGACGTCCACTGCTGGACATAGGCCTCCCCCAAGGATTTCCACAGAGGCCGGTCCTGGGCCAGAAATTCCCTTATTTATTTCATTATTATTTTTCCCCCTTACTTGATACTTATCGTTATATTTTGGATACTTCACACTATATCTTTATTAATTACTTGCGGCCCGTATCGGCTTCACACGGGTGGACACATACTTTTTATTTTTTTTCTTAGCTTTAACTCTATATTTGTCACTGATAATGTAGCATTCAAATGGTGAAAGAATTGGTAAATCTTAATATCGGTCGAGTACTTTTTGAGCCAATTCGTTACAAACATATTTACATACAAATCTTTCCTCTTTTTAATATTAGTATAAATCTATGTGTTATTCTGATGTGTAAGCTATATTACTGTAAAGTTTTATCAATATTTATTTAGCAGTTTTTGCGTGAAATCGTTACAAACATACAACCTTACAAACTTTCCCGTTTATAACATTAGTAGGATAGTACTATACATATTTTTTATGTATTTATAATCTGTTTGTTAATTGTTAAGTTGTGTAATTATAATTTGTGTAATTCTATTTAAAGTCATAACTATTCAAATATAATTCGTTCAATGACAGAGTTCATTCATCATTCAACATATTCACTCGTTTCTTTTTTCTCAGAATTATGTGTAACTAAGTTAAGTGTAATGAGTATGCGGTCTTCATTACGAACATCTGTGTTGTCATATTCACAGAACTTCTATTGAAATTAAAATTAATTCAAAAGATGAATAAAAATTGACATGGCTCGTCTGTACGTTCTGAGAAAAAACGGTGTCTATTGATGATACAAAATTTGATTCCATCCTGTCCTTGGTGTCGGAGATCGAAACGTAAAAAGGACTAAATCTTTCTATGTAGTGTAGTGTGTCAATAGTGATATTTATAGTGAACTAGCTGACCTGGCAAATTTCGTACCGCCTCAGAATCAATCAATAAAAACCTGAATAATAAGTATATCCAGAATGTTTCAACTTTATTAAAATATGTGCAAAACATAAATGGATCCAAATTAATGCGATCTAAAAAGAAAAGATTTTCATATTTTCTCACCTTTTGAAAAATCCAATGACCAAAATTTGCCAAATCGGTCCAGCCGTTCTCGGCTTTTAGCGAGACTAACGAACAGCAATTCATTCTATATGTTGGGGAGGTTTTCGTGCTTCCCAGGTCACGTAAAACCCTCGGCCCCGCAATTGTTGTTTTGCCACCCTCCTTTTTTGGGAATTTCGTGAAATCTATTCTTAGCTGACCTCTACAAGGCAAAAGTAATATTCCTACCAAATTTCAAGGTCTTATAACTTAGACATTAGACATAGAAAGACATTAGCGAAAATTTAATATTTTTTAATATTCAAAGGGCAATGGAGAGGACTATGCTCGGAGTTTCCCTGCGACATCGAATCAGAAATGAGGAGATACGCAGGCAATACAAAGGGTACCGACATAGCCCACAGGATTGCTAATATAACCATGAATCGACCTGCGAAAGGATCTACTTTCGTTAAAAAAAATTAAACCAGCGCTCTGGTTATTTTCAAACATAAAATTCACGTACTCAAAAGTCACCCAGACTCGGAGCCTCTGGTTTAAGCGAAGACCGATGCTACCGAATCCTCCTTGCCCGATCCCGGAATCGAACCTGGGAAACGTTCAAAAGGCAGCACATCTAGCCCATAGACCAACAAGGCAGTCAGGCCAAGTGGATGCGTCAAACTGAAGACAGGATGATGACGTATGTACTGACTTAAGTTTTATTACTTTGTCAGTTATTTAAGTATTTGCAATGTATTAGGTATCGGTGATAATTAAATATAAAAATAAGCTATTAACTTTTCACTAATGTTTTTATCGCATGTATTTTATATACTTTTAATTCCCGGCGCTTTCATTGCTTAGCAACAATCGTGGTCACGGGAAGGAATTAAAATAACGATCTACTATTGGATACCTACCATATTAACGGCACGCTTGCTACAATGCAAACAAATAAGTAATATTTATATGTACTTATGCAAGAAATAAATGAAAAACACCAATTATTAGCGATTCGATTTGAATGTTTATCAGCTCATGAAGAGGGTTCTAGGAGCAAAATAGTGCACGTTATTGACAATATTGTTATGCAGTATGGATGAATCTGATGAGTACTTTTTTTTTTTTTTAACCCTTTAATTCGTAATGTTGAAAATACTCAACGTTTGAAACAAAAAAATACTGTATCCATATATTTCAAAAAAAGACAATTATTTTTTAAGAAAGCACTGCAATATATCGTATCGTATCCTAAATAAATCAGAATTCTGGAATATTACGAATCGTTTCACAGTTATAGCAAAAATGTCACCAACACAACCAACGGCAGGTGGACGCAAGGTAAGAAATATAATGTATTCAGAATTATAACATGATTCTTGTAACACACTGTGTCTCAATTAATTTAGTTAGATCTAAACTGTGCTTGTATCACAAAATTTTTGTTCGTAGCTTTATACATACTAAGTAAAAATAACTTAAATACGTATGTTGAATATACTTAACACTGCGAGATATTGAGATATGTTTTTGATGTTTGCTATGTTAAGTATTCTCAACAATGCGAGTTTTGATGAAATAGTTATTATTATTTATGTTGAGTATATTCTACACTGCACATTATTAGATAAATTGAAGCAAAGCTATTTGAAATACTTTTCTACGCTATTATACGTTATTTTAGGTGTTGGTATGTTTGTTGCATGTTTTGATAATTGCTTGCTTCAGGCTATACTAAAATAGGAACAGCTAAGAAAAATAATGGCATTAAAACCACCCGAAAGGGCAGTTCTGAAGATAAAGTCAACATACAACCTATCAAAGAGACTCGTCATCGCTTTCTTTCTGGCCGCTCAGACCTCAGTTCAGAAACAAAGTCTTTGCCGCCATCATTAGAAGCTTTAAATTTACTTCAGATAATGATGACCCATAAGCCATCACTAACAACATCGCTTTATCATGAAGACACCGTTCCTTTAACACCAATAATTTCAGAAATATTTCTTGTAAATGAGCCACAGCAACAATTACTTACACTTCACTCCATATCTAGTATATTATCCCCTGGAACCCCGTCTACGCCACAGCATACTAGATCTAAAGGAAAAGCTAATAATACAGTGGCAGAACCATCACGTGTAGCGCAAAAAGGGGAAAAATATACCAGGAAGCCTTTGGATTTTAAATGGAAAACCCAAAAAGTTTCAGTACCCTGCTCTAGTAGATATGGTACAATTCAACAGACAGAAACAGCAAGTCACCGTTAGATTACTTTATTTTCTTTTTCTCGGAAGACATTGTATAGTTTTGATAACTGAAAACACAAACCCTTATTCAGTACAGAGCAGCCAGACTGAGCTAAGTTTGTCACTGTAACTAATAACCATATACGACTTTATTGTAATAACCATTTTAATAGGTATCCTACCAATGCCATCACACTGAGATTACTGGTCTATGGAGTTAAGATTTCCGCCAATTGCTGATGTTATGCCATTGAAAAGATATGAGGAAATACAAAAATATTTACATTTTGTGACAATTAATGACGACATATATTTTAAAATTCGGCCACGTAAAGAAAAGATAAGACAAAACTGTTGAAATCTTGAAGAAGAGGGTCTTTTTAGTATAGATGAAATGATGGTCCCGTCTATGGGAACAAGAGCGGGTAGTTGTCAATATTTGCCTAAGAAACCTAGGAAATGGGGCTTCAAAATATTAATTGTTCGTTCGTTCGATTTTTTACCATATGCGGGCGAGGATACCTTTAGAAACTATTCTTTCACCGAGTATGAGAATAGCTTGGGGCTTGGAGCCAAGGTGGTATTAGAGTTATTACAGAAAGGTAGATTGACTCATATTGAGCCTATAAACAATTCTATCTTGAAAATAAAAACTAGTGTTGCCCCTAGGCCTCCTGGCCCGGTACGATACGATAATATTAGCCATTTTCCAAAGTTTACGTTCCACGGTAGGTGCAAATATTGCAAAAATGGGTTTGCTAATGTAGAATACACAAAATGTCACATAAAAATATGCCTAGTTGTCAAAAGTAACTGTTTTCATGACTAACATATATTGAAATAAACATTTTGGTTCTTTTATTCTGACTTTTAATTCCTTTCCCTTGAATATATCTATTGGACAGTGTTGAAAATACTTAACATACGTAATTAGATGTAAGTGTTATAATGTTGCACAATGTTGAGTATTTTTAACATATGTTATTTACCTAAGTATATAAGTAATTATTTTTTTCATATTTTTTTACCTTTATTTATATCTAATTTAAACTAAATTTAACAAAAATATCAACAAAATACAACATTTTCTGTCTTGTGCATTAAAGGGTTAAAAACGTATGTACTAGGCATAACCTGTATCGCGGGGGCAGTTTACAAACATGTAATTCACGAACACAAATGACACCCAGACTCAGAGCAAATGCCTCTGGTTTAGACAAAGACACTTGCCCAACCCCGGTATCGAATCCGGGACCCGTTGGTTCAAAGGCGGCACATCCGACCCCTAGACTAGCTTTTAATTACTTGCAAAGCCAATAATGCAACTTTACATTATTGGTATTAATTACTACTACTACTACTTTTATTACTACTACTTCCGGAAAGCGCAGTGCTGGTAGGCCTCCCACACGGTGGACCGATGACCTGGTTAAGGTCGCCGGAAAACGATGGATGCGGGCGGCCCAGGACCGGCCTTTGTGGAAATCCTTGGGGGAGGCCTATGTCCAGCAGTGGACGTCTTTTGGCTGAAATGATGATGATGACTACTTTTTACATTGAAAGTAAATACTATTTTTTCGAGTGTATTGTTTTTTTTTAATTCCCGGCGTTTCTAAAGCTTTGCAGCAGTGGTGGTCACGGGGGAGACTAGATGACAGTTGTCTTCAAAAGTACAAAGTGAGCCGTCATTCCGTGAGCAATTTCTGCGTGCACAGGGTTGCGTTATCAATGCGTTATCAATAAGTCAATTTTATTAATTGTTTCTTTGTACTTTTGAAGCCAACTGTCATCTAGTCTCTCCCGTGACCACCACTGCTGCAAAGCTTTAGAAACGCCGGGAATTAAAAAAAACAATACACTCGATAAAATAGTATTTACTTTCAATGTAAAAAGTAGTAGTAGTAATTAATACCAATAATGTAAAGTTGCATTATTGCATGGCTTTGCAAGTAATTAATAGCAAGGACTATATTTTCTGAAATTTCGCACAATACGATGGCACCATTCATTGAGATAAAGACACTTAGTTTCGAGGGTTTCCACGACGATCACGAAACTAAGTGACTTTATCTCAATAATTCAAGACTCAAAGCTACATGAAGCCAGTACATACCCATGAAGCAGGAGGATATCTCGGGAACGGCGCGATAGACTTCGTGGCCACATTGCTTGGCAACTCATGTTTGATCCCTCTCAGCTTTCTCTGTTTTCTTCTCTCCCGGGATTTGGCTCTTAACATAAGAGCTGCCTGCATACTTGCCAGTTTTAGGGCCTTTGGTGAGTGCTGGTAATAAACTCAGCCAAAGGCCGTAAGGATAGTGTGGCGCGTACCACTCCACTGTGCACAGCACTATTACACTTAGTGATGTGAGAAAGTCACTTTTTAACACTTTTAAACGTGCTAAAGTCACTTTTTATCACTTTTAAACGTTCTAGAACTAGCGACTATCTAGCTAAGACTATTTACACACATCAATATCACTCTTGTTTAGGTCCCATCACAGATCATAGGTCTCACTTAAAATGCTTTAGAATTTGAGATAGGCACGAGAAAGGCGAAAGACTAGTTTAAATTTATTTTTTAATTTACTAAGTAGTGGTCGATACTTATTTTAAGATATGTGAGAGAATACGTTATGGAAGCAAGCGCAATTTGGCGTTTTAACGTTGTTTTTATTATGTTGTTTTTATTAACACGTTTCACTCATGTCTCGTTTCGCACGTCGAGTCGTAGTCTTTGGTTCTTTGACACCTGCCATCTGACGCTACTGTCCACTAGATGTCGCTGTTTCATGGCCGGCCCACTTTGATCACTTCACTGTTTAACACTTCACAGTAATACATATTTTTGGTACTTGGTGACGAACTGTACTTAATTAGTTATTAGACGGTGGGTTAATATGTTTTTGCCATTATAATGTGACGTCATTAAGGAGTTGCATTGCCTCACGTAATACAGCCGGGCTTACAATCTAAACATTGAGTGTACTTACGTTTGATCATTGGCATATGGCTAACAGCTCCCAAATATAATACTGGATAAAAGCACACATATTAATACATAACATTTATATCATACCATGCTTTGGTCACTCTAGTGGTTGATACGGTGTCAAAAGCTAGCTATTTCCCGAAAACATACGTGTAAGGTTTGTTTTTTTACTTTGGAACTTATAGCAATTCCGAGCGGTATCAATTGTATACTAGAAATTTATAACGATTTACATCTATTTTCCTTTTAAGTTAAATCTCAAGACACCGTATTAACTATGGAGAAAGCATCATAACGATATAATATTTTTTTGTTACACACATACACAAAAAGCTAACATTCAACAAAGTAATTATTAGTTAGTTAATTTAAAATGTGTTTATACTATAACTCTCGTTAATGATACCTAGTATGTAAGTATCATATGAGGCTGTGCGGTCTCATATAACAATAGCAGTTACTGTCCGCGCGCGAGCTTCGAGGAATTTTAAGGAAAGTTGGCGTAATGAGCTAGTTAGAATATTTTATCGATTTTTTTGTTATACATAGACACGTGCGTATTTAATTAGTTATGAAATAATGCTACGCAGGTAGTATGCATTTGAGCAGTAATAATAAATTGTATGACAATATTTAAATATTGTCATACAATTTACAATATTTAAGTACAATAATTATAATGAACCGAATGATATTCAATATAATAAAATAAAGTGCAGGAGGGTTTCAGTTTTCTAGAATAATATAAATTTCATCATCATCATCATCATTTCAGCCAAAAGACGTCCACTGCTGGAGATAGGCCTCCCCCATGGATTTCCACAAAGGCCGGTCCTGGGCTACCGCATCCATCGTTTTCCGGCGATCTTAACCAGGTCATAGGTCCACCGTGTGAGAGGCCTACCAGCACTGCGCTTTCCGGAATGTAAGTTTATATAAAAGTAGTTGTAATTTGTAATTATTGATCAAAATATGCAATTAATTAATCAAAACAAATAGTCTTAATTTAAATTGTTATTGACGTACAAACGCCCGCTTCCTCGGATCTCGCGGAGATTATCTCCTTTTTATGTTTCATTTTAGTCTCCCAAGCGTGGAATATACAGATCAAATAATATTACTGCTAGGATTACGTTACCGAAGCATCGCTGTCAAAGCCCTGGCAGTGCAGCATGGGATTTCTCTAAATAGGGTTGGCTGGACATGCTCATAAAGCTTTTAGGAAGTCAGATTATACTGCGCAAGACCTCACTTTGTTTTCACGACTTATTAGGATGGGGTGTCGAGCTTACAGCCACAGCCCAAAGACTGCCCAGAGTCCCACATAACTAGACCCTCTCACGATTGGCCGATAGTATAGGCAAATGGATTTCCCAGCGTAAACAGAAATAACCAAACGTTATGACAATCTTTTAAAGAAGCATATGTTTGTAAAATGAATCACTTTTATTAATTCGCAGCAAATTCCTTCGAAATATTGAACAAAATTTTGAGTTCTGTACGGTTCGAGTGCCATCGAACCAGTATAAAATTAGTTTAGGTAAAAGGGGATCATCCGAGTGCGTACATTAATGCTAGATATAAGAAGGTAAACAATGATATCCGCGTTTTTGTGGTGGTTTATAGTCAATTAGATAAAAGAGTGTTATACCTCGACGACATCGCATGGCGAGTGCGGCTCGGTGAGCGGCGCAGAGAAATTTCGCGGCGGCGCGACCAGGCGAGCCTCCCAGTGTTGGCAGGAGTATGCGCGGACGCCGGTGGGCGCGGGGTGGAGGGGGCTGACCGCGCGCGAGCTCGACGGTGCGGGCTGGCGGCCGTGCTGGCGCGCCTGTACACATACATTACGTCACCACGTCACCTTTGAGGCAAATGTGTGAGGCAAACCCCTCTATTCCATACCTCATGCGTATAAAGAGGATAGAAACATGACAAAACATTTGAAGCCTTACATTTGAAATAGTTGAGCCGCTCTTACAATTTTTTATCTTATTTTGGACAAATGTATTAACACTAGTTGATGTTTTTACACACATAGAGACAATGTAAAATGTGGAGACGGTAGGAGAATAAGCTATGGCACAAAACAGTTAGGTACAGAAATCAATCTACACGCAATGCACGCTCAAGCGACGCACCCATAGACATTGCTCACCGACGCGATATCTCTGTACGGTAGGGAGACACGCGTGTTATTATTTCTTTTCTGCAATGATATAGCAAAAAAAAATGTTGTTGTTTTATTCTCAACAATCAATTAAACAACTGTATACGAGTGTCACGACCTCGGCCTCCTCCTTCCTGGTCTCCATCTGCGACATCGGTCAGCTAGAGCATTCTTCTCTCTGACGAGCTACATAGCCTCCTTCTATGAGATAATGTCCTTGCAGAAGCAGGCCAAGGATAGTGAGAACTTAGACTCGTGCTATCAGTGTTCGCCTATAAGGCTCCCAGGCGGGTCACTACTGTGTGGTCATCCATGGCAGACCGTCATTAGAGTAGATAACCCTAGCGTGACCACCATGCGCGGGTATGAAAAGTGAGGTAGATGTATGAGCTTGGCTTCGGTATTTAATTATTTTGTGCCTACAACTAACAAAGTTGCTAGCTATTATTATTATAAGTATGAAAGCTACCTTTCGGCCCGCGATAGACGCGCCGCCCGCTGCCGCGTACATACACCGCTAACCGGCGCTGGTCACCTAGCGCCCACGAGCGCCCATCTAGCCAGCGAGCGGCGGGACCAGCCCTCCGTTAGCACCGGCCGCCACCGCACCTCCCCACCGCATCGGTGCCACTACAGCCTAACACCTGGAAATATAAACAACATCAACATCATTTCAGCCAAAAGATCGGGCGTCAGTCCTACGAATTATGTTTGGCAATCCTGTGGGCTGTCGGTAAACTCTGGTTCTGCGTATGTCCTCATTTCTGATTCAATCTCGCAGGGTAACTCCGAGTATAGCCCTCCCCATTGCCCTTTGGGGATCTCTACTAACATACTCGTACAGGCAATGAAAATAAATATCCAAATCGGCTTATTAAGCGTCATTTAGTTTAAAGGTAACAAGAAAAGGAATGATGGGCTTGACGGCTGAACCGATTTTATTAAGATATATCTAAGAACCACATCATCGTCCATAAAGGACGCACTATTGTTAGGCCTTTTTTCATGGGACTCGTGTTGGGGTAGGTATGTGAGAGTCCGTGAGAACTGCAAGATGGTATGTCCACTAAAACCTAACTAGTTTTTGTCCTCACTTGCCATCTGCCATTGGGAAAAACTGCATAATATGCCCATTACTATACTATAATACCCCCATTAGTAAATGTTCTAATTGTTTGCAGTGTAATTTAATATAATATTAGTCACCCAGCGTTCTAAATTCGAGCATAATTAATTTAAATTACAGTTCTACAAATATTGTTCTCTTCTCAATTTGACCACAGACTTTAACAGTAAGCAAAAGAGTATATGCGAGTGTGTGTGTTTTTTTAATATAATTTTTTTAATTTTATGGTTATTAAAAAGGGCATTCTTTATTACTTATAAAGAAATATAAAATTCCTACTACTCTATCTGCACCATATTTGAAAAAAGGTTACATGGATTTTGCTTCACGTATTAATTTAAAGATAGATAAATAGATCATGAAATTACTGAAAATCGTTTGATCAGGGTCTGTCAAATTAATTGGAACTATTCTGACACTAACTCATATTTTGGCCGTATTAGCTTTAAGGGCCTCCGCGCATTATGCGGCCAAGTCGCTGCGGCCAACTAATTCTTCTACGATGTATATAGCTGCGCGCATTACGCGGCCAGGCCGCGCGGCCAAGTTTTGGTCGCGCGGCCAACGAAAAACATCGCGTCACATACGCGGTAGTCCGGGATCCCCGGTACATTGTTTTCACTTGATTACTATCAAGCTAATTTTTCGTGAGTAGCTACATTTTCATGAGACGCCCAACATTTTCTTGTCGACAACTCTTGATTGTGGTAGCTAACAGAGGTAGCAAGGGTGAAATATGTTGATTTTATGATTCAAAAAAATTTATTACTAACCGGGTGCTTTTTGGTATATCTGATGATAATTATCTAAATTATTCGAAAATGTATTTGTCCTACAAAATGTATGGTTTGATCAAAGAGTCCTCCACCTCCAATATGTATGGATAACGAGGTCATAAAAAATGATTACTAACCAGCTGGTTTTTTTTTTATTTACTTAGTAAATATTTATATTATTTAACCGTCATATTGTCCTACAAGTTGCGTGGTACGTTATCCCGGTCCTACGCTCAAAAGTTGTTAAAACCACAAGACCCATTTTGTCATCACTAACTGTAGGACAATAAATTTACATGATAGGTTAGTGTATTCTCTGCCCAAATGATACAATGTCCTACAAGAAAAGAGGTATGTAACACGAGTCCGACAAAAATTGTAATTTTTTCGTTTTCCTACTTATAAGTTACTAGCGACCCGAACCGGCTTCGCACGGGTGCATGTATTATACATATAAACCTTCATCTTGAATCACTCTATCTATTAAAGAAAACCGCTTCAAAATCCGTTGCGTAGTTTTCAAGTTTTAAGCATACATAGGGACGGACAGACGACAGCGACTTTGTTTTAAACTATGTAGTGATGATACAGTGAAAACGTCTTTTTTTTATTTAAATAAATTATTTTTCTTAAGTAGTACAAAAAAAGTAATTATTTACATTTAATAAAAATAATATTCATCAGATTCATCTGATAAATTTTCAGTATCATCACTGTCATTTTCATCTATTTCATTTTCCTCGTCTTCTGTCTCAGTAATGACGTAAAAAATTAAGTATTATTTAACAGCGGGATCCGTATATGTACTATATAAAAAGTTTCGTACACTATAAAACGAAGTGGATTCATTTTATGTTAAAAATACTTAATTTTTTACGTTATTACAGAGTCAAAAGACGAGGAAAATGAAATAGATGAAAATGACAGTGATGATACTGAAAATTTATCAGATGAATCTGATGAATATACATTTTTTTTAAGTAAATAATTATTGTATTGTACTACTTTAGTAAAAAAAAAGTTATTTAAGTTAATAAAAAATATGTTTTCACTGTATTATAAGTTATAAGTAGGAAAACGAAAAATGACAATTTCTGTCGGACTCATGATACATAATATACCTGTTTTTTTGTAGGACATTGTATCATTTGGGCAGAGAATACTAACCTATCATGTAAAATTGGTGTCCTACAGTTAGTGATGACAAAATGGGTCTTGTGGTATTACCAATTTCTGAGTGTAGGACCGGGATAACGTACCACGCAACTTGTAGAACAATATGACGGTTAAATAATATAAATATTTACTAAGTAAATAAAAAAAAAACCAGCTGGTTAGTAATAATTTTTGATGACCTCGTTATCGATACATATTGGAAGTGGAGGACTCTTTGATCAAACCATACATTTTGTAGGACAAATACATTTTCGAATAATTTAGATAATTCTCATCAGATACACCAAAAATCACCCGGTTAGTAATAATTTTTTTAGAATCATTAAATCAACATATTTAACCTTTGCTACCTCTGTTAGCTACCACAATCAAGAGATGTCGACAAGAAAATGTTGGGCGTCTCATCAAAACAAAGCTATTCACAAAGATTCAGCTTGATAGTAATAATTTTTTTTCTATGATCTGTAGAACAACTTTTGAGTGTAGGACCGGGATAACGTACCACGCAACTTGTAGGACAAAATGACGGTTAAATAATATAAATATTTACTAAGTAAATAAAAAAAAACCAGCTGGTTAGTAATCATTTTTTATGACCTCGTTATCCATACATATTGGAGGTGGAGGACTCTTTGATCAAACCATACATTTTGTAGGACAAATACATTTTCGAATAATTTAGATAATTATCATTAGATATACCAAAAAGCACCCGGTTAGTAATAATTTTTTTAGAATCATAAAATCAACATATTTCACCCTTGCTACCTCTGTTAGCTACCACAATCATGAGTTGTCGACAAGAAAATGTTGGGCGTCTCATGAAAATGAAGCTACTCACGAAAAATTAGCTTGATAGTAATCAAGTGAAATCAATGTACGGGGGACCCCGGCCTACGGCCTATTGGCCGCCGCGACCAATCCGCGCATTATGCGGCCAGGCCGCGCGACTGGCCGTGCGGCCTGGCCGCCTAAATGCGCAGGGGCCCTAACTATAGCGGATATAATGTATATTATTGCAATTAATCTTAGGGAACGTCGGGGTTTCAACTTTGAAGGGAGTTATTTGACAGAATTTAATTACATACAATTTTTTATTTGTTACCTGTTTTGTTGCCATGTCACTATCACCACATATTATAAAACAAAGTCGCTGTCGTCTGTCCGTCCCTATGTATGCTTAAATCTTTAAAACTACGCAGAGGCTTTTGAACCTGTTTTTTTATAGATAGAGTGATTCAAGAGGAAGGTTTATTTGTATAATACATCCATAGTCGAGAATCACTGATAAATTTAGAGGTTCATCATTCTAGTGAATAAATAAAATAAAGACATCTGACTAGAAGTAATGGAGCTAATCTTAAGAAGCAGATCTGTGTATGGAATAGTTGTTTAATGCTATTGATCCTTTCGTAATGACTGTAGCTGTGCCACATGCTACATAAGTGTCCAGTGCAAACTTATAACTGGATGCAATTTTATAACGTTGTAAGTACATGATATTCTACTATGTCAGAGTTTGTAAATGTGTGGTCATAGGTCAAAGGTAGTTTACGCGCAAGAGGTTTTCACAGGCTGAGTTTAAACTGCGCTGGTAACCAACTGCCATATAAGTTTAATGGAATATGCAATCGAAAGGCGAGCCACCAGCCAATTTAAATTAATGACAGGGATTCTAGCTGCTCAATCATTTAAGTAATCTTGGCACGAGTTTACGTAAGATTTTGTTAGTTAACTATGCGTTTTTATGAGGGAGAACAGACGTTTCCGTCGCCCCTTTTAATCGTTTAACCACAAAAAAACGTGTGCTTCTTCGAAAATTAATCCCGTGTTTATTATCCCAGACTTAAAATCGATTATTTGGTATTTTTATCTTGGTTGCCTTGAAACTCTTTAGCGAAAAGACCGTCAATTACACTTGTTTTAATGATATTTTGTATTGTAATCTCTAATATTTATTTTCTAGTAATTACACTTTCGTCACCAGCTGTTGACCAAAATTGTATCATGATAAACTTAGTTTTTTTCCCTGAAATATATGTATTTTATTGAATTTGATTAACTTTGCGACATAAAGTATTATCTATATAACTATTTCTCTACTTATTACTTAATTACACTTTTGTCACCAGCAGTTGGCCAAAATTGAATCAAGATAATTGCGTATTTTTTCCTGAAATTATTGACTATATCAGTAGCTATACGGTTTTTGTTACAGCCTGTATAACTATAATATATATATAATATTTTTAAAGTTACCTGAACAATAGTCTAATTGTGTGCAATGCGCCTAGGAGGCTGCTCAGATATTAATTCAATCAATTAGCTCTAGCCTAGTTCAGTTACATTGTAGTACACAGCCGAACAAAGCTCATGGGACATTCTTGCTACATGTTTGCATGATCACTCTGCTTAATTAGAGATGAGATAGCTAGCCTTGTAGGTACGTATGTTGCAGAAAAAGCGTAACAATCTGAAGCTTTTAGAGGAGCAGTGTGTTTTTTGTTATTGGAATAACATTAGCAAGAATTTCTACATCATTTTAGATGACCCACTGCTGAGATCGCCCCGCCTATCCTCCAAATTCTATAAATAACTATTTAAAGATTATGGAAAAACCGGTAACTACACGCTGAACGACTGGGGAAAAAATATTTCTTGCCTTCAATTGGTCCCTTAAAAGTTTTATCGAAAAACGTTCAGTAGTTTGCTGTAATATTTGAACGAAACCATGTGTCGGACAAATTTGGGTATTCTTGGACGATTTACTAGTTCAAAGTTAAAGCTTCTATATCTTCTTCTATATTAATAACAAGCAATTGCTGTTCGTTAGTCTCGCTAAAACTCGAGAACGGCTGGACTGATTTGGCTAATTTTGGTCTTGATTTGGGTCGTGGAAGTCCAGCGATGATTCAAAAGGTCATTTTTTAATACGCATTATTTTTGGTCCAGTTAAGGTTTGCACCTATCTTAATAAAGTTGAAACATTCTGGAATTATCATTCAGGTTTTTATTTATTGATTCTGAGGCGGTACGTAGTTTGCCGGTGTACTATAAAAAAGACGATTAAGTAATAAAAAATGTTTACTTCAAAAATAATAAAAAAAACGAAATAAAACCCATAAAGAACCATTTGAAGTCGGTGTCAATTGGAGTTGGTTTGACATTAATAAGGATATAGGTATGCCTAAGGCGCCGACGCGCCGACTACAAATGGTTACTAATACTCAGCACCTAGATCACCCACTGCTGATTCGGGCCTCCTCCAGTTACATGGAGGGTAATTAGCCTACTGTGCCACGCTGGCCAGATGGATTAGCACAGGTTACCGTCAGCTCTTAGGACACCCTCAGGATGGAATGGGTTAGTGGTATTCAAATCTGTCACTGACTTCAAATGGTTGATTATTGTTTTTTTTTTGCTTTTTAGTGTTTTCTTTATGGTTTTGAAGTCGGTTTCATAGTACAAAAAGAACGTTGCTGCGAGACAAAAGAACGAATTAATGATTTTTCACGTCCATAGGTCACAGAGTTCAAAGAAGGTTCAGATTGCCCGATAGCATGAAAATAATACGAAGTCGAGGGAATGAAAGGTTATATTTATTAGACGCTTGAGTACTTCAAACATTTCGTATTGCATAATACTGCTTCGATTTGTGTATGGTGACGAATTTAGAATACATAGTGTTACCACCCTATTTCGTCCTGAGGGTTTAGTAAGAGCCCATAAAAGGAGACGAAAAGGAAGGCAAAGGAGACAATTTTACTTGTTCGATGAATAGGCCCCCTATAAAATTTCGGTGTATAGTAATGAAACTTAAATTGATCTATTCCTTATAATCTTTGGATTACAATGGTATAGTTAGATAGACATGGTTTAACCGGAATACTGAGAAAAACGACAAAAATATGAACATCAAAATAGGTTATTTTGATGTTAAAAATCAGATCTAAACTAGAGGGCTTGTCAAAAATAGCTAATTATTATAATTTCATAGTCGTCTCTTAAAATAAGTATTTCATGTAAATACTAGCGAGGTAAGGTCTTGTAAGTAAGTACTTAGGTCTGTTTAATATAAGAAGAAAAAACACATTGTTTAGTTATGTAACATAAATATTTATTAATTACGTTTTTTAACAAGTTTTCACCTTTTTGTTATTATTTTATGATCTCGGTTAGACTTTACAAAAAAATATGCCCTGTTTTCCATAATAAATTAGTTACATTTTGATTAGCATCACACGGTTAATAAACGTCACCATATACAGTGGGCCTAACAAAAATTGTCTCCTTTCATACGTTGAGACCCTGGCGAGCGTGGTACTGTAGGTTAATTCCCCTCCTTTTTTTTTTTTGTTAAAAACCTCTACCCTGAACTGTTTATTTGCTCATGTGCCTGCACTAGCAATAACCCGATTCGGGGGAGCATTTTACAAACACATCATTTACGACCACAAACGACACCCAGACTTTGAGAGAAAGTACTTCCGATTTACAGAAAAGCCCTTGCCCCACCCCGAAATCGAAGGGAACCCATTGATCCAAACGGCATGTTCTACACCTAGGTGAACAAGGCTGAGGACAATGTGCCAATTGGCACTTCTGACTCAGTGTTATTTCTGTTATTGAATTAATGTTTGTAAATAGCCCCCTCTGTAAATAGGTTGTGTAAGGCCGTCATTAAAAAAACCGCGTATTTTTCTATCTTGAAATATAGAGATGGGCAAATCGGCACTGCTCACCCCAGAGCTAACCTACTGGGAAAGGAAGATCCTTCCAAGACGGAGGATTGATCTTGCAAAATAAATAATATTTGTTTTTTTTTTAAGAAAATATAACATACAAAACTTTACTGCCCATTAATACCATCACTGAGAAAAAAGACTTAGGTCCATAATTAAAAAAAAATACATGCGATAACCCCTTAAAAGTTTGTAATGTCAATATAACTAAAGCTTATTGTTATTTCATTATCTGAGCTAATTTGCTGACATTTTAATATTATTGTTTATGGATTTACCCATAAAAGTTTCTTTTCCCCTGATACTGAACGCGCAATAAGCGAGCCAACTCCTCTTTTGTTGTAGACCATATTAATACGGGATTGCTTTCTGAACCCCACAGATGCGACGCCGGGTATTGAATTTTAAAAATAAATAACCTAGACGCGTGATCGCATTTCGAGGTTGAGGTTCCGTACACAATACAACATTTCTTTTTTTAGTTTTTATGTTTATTTGGCACTTGCAGCTCCGTGGAATCGAACTCGGGACGCGTTGATGCAAAGGCACATCCAACCAACCAGGCAGTGTTTGATTGGGAAAGTCTAGGGAAAGCATGAGGTCCTAGTATTGGTGAATGTCATTCCTTACACATCACGTCTAGTCTCGTGTACATCATAAAAAAGAATTATATTATGCGAATAAAATACAAAATGCAAAAATATATTTTCGAATAATGATTTGTTGAGTGATGGATTTAGAATACATGGTGTCACTACCACGTTTTATCCTGTAATTTGAGGAGGCCCGTTTTAGCAGTAGGTCTTTCACGGGTCTTGACGGTTTTTTACGAGCTGAGAAGGTAAGAGAAGAGAATTATACGTTATTGACATAAGAATTTTGCAAGAACTTTTTGATTTAGCAATTCTATATGGCAAGAAATTAACAGATTAATTCTAGCCATTGCATCGTGTTGGATGGGTACTTGCGGTAACGGATTTAAAATACACGGTATCACCACCCTATTCCATCCTGAGTATGTTTAAATAGCCGACAAAAGGAAATGACAAGGCCAAAAACCTAGCCGCAAGAGAAGGAAACCGTGATATGAAACATTAGGCACAAAGGGATGATCATCCAGCCAGACGAGGTGGTATGTCTGGCTAGAGGTCGCAGCGCCTATCCCCCGATAGTTGTAGTCGAGGAAATCTTAACTGTGCGATTTGATCTTGAAATTTCGTTATCGTGTAGGGTTTTTGGTAATTCTCGCATTTGTGGACGATATTTCTTGATTAGTTCAGATTTTTCGGGTAAATTGTGTAAAGTATGTAGCATGTTGGTCGCTACAAACCCCTGTATACCAGTAGTAGTAGCATGGGTACTTCAATTGAAAATAACAGGCTTAGGACCCTGTATTTACATCGTTTTATAAATTTGTATACGGACCCCTAAAGCATTTCTATTCGAATGTAACTTTTATGTTTGCTTTCGGTGCATGTAGTGGAGTGGAGTACACATGCAGAGTCAACAAGGCAGAAAGTTTCGTTCATACGCCAGCCTGAATATATCCTATATAATATGTTTTGTCCGTGTGGTGACGGATTTAGAATACATAGTGTCGCAACCCCGTTCCATCCTGAGACACCCTCAGTAATAGACGACAAAACGAAATGACAAGGCCGATAACTTAGCCGGTAGAGAAGGAAAACTCGATAAGAAACCCTGTGCCAGCCCGTCTGTCTAGCGTGGCACAGTAGGCTAATTACCCACCATGTAACTGGAGGAGGCCCGACTTAGCAGTGGGTCATCTATAGTAGTAGTATATGGTAAAATTTATTTGCTTTTTTTAATAACGTAACCTTTTTTTTACTTTTCTCTAATGTATACCCCTCAGGGTCAGCGGTTCTGTGTGACTCCGAAATACTCGTCTACCCACTTTAACTCCAGCGGTATACCATGACGAGGACGCATTATACTGTAGCGCCCTGACGGGTAACGACTATCGGAGGGCATCCCAGGTAATATAACGATACATGCATTTGGTTTAACCTGTATCGCAGGTGTTTACAAGTTCGCAGAGCATGTTCCCCGAGACCAGTGTGGACAGTCGAGTAACGCCGGTGGTTTTAGTGGGTAGCTCGGGGTGCTAATTACTACCATTCTGCGTCCGGGAATCCCACATACCCCCACTAGTCTCCAACGACCGGGTATCCATAAATACTACCATGGAAAAGGGGCTGTCCTTTGTTTATCCGCGATGGACTCCTAAACTACTTAACCGATTTTAATCAAATTTGCACACGGTATGCAGTTTGATCAAACTTGAAAGATAGGATAGCTTGCGTCTCAATTTATAGTTCGAATATCATTTTATTGCAAATAATAGACAATAGTTATTTGTTATACAAGAGTGCAAAGTTGCTTTTTAACCGCGTGTTCAATTTTGATGACCGAGCAAGCGAAGGATTCTAAAATTGAATTACGAGCGCAGCGAGTGATTCAAAATTAGAATCCTGAACGTTAGCGAGGGAATCAAAAGAGCACGAGGTGAAAAATCTTTGCACTCGAGTGCAACACGTAACTTTTCATTCCACCTCAGCGAGGAAATGACTAAATGCAATCACAAGATAGGTACACTTTTATTTCAGTTTAGGTATTAATTACTACATTATGACAGGTAAGTATTACAGAATAATCTTTACTTTATTCTCTAGCGAATAAAAACGGCTTTTGCACTCAGATATCGAAGAGCAAAAATACTTTATTCTCTAGTGAATAAAAACGGCTTTTGCACTCAGATATCGAAGAGCAAAAATACTCTTTCCGAGATGGAGGGATGAAAATTATTTTATTTGTCTATTATTTGACAGCTTTAAGTTAGCTCCAAATGATTCCAACAGATTGCGACATCTGTTGACTGGATTGAGCAAGTATACAATAGGTGGCGCTATGTTAAAAGTTAAATTAATGTATGTGTAATGTAATACATATAAAAAAAAAACCTTAGCCACAGCAACGCGGGGTAGTATTACCAATATGAAAACACCTAATAACACAAACAATAGATGACAATGAATAAAACTCTATTATTGCCACTATCCAGCTTGGTAATGAGGTTTTAATCATACCCGCTGCTTTCCATCGCCTTCCAAAAGTGCTTAGAAGTAAACTCTATACTTAATGGTGATTTACGTAAAGTGTCAACACAATATTACTGTTTGTATGTGTGTGTGTGTATCGGTGTATGTGTTTAGTTTGTGAGTTACAAAGTTACTGAATGGAAAATACCAGAGAATAATGTATGACAGTTTAAGTGTTTTCAACAGTGTATATAGAATATCAATAAGTATTGTACATACTTTGTGTGATACCGATTAAAACGTTTTGGATTAAGGTTTTTACAGACAACGCCTTTAATCCATGTTTCTCAAACAGTGGCTGTCATCATGTTACTCAGGGGCGTGACTTCTGAACCGGTGATAAAAAATGACTATTTGAAAGCACGTCTTCACTATTTGAATAAAAAGCATTTTGATATCGTAAATAAGACCCTTCTTAATCACTTCTAAATCTAAAATATACTGTGTAAAGCTGTCATAAAGCTTAAGGTCGGTTTTTGGTAATTCATTGGATGTGCGGTGCAGACTTTACAAATAAAAGGGAAATATTAAACCCAGTAAATCAAGGAAAATTTGAGAAATCCTGTGCCAATCCGTCTGGCCAGCGTGGCACATTAGGCTAATTTCCCTCTTAGTAATTGGGGCAGGCCCGACTTAGAAGTGGGTCGTTTTACAAGCTAATTATCAGTCGGTCAGATCAAAACGAAATCGGGTCGTTGACTGAGGAAGGTAAATGCTTAATAAAAAGAAAATATAAATTGCTACTCAATCATAGTTAAGTATTTCGGGTGGCATAATCGTATAAGTAAAATAAGGCAAACTTTAAAAAGAAACAATCAAATTTTTTTTATCACCTCTAAAAATATGTCGCTGGATATTTCCTTGGGCCCCAAACTTGCTAATTCTACTACTTCGACCCATATCTGACCCATTGCTGAGTCGGGCCTCCTCCCATCACAGGGAGGGTAATTAGCCTACCTAGTTTTCCCTCTTTTTTACGGCTAGGTTTTTGGCCTTGCCAATTCCTTTTGTCGGCATTTACGACACCCTCGGGATGGAATAGAGTGGTGGCACTACGTATTTTAAATCCGTCACCACACGGAGAACTTGTTAATTAAATCATTCAATAAATCAACTGTCAACGTGCTTTTGAGTGTCGATTTTGATAGTTTTGGTAACTTAATACTATAGTCAGAACGTACCTATGCCTATTTTGACACAAGCACGTAGCAAGAATTTTTGAATTAAGAAGATTAATGCTGGCAGTTTTATCGTGTTGGATGGGCTCTTTGCTTACATAAATAATGCTGGCACTACACATGGCCATTCGTGTTCGCTAATTAAAACAATAAACAAAAAACATTTTCTGTATAACTTTTTTGACAAACGTTCCGTCCACACAAAGCCCCTAATGTCAAATATGACAAATTCGTGAATTGACTGACGATGACTTCACTATCACTACATAGTTATAGTTATATTATATTATAGTTAGTATAAAAGAAAGTCGCTGTCGTCTGTCCGTCCCTATGTATGCTTAAATCTTTAAAACTACGCAACGGATTTTGAAGCCGTTTTTTTTAATTAATAGAGTGATTCAAAAGTAAGGTTTTTATTTTTAATAGATGCATAATATTGTAGAAAAACACTGACAAACTTAGACGTTTATCAATGCACCCGTGCGAAGCCAGGGCGGGTCGCTAGTTTTTAATAAAACGTACGTGGTCACTGACTGTTGGTGGTAATTTTTGTAATAATTTAGTGGAGACGTATAAAGGTAAATGTTCAGATTTGTAGGATTTTGAATACTACATGAGAAAACCAGTACCATTTTTAAAATAGCGAAAGAGAATAAACGCATCATCATATCAGCCCGGAAATTACCCACTACTGAGTTTGGCCTCCTCCAAATTCATAGAGGAAAATTAGCCTAGTGTACCACGCTGGCAAGACTGGTTGGGATATGATACTCTAAATTCATCACTACGGTGTACGCGTAATAATAACGCGTTCAGCTAATAAGAGTTTCGTATTTCGAACCGGTATTATTTTACTTTTTTGTAGCATTTCAAAAAAGTCTGTTCTATAGGTCATAACAAAAAAAAACATCCTGCTAATATATCCCACTCACTCACTTTTATGACATCAGACCTGTAAATGTCAGTTAGGGATTCTGCTAATAAAATTGCGAAGAAGTTTGTTCAAGCTTTTTGTTGCCCGTACCTTTGTAGGCCTAAATTGTTTTTGTTCAGCAGATTAGCTTTAGAATGTCAATAAGGTTGAAATTACCTTATGTATGAATGTGTGATAACGGATTTCAAATAACGTCGCAAATTTAGCATAATCTGTGGGAGTGGTAAGGCGATTTAAAGATTATGTTAGGCTGAAAATCTCGCCGTAAAGAAAACCACCTACCAACCTGGCGCAGCAGGTTAAACTCCACATCAAATGCCCGCATCAAAAAAGAAAGTCTGCTTGAAAAGTAGATTAAAATAAAATAGAACTTTATTGTACACCAATAATGAAATAGGTTAACATAGACACGCATGGCATTAGACAAATATAAAAAACAAAAAAAAGTACAATTGGCGGTATTATCGCACTAGGCGATTTCTTCCAGAAAATTCTAGATTATTCTATAAATTGTTACACAGGTTTAGATTCCAGAAATGCTAAACTAAATAATAAGGTCTGTGTTACTACAGAATTGTCGTTTCAGCTCATAAATGACCCACTACTGAGTCGGGCCTCCTCCAAATTCATGGAGGGAAACTAGCCTACTGTGCCACGCTGGCAAAACGGGTTGGCGCAGGGTTTGTATCAAGTTTTCCTTCTCTTGGGGCTAGGTGATCTCCCTCTTTCGTGAAATATACAGTAAGTACAGGTATATTAGTTCCTATGTATTTCGCGAGTCAGAGAAAATCAAATATCGAAGAATAATCACAAAAGCCAAATCATCATTAGTTTTTTAAAATTTTTGATTCGCGTATCTTGATTTATTATGGAGTCTTATTAATCGGGCATTGCGCTTACAAATTCTTTGATTCTCCATTCAATGCACGTTTGCCCTATATGTATATGTTTACGCTCCTCCATAAACTAAGCAGATGTGAATTCATGTGTTTACAGCGAAACAATGTTATGTATTAGTTTTTTTTGTGTTATGATTTGTGTTTTAGTGTTATGTATTAGAAGTTCATATATGAAACTAGCTGCGCCCCGCGGTTTCACCCGCGCTTACTTATTGTCGTAGCGCGGGAGAAGCCGCGGGGCAAAGCTAGACTAAAAAAAGTAGCCTAAGTTACTCCTTATATTATTAGCTACCTATCAGTGAAAGTCCCGTTTAAATCGGTCTAGCCGTTCCAGAGATTAGCCGGAACAAACAGACAGACAGACAGACAGACGGACAGACAGACAAAAAATAAAAAAAAAAAGTTATTTCGGTCTATGTACTGTGTTTAAAAACTTACGGATTTAGTAAAAAGTGGTTATTTTATTATTACAAACAGACACTCCATTTTTATTTATTTGTATAGAATATAGAATAGATATGTATTTAAAAGTCATTAGAAGCCTATCTACAAAAATACGTTCACAATGATTTTCTATATATTTTATTATCAGGCTGTCAATGAGATTCTAACAGTCAATCAATGTCCAACCAATGAGTGTGAGCTTTAAATAAACGCATTAATTAAAGCATTTATTTAAGATAAATTAGACCCAAGTCCGAGCTGTTTAAAAATTGTGGTAAATGGCGATTTACCTATTTAAATTATGCTGAAACAGGGTTTAAAATTCTTTAAAACAATTACCAATCGAAACTTACTTGTTGACAAATGCACTCCTGAAAAGTTAACGCATCTTCACGAAACTTTTTCGTCGATGTATTTGTTGAGATCACCTAGTGAAAAAGTAAATAATGTTATAGTGTGTGGACACATAGCAATTGCTTGAATGACTTGAACATTTGCTAATCAATAAAACTCGAAGGCCGTAATCATGCGGATTATAACTATCAACTATTCCACTTAGCGAGACAATGCAACTTAGTAACCACTATTTTGTAGATCGCCAAAAACATTTTGATTACACGAAAAGTGCGACCGCACGAGTGACGTCACCTTATAATGTAGAAAGAAACTAGCACAAATTTGAATGGCCGAACTGTTTCCAGCCTATCTTAATTAGCCCACCGTGTAGCATTAATATTTCACTGGTCACTGGCCGTTAAGATTATTTAAAATTTTGGCGCGTATTTTGAATGTGGAACCGCGATAAGCGCGCGTTTTTACGAGAGGCGCGCGCGGGCGCCTTTTGCGCTATGTTCCCGCCGCGCCGCCTCAACGTCGACTGGCATGGAAATTCGATTTTTTCTGACGTTTCCTCCGCGCCTTGCTTTGCCACGATCGAAGTGCACGCCACATCACCCGCTGCTGATTTTGCACACGTTTTATTGAGAGCCTTTACCTACGAAAAATGATGACGTCACGACTTCGGGTATTGTAATAGACATTTAGGAATGTCAGATACCTAAGCAAAGGATAGGTATAATTAAAATTCAATTTTGTAGCTAAGAAAATATGTCGTCTGTTTTTATTTAATACGCACATTTTTAGGTAATTAAAAAAAACTTTTTAGGACCTTGCGCATTTTTAAAGATAACTACACAAGGTTTTCGCAATTCTAACACATTATAACTAAATATAATTTTAAAACCTGACGACTCTGCGTAAGTTGAGAACATTCTAAATAACAATAAACATTTCTGAGGTACATTAAAGGATAAATATTTAAAAAAATATTGTGTCTACCGTGGCCAAGTCTTAAAAAAGAAAAAAATTGAATCGTCGGAAATAAAAAACAACTCAATTATTCAAAATAACCAATATAAATTGTTTATAAATAAGCGAATGATAAGAAAAAGTCTCACAATTTATCATCAACATTTATCTTTTTAGATTTGTACGACCTTCGTGTTCTCTTTACCATAACCGTGGAATGTTTTACGACACTTTTGGCCGAAGTAGACAACATGAATGTAGTAAGGGGTTTGATCACGCAAAATTTCGATATTCTGATCGGAATAAGGCCTCAATGACCTTCAGGATATTCGTATCCACTCTTATTTACCGTGATTAGTGAAATTTTCATTTGATTTGAATGTTGTAGACATCACAGCTTTTTAATGAACTTATGAACTAAGAGAGTTTAAAAGTCTGTGTATCAGTGAAATATTATTTCAAAATTGAAGATGCTTATAATTAAAATTTAATTTTAATTAATTATTTGTAATTAAAATTTTAATAGCCAATCTTACTAATATTATAAACGTGAAAGTTTGTAAGTATGGATGGATGGATGGCTGGATGGATGGATGGATGTTTGTTACTCTTTCACGTAAAAACTACTGAATGGATTTTAATGAAACTTTACAATAATATAGCTTATACATCAGAATAACACATAGGCTACAAGTTATAAAGATATTATGTGAATTACAACAATATAAACAAAATTCAAAATTTCTAATTGTCAAATTTTCGACCATATTAAACTATAGACAACATAACGTTTCGCTGTCAGTTGCGTTTTGTTAAAGTAGGTTTTATACGGACGGGATAAAAATCTCAGGACATAGTTAGGATGTGCAACGTTCTTTTTGTTTTAAATATATATGTATAATGCGGAACAAAGTTCGCCGGGTCAGCTAGTATGATATATTAATGGTACGGCAACGTATGTATGTCACAACATACAAGACTTGACACATCGAATAGTATGATTGTGCAGAATAATACGCAAAATGTTTTAAACGACGTAAACTTAATCGTTATAGGATTATAACTAAGGAATAATTAATTTATATCGTTCTATGATCCTTACAAATATGTGTTTCACTATGGTTCTGGTATTATCTGTGCTTTATCTTACTATATTTAGATACACATATCCTATATTCTACAATTTTTTTTTAGTAATAGTAAAAATAAGCTAACTGTATTTTTATCAATATTTACGTAGTTATATTTTCATTTATTTGTAAGTGTGATGCAACGTGAGAAATTTGATTTATATTAAAAACATTTAATGTGAATAGTATATGATATATTTTTAACGTTGCGAAACGTTTTAAAATTATAATTGGTGCAATCCAACAAGCGTTCAAACGATTTTTTTACTTGTTACCTAGGATTTATGAAATAATTTATGGTAACGATCATTATTTTTTAATGTTAGGCTGGCCATACTTTACTAATAAAAGATAGACTTTCCTGGTTTGGCATACACACACACAGATGTATTTCATTGCACATCTACATTTCTGCTATCTATATATCCATTCCAACCGCTACTTACTACTAATACTACTCAGCCCATAAGTGACCCACTGTTGAGTCGGGCCGGCAGTCACATAGAGGGTAATTACCCTACTCTGCCACGCTGGCCAGACTCAGCAGTGAGTCATGCATGGGCTGGGTAGTTACAGATCCACGAGAGAATGGGTTCAGCAGACATGCCTTGCTTTACCAAAAAAAGTGGCTGGTGACAGCGGTAACTGGTGGATGTGCTCTCCACACATTTATTGTTTGTAGGAGCTGATAGATATGGAGTATTTTGTCCAAGAATTTCTGGAGTGGTTGGTCACAACAGTCCCGGTGCGGAAGTATGAATAAATTTACCGCACGCCATCAATTTTGCGGCTATTAAAATATTTCGAAAATCACAAATTGTGATTAGCTACAACGATAAAAGTCATTTTCGTGTGAAATATAATAAAAATATTAATAAATTTTATATGGCATTGTTTTTATAGATTCTGTAGCAATTTATTTTGTTAAAATGTCCGTTAACTTGATTTAATAGCAAACGAGAGAAAATCGCCTATCACTTTAACCCATGCCCACGGCTGAGTAGATGTAGTGGCTAGGTTGGCCCGCTAATTTCCATTTCTTCTCGCCCCGGAGTCCCAACAAACCCGACTAGCCCCTAACGGCCAGGTATCCTAAAGCGCCTCGTCCACGATAGATTTAAAATACGGAGAGCGACTCTCAAGGGCAATCTACGACGTGTACACATTAGCGAGACTACCCTAGCTAATGTGTCACTACAGGCTATGTAGACAGGCTCGGCTACTCTCGGCAGAACGTCCTGGACGTAGGTACGAGAGCGAGACAAGCGATACGAATAGAGAGCTCTCGAATCATCTACACACATGTCATAGATCAGTCTAGCTATTGTCGTATTTTTAATTAGACGTACTAAACTGACGTTTGCTGTTATAAATGAATATCTACTCTACGAGTAGTGCAATATGGCGCTCTATTGGTCTCTACGTGTACGTAGAAATTAGATTATAGATTAGTTGTCAAGCTGTCTGTCTTTACTCTCTGCGTGGACGACGCGCTTTAAGGATTGCCACAAGTTAACAAAATAAAATCAAACCACATCTTAATTTGATGACAAACACAAAATACAGGTAAAATAACAGTTTTATATACGAAAGAAGAAACATCATAATGTCGTTAAATTGCCATCACATGTGGCAATGCTCGGAGTCGGATGCCAAATCTTTATAGAGTTGGTGTTAAATGCCTTCGAGCAGCTTGGCACGTGCTCAAATTCCGATGTTGCTGTAATATCATCTCTGTTAAACATTACTGTTGCTTCTAATGTACTTGAAATGTATATATTTATATATAGTGGCTTCCTCCGTCCATAAGATCATCAAATAACCTTAAGCTGCATTTCCCTGAACATACATCTATGTTTATGGACAGGTCGTTTGCGGTTACAGCAATACGTTTGTGGAATGCATTACCTATCAAAATAAGATGTGCACAGTCTTTAGAAACCTTCAATAAGCTTCTTAAGGAACATTACTTACAGTTATAATGTTATCTGTTATCTTTATTTGTACATATATAATATTTTTATGTATAATATATTTGGTATATATGTATAGTGTCATATTATTGTTATTACATAGGTTCCATAGTATTTAAAAGTTATTTATGTATTAGAATATACTATATTTATTGTTCATGTACTACATGTATTTGTCATACTTGTATAATTTATTGCACACCGCTACCTACCGTTGTAACGTGCACAACTCCTATCCATCCAAAGGTTGTGTGGAAGAAATTGCCTAGTGCGATAAGACCGCCCATTGTACATTTCTTTGTCATATATATATCTGATGGTATGTTAACCTTTTATATTATTGGTGTACAATAAAGAGTATTCTATTCTATTCTATTCTATACTTTCTGAATGTCAAGAAGAACCATTTGACGTCGACCTGAGTATACTATAGTCCGTGCACATTTTCACATTGTCCTTGTGGTGACGGATTGTGAATACATCGTGTCACCTCTTCCTGGGTAGTGTAGCAGTAGTTCTCATTTAGTTACCACTCTCATGGCTGAAAACTCTATCATTTTCGTGTTTTCTTTACGTTGATACACATTATCACACAATAAATTCAGCTAAAAACTCTATTTTTTAGTTAGACTTTCTATAAAAGCGTATTTTTTAAACCATTATTTATTTTTTAGTTGAAATATCATAAAGCTATTGCTAAATAATGACTAAAAATATAGCAATAGCTTTATGATATTTACATCTCTATTACCTATTGCATCGAAGAGCGGTGTTCCGCTTTGATCACCGCTATTATTATTATTCTATTAATGATAATGGGTCAAAATGTTTAAAAAATTGACTTGTCATCGGTCCATATTAAGTATGCCAAATTTCGTGTTAATCCGACGTTTTTAACTGGGTCAAAATCATGTTCAAAGATTCCGTTACATACATACAAGCGAAGCTAATAAAAGCATATTTAAAATTCCTGTAATTCATATGGAAAATTAGAGAACATTATAGTGTATATTACAGTGTTGTAACTATCACGAAAAACAAGAGCTTATATAGCTTAAAGTTCTGGCAATTTTCCAGCGAACAATCTGAGTACATGTTGCAATGAATTTTTACTATTTTATAAGCGGGCTTACCTTGCCTACAAAAGAGTACATAGTATTTCCGTATGGTGACGGATTTAATCCCAAATGACTTTTTTTTTTGTCTTCGGTGAAATTAGTATTGGAAAAAAGGAATATTGTTCTGATTTTTTTTTTTGTATTCAATAGGTTGTTATTGGGCTGTGGCAAAAATATGATTTGCATAGGACTATTACAAAAGGTAGAAAAAAAATGATAAACCTCAATTTTTTTCAAATCGGTGCTGTCCCTCTACTTTTTTACAAACAAAACAGCTTATACACGAATAAAAATAAGTAAGATAAGTATATAACTTATTCTATTTCATAGAATATTAGTTTTGTTAATAATCTATAGCATATTTTATTACATAATTAATGATTATTATTACTGAGAGGCACAAACGTACTTGTCTTGCAATATGATTTCATATCGGTGGACAAAAGTAATTTAAACCTAACTTTACATCGACGAGTCCGAAAGCGTCTCAACCCCAATTTTAATTCTCTTGTTAGTGTGTGCTATTGCGCAGTCAGGACGAATGCCTGTCAAATCGCTTCATATTCCCGCAAATAACGTAAGTACGCCATTCCAGTTGCTCCCGGACAATTATTTTATACTATCGGTGGTTGCATTTTTTTAGTGTAATGAGTAGTTGTATTGTTGTTGTTTGGTTCTAACAGAGGTAGTAAGTGAATTAGCTTCATTGAGTATTATTGAATTTATCCTATATTTTATGCATTTTTTCTAATTTCCTAAAAAGTGTGTTATTTCTCACGTCGGTGTTCACATATCGGTGTAATCGGTGGGCTTTATTGCCACCGATGTGATAATTTACACCGAAATTATAAGAAAAAATCAATCGGTGTCTTTTATCTAATATCGGTGTTTTGATTCATGATCAACGCACAGTTTTGTCACATCGGTGGCTTGCTTTATCATATCGGTAGATCCCGTGTCATTTCTTTAAGTATACAAAGAAACAATGGAACGTACAAACATACATACTACCTACATAGACTGCTAAAATCATTACCACGATATCACTGGGTAGTAGAAGATGCATAAATGTATCATTAGGGGAGGTCTGTACTCGGTAACGTACGTCTATAGGCTGAGATGATGATGGTGAGGTGGAGCAATTGAACGCATTAAAGATTTTTCTAGAAAATATTTTCTAGTTAAAAACATATAAAGTACATAATAAAAAATAATAAATAGAAAACATCATATTAGCTTAATTTTGTTTAAGAATGCCAAGGCCAAAACTAAAAGAGGAGGAGAAAAAAGAGAGAGAGGTTGCTGGACCGAATACGAAAAGCTAAAATAAACATTCTTTTTTAATTCTAACTAGCCATAGTAAATATAATAAAAAGAAAATAAATACATATAATAAGATAGTACCTATTTCAAAAACTATATTTTGATTGGATTTCTAAGAACTCGGTTCTCTTTGCATTGTAAAAATAAATAGGCATCTACTAACTATTTACTTTTTATATTCAAAGGTGGATAGATTATCATATCGCTGGATATGTAAATCATTTCGGTGGATAAACTTATCATATCAGTGTACAGAAAAAATCATCGGTGGCGGTTTGTCATGTCGGTGGAAACCAGAATTCAAACTGAATTTTCTCCCTATTCTTAATATTCTTATATTTGATGTCCTATAGATTACATAAATCCTGAAAAATATACAAAATATATTTAAATGAAAAAGTTCACCGATATGATAAAAAAAAATGGCATTTGTTGAAATTGACCCACATGTATACAAATAAATAAAATTTAAGAGTCTGTTTGTAATAATATTTTTTTTTACTAAATGTTTAATTATGTATACACAGTCATCATCATCATTTCAGCCAAAAGACGTCCACTGCTGGACATAGGCCTCCCCCAAGGATTTCCACAAAGGCCGCTCCTGGGCCGCCCGCATCCACTGCTTTCCGGCGATCTTAACCAGGTCGTCGGTCCACCGTGTGGGAGGCCTACCAGCACTGCGCCTTCCGGAACGCGGTCGCCACTCGAGGACTTTTCTGCCCCATCGGACGTCGGTCCTGCGAGCTATGTGCCCTGCCCACTGCCACTTAAGTTTGACAATCCGGTGGGCTATGTCGGTAACCCTGGTTTTCCTGCGTATCTCCTCATTTCTGATTCGATCTCGCAGGGAAACTCCGAACATAGCCCTCTCCATTGCCCTTTGGGTGACTTTGAGCCTTCTGATGGAGCCCATAGTGAGCGACCACGTCTCAGTTCCATGTGTCATCACTGGCAACACACATTGGTTGAAGACTTTTGTCTTCAGACACTGCGGTATTGTGGACGAGAAAATCTTTCGCAGCTTCCCGAACGCTGCCCAGCCGAGTTGGATCCGACGATTGACCTCTTTCTCGAAGTTGGACTTACCTAACTGGACAGTGTCTCCCAGGTAAATGTAATGGTCAACAACTTCGAGGGTAGAACCTCCGATGTTAACAGGAGTGGCTTGAACATGGATATTAGACATGATCTTCGTCTTCTCCATGTTCATCTTAAGGCCGACTCGTTCGGAGGCTCCACAGAGGCCATCGAGCATCGTAGTGACGCCCTCCATGGTCTCAGCCATTACGACTATGTCGTCAGCGAATCGAAGGTGAGTGATGTACTCGCCGTTCACGTTAATGCCCTGCCCTTTCCAGTCCAGAACCTTGAAAACATCTTCCAGTGCAGCGGAGAACAGTTTCGGAGAGATAACGTCTCCCTGTCTAACACCTCGCTGTAACTGGATCGGTTTCGAGGTCTGGTCCTGGAGTCGGACTGACATGGTGGCGTTTTCATACAAGCACTTCAACACTTCGATATACCGATAGTCGACTTGGCACCTCTGGAGAGCCTGCAATACTGCCCACGTCTCGATCGAATCGAAGGCTTTCTCGTAGTCCACGAACGCCAGACAAAGGGGCAGGTTATACTCCTCGGTCTTCTGTATAACCTGCCGTAGCGTTAAAATATGGTCTACGATACTGAAGCCTTTTCGGAAACCGGCTTGTTCGGGAGGCTGGGAATCGTCAAGCCTGCACGCGAGTCGATTCGTGATGACCCTCGAGAACAACTTGTAAACATGGCTCAGAAGTGAGATGGGTCTGTAGTTCTTCAATAAGGTGTTATCTCCCTTCTTGAAGAACAGCACCACCACACTTCTGTTCCATGCCTTTGGCGTTCGTCCTTCGAGTATGACGGAATTGAATAACTTCTGAAGGGCCCTAAGGATCGGTTCTCCACCCGCCTTCAGAAGTTCTGCGGTAATTCCGTCATCACCCGCCGCCTTGTTGTTTTTAAGTTGCTCGAGAGCCATCCCGATCTCACACAGGCTGACGTCCGGGAGGTCTTCTGTGTAGTGCCGGGTTAATCTAGGTCGTGGGTCGTCTGCTAGATTTATGACGGGTTCCTGTGTAGACGTGTACAGTTGTCCATAGAAACTACACTACTACTATACACAGTACATAGACCAAATTAACATTTTTTTAAATTTTTGTCTGTCTGTCTGTTCCGGCTAATCTCTGGAACGGCTGGACCGATTTTGACGGGACGTTCACTGATAGGTAGCTGATGATATGAGGAGTAACTTAGGCTACTTTTTTTGACTAGCTTCGCCCCGCGGCGTCACCCACGGGTAACATCGCACCCGTGCGAAGCCGGGACAGGCTGCTAGTGGCATCTAAAGACCATGTCAAGTCAAGGATAGCCATAAGAGAAGAAAACCTTAATACGAAATCCGGTGCCTACCCATCTTGCCAGCAAGGCACAGAAGGCTAATTTCCCACTACTCAGTCGGCCCTCCTCCAATTTCATGGAGTGAAATTAGCCAACTATGCCACGCTGACAAAACACCTGTCTTAGCTAAGAGCTTATATCCAGTGTTTCTACTCTTGCGACTAGGTGATCTGCCTTTTGCTTTCCTTTAGCCGCTTTTCACGATACCCTTAGGATGGTACATGCTGCTATTGCTAGCTTGTCAAAATTTAATTAAGGCCTTTTTATAGTTCGCATAGCGCAGGCGCGTCCACCATGTCAAAAACGCAGCAGTATGACAGTTTCGGGCACTTTTCATAACTATGGCTGTGCAACAAGCATTATCACACATCACATTTTTAAATAAAGTGCCCGAAAAACATGACGGAAGTTCGGGCATGCGCACAAAATATTTTCAACTATTACAAGTAGTGTTCTTGCAAAGTTAATGTGTCAAAAGCGTACACGAAATTAGTACGTCTATGGTAAACTGTCAAAATTGACATCGTCACCATGTCTCATATATTTATTCAAAGCTTAAATTGCCGGCTATCCATGTTATCCTCCAAAGGATCTACCATTATCTTTTGGGAATCTAAAGTGACACGCGACACTGGCTAAAATTCCCGAAGAAAATGGCAGAATGCCATTGCCAAAAAAAGAAAAAAAACATTATTGAATTAGCAGGTTTAGGATCCCGTACATCGAATTTGGAATGATCCTAAAATTACCTGGACGCTACTTAGTATGCTGTTTAAACCAGACCCTACAAAAATTAGCACACATACAAAAATATTACCTGCAGAACTTTCAATTTCTTCTGCATGGTCAACAAAAAACTGTCTGAACACATTAATCCAGTTAGTTCCAGTCAATTCTGTGTCAGGTTTACATTGCTGTGCCTTGGGGACTCGCAACCTAATTTAATCTTTGTATACTATCTGTACCGCTTGCACAAAGCCATGTTCCGTGACTAGTGCTTTGGCAATTTGGACTGTAAGCGTTGGAAATAATAGTATTAGTTAGCTAGTAATGAATTTTATTACACAGCAAATATAAAGGGGGTTCCCTTCAAATTTACAGTGGCTTTTTTACATTGTAACATTTGTTTTGTATTTTAATACTATTTTGTTTATTAGTTCGTTTCAGCCCTTAAATGGGCAGTGCAGAGTCGGGCCTCCTCTAAATTCGTGGAGGGAAATTAGCCTACAGTGCCACGCTGGCAAGAGAGTTTGGCACAGGGTTTGTATCAAGATTTCCTTCTCAATTGTTTATCGATACCATGGATCGATACATAATAATTTAATAATAACAAATATTTTTTTATAATATAAATATGATCGAAATTACATGTGTTTTCTTTTAAATTAAAAATAGGTACATAAAGATAGATAACTCTATCATGTACAACAGTGTTAACAATTTACAAAGGTATACATTTATAAGTGACTTGTAAAATAGGCGGCCTTATTGCTAAATAATATATCGGTATAGGCTGTTTTTTTTTATAGTTTTAATTAGGCTTTACGACAAAATTTAAATATGAGTTTAAATTTGGGGTGTTGGGGGCCCTACCAACATCTTCAGGGCTCAAGTCAACCTCACCTGCAAGTCAGCGCACCCTGCTGAATAACGGACGAGACTCTGACGAATGGCTGTCCTTTTGGGGTTGGGGGGTCAGACGGCAGTCGACCCCGTAAAAACCAAATATGCCAAATCAGCATGGAAAGAGACAAAGTCGGAAAGCGGACCCCGGGCGCCGAAGCGAGAGTTTGGCCTGCAACCGGGATGTAGCGCGAAGATGATGATGATGATGACAAAATTTAAATATGAGACATTCTTTACGTTATTGACCGACTTCACGAATCGACTCATTTTCTCTCTTTTTTTATGAAATCATGTCCAACTAGTGACTACGACCTAGCGGACGTATAACTCATCTACAACTGTAGAACGTTTAAGCTAGTAAGTAAAGTTTAAGCAACGGGTATTTTGCCAGTTGCGGGTGCCCATCATATTAACATCTGACCTCTGTGCTCTGAAGGGCAGCTAAAGCCGTAGTTTTAGATGTCAGGAACCCCAATAAGAAGGGGGTAAAAGACAAGATACCAATCAAAAGTTTTTTTTTTATCTGACTAAGGTACAACTGAATAAGGTACATAAACCACTCATTAGTTTTTTGAATTTGTGTTATGATACTAAAACCTCTATCCATTATGTCTATATATTGTCCTTAGAGAGAGATAGCAAACACGAAATTCAGTTATAATGTGTACGCGTCCCTGGGAAGGCGTCTACCATAAGTTTGTAACTCACTTTATTTTCACATTATTGTAAGTGAGTAATAAAGATAATAAATAGTTATTTAACTCAATACATTTTTATAACTTCATTTATTTAAATATCTGGAGTATTATGTAAAATATATAGTTATTTTTAAATACGTGGTTTCCCGACGTTGCATGAAATTTTAAAAATACTTAAAAGAAACGCGCTGGTTAAAATGCTATTAATTTATGTACACAGAAATTAGTATATTTTAAGTTTAATGGTAAGGTTAATTCATCACGAACAATTTATCCTACAAGCACCACATTATTTCATAATATCGAACCATTCAATATTTTTATTTGAGCAGACATTGTTACTGTTTATACAAGATATACACTTTCCAATTGTCCAATCACCAACCAAAGTATTACAGGGTTTATGTTATTTGAAAATATAGCTCAAAAGATTCTAATTAACCTGCTAACCCTCCTCCGGTTTCATTAAAGTCAACATTAGAATTTTTCTGACTACTACCAGAAACAGAGCAATTGCTGAATGCCCTAACATCTGTTATACCCTCCTTATTGCTAAACCAGCCATTGTGTAATCTGCCATTAAATGGAGGTTAGAAATCGGTTACTTGCAACGTTTCAAAAGAAATCAGATTTCAATACTCTAGGATTGATTAGCTATCAGAGCAGCAAAAATATTGTTTTTAAAGAACGATGATTAAAATCTATTAATAGGTATTTGGTATGGAGTATATTTTAAGAGAAGGAATAGTTCTCCTGGCCGTTGTCAATCAAAGATCGGTTTCTGAAATGTTACTATCACATTTGTAGAAATAAATTCGCGGGAAAGCGGTCAGTAATTTGGGAACCCTACCTAGCGAAAGTGGTTTAGCACATTTGTATAATTTGTAAATATTTATACGTACGTGTATAATTTGTAAATATATAAGTACCTAGGTTTATTTTTTCAATATCTTTTCAATTTTAATTACTTACAAATTGATTGTTTTTGTTGTAATAAATAAACATTGTTCTTGTTGGGAAACAAATCTATATTTAAATTAAAATATATAAATGGACATTGCGAAATGCTTTACACTATCAACTACGACTAGCCAACTTTTAAACTCACGTATTTATCACTTAATTCGACATGAGTTCTCATAGTAGAACCCCTTGCAATAAGTGTCTGAATATTTCAAGGTGAGCGGAGTTCGCGTGCTGTCCGTTAACATAAGGGCTGGTATTCACCAAAGAAGGAACGTCCACATTGCGAGCCGGATGCTATTTACATTAGAATATATTTTGTGATAATAAGAAGAAATCGTAGCGTAGCGCAGTGTATTCTTGAAGTACATGTTTGTAAACTGCCCCACGATACAGGATGTACAGAAATTACGTTTAAAAATAAAATACCAGACCTGCATTACTCACCTGGCAGATCGATTTCATTAGAATTTACTTAGCTATTGAACTATGAAACTCACTACGCCAACTCACTTACCCCAAGCATTTTCTGCTAATAACAAGAAAACATAATCGAATAATCATGGCTCAATTACGTTGATTGTAATCATTATAAATTTAGTTAATGAGTGCTTCGCAATGAAAACCGTTTCGTATATGTTGATCGTGGAACGTTTTCATGGTAGCATTACAAGAAGTATTTAGTCTAAGAAGGCTTATGACTAAGTTTTATAAAAATGAGCGTAATAATCCTACAAATGACCCACCGTCGAACTGCGGGCAGCTACTCGTAAGTCGGGTTCTTGGTCCCTTCAAGTTCTTGCAGGGAAATTACCCTTCAGTGCCATGCGCATCACCACCCAATTCCATCCTGAGGGTGTCGTAAGAGCCGACAAGAGGAAATGATAAGGCCGAAACCCTAGTCGCGAGCGGAGGAAAACTTGATACGGAAACCTGCGCTAACGTGGTGGTGCAGTAGGATAATTACCCTCTCTTTGATGGGAGAAAGCTCGAGTCGCCAGTGGGTCTTTTACGGGCTGAGTAATTAGTAGTAGCCAATTGAAATTGAGAAATCTCGAGGCAGATGGTGATGTTTTCTGCCCCTTCCTGCTCCCACACGGGCATTTCCATTATGAGCCAGGGCGAGACGCTACGTACTACCTCTCATAATAAATCCGCTGTGAATCACTTTATGCAAATTTGTGCCGAATCACCATAACTCGATTGCATTTTAAATGCGTCGATACATTGGTATGGAAATGTGCAGCGTATGCGGATATTTTCCGATATTACAATTTCATTCAATTAGTTGAGCGTATTCTGTAGTTAGTGTCCGTGTGGTGACGGATTTAGAATACGCTATGTCACCAAACCACACTATACTGAGGGTGTCGTAAGAGGCGACTACCTAAAGGTCGTAAGAGATCACCTAGCAGTATGAGAAGGAAAACTTGATACAAACTCTGTGCCGACCCATCTTGCCAGCGTGGCACAGTTGGCTAATGTCCCTCCATTAGTTTGGAGGAGGCCCGACTCAGTAGTGGGTCATTTATGAGCTGAAACGACAATTCTGTAGTTACATGAAATGTTAAGACCTTAATATTTAGTTTCATTTATTATGTAACTCAAAGTCTTCGATCGATGTGTGTTGCCAGTAATGACATATGGTACAGAGACGTGGTCGCTCACTATGGGATCACGGCATCGCATTAAATATCTCAAAGTCACCCGAAGGGGCAATAGAGAGGTTTCCTTCCAGATCGAATTCCAGAAATGATCCTGTGGGCGATGTCAGTAACGAACCAGCGTTACTAACATCGCCTACAGGATTACAAAATTTAAGTAACTTAGCTCGCAGGGCCGATGCGACTGGGCAAAAGTGGTGCTGGTAGGCCTCCCACACGGAAGACCGATGACCTGGTTGGTTAAGGTCGCTGGAAAACAATGGATGCGGGCGCCCCAGGACCGGCATTTGTGGAAATCCTTGGGGGAGGCCTCTATCCAGCTGTGTACCAGCTGGATAGAGGCCTCCCTAGGTATTTTGGCTTATGATGATTAAGTAACTCAACTAATTAACTGTCCGTGTGTCATTCAGAATAGGTAGCTGTGTATTCTTAATCAATGAAAACATAACACACAAACGAGATTGCACATTAAACAAAACATACTATGGATCATTAAGGAGTTTGAATGCTTCACCTTAAGTCGTTTCAGGCCTATCCAATTTATTGTGAACCCCTATTTTATAAAGAAACTTCAAGTTCAAGGTCAAAATAAACTTGACGTTACGGCAATCAACAGTTGCTGAGGTCACTGATGATGAAAAATGACAAGTAGCCTGACGTTTATGAAAATCTAGGGTTGCCAATCTAAATTTGTGGAATTCCAATTTGATTTTATTTTTAAATTGGTCAATTTCATTGTGGTACCTGTCTGACTTCATTTGGTAACTACTATACAGGCCAAATATGACCCACTGCGAAGTTGAGCCTCCTCCTACTACAAGGAGGGTAATAAGCCTGTGCTACGCTGGCCAGACTGACAGGGTTTTGTATCAAATTCCCTTTCCTGATGAAATGGGATTTTGATTATGAATTTTGCTAAAGAATTTTCCTAGCTCTATGAGCCACGTAATCAGACTACCGACAACCGTTAAGTTAAATCAACTGTCGACCTTATAATTTACCTTTATCGGCTCTTACAACACCCTCAGGATAGTGTGGGGTGGTAACGATGTGTATTCTAAATCCGTCACAACACGTTAAACCACAAACAACCTTCTTTTCTTTGCAATTTAAATATTATTGTATCACTAATCTATTTCATTACAACCCTAAATAGTATATTATATGAATGAACACCATGATACCGATGTGCCGCCATCAATCACGAGGCAGCGATCGATTGATGATCGTCGCCGTCCGACCGGTATATGTTCAAACACCGTTATTGTTTGTTTACGAGTATACAGCTGATCATTTCTGCCTCGGCATGACTGAGTGGGCTTATATTGTTAGAACACTTTATTTTACGTACCGACATCATCAACAACATATTTGCAAACACCGATCCGTTTTAGGGTAAAGCCAAACCAGCGTAATTTTTAACCCCCGACGCAAAAAGAGGGGTGTTATAAGTTTGACGTGTCTGTCTGTGGCACCGTAGCTCGCGAACGGATGAAGCGATTTCAATACAGTTTTTTTTTTGGTATGAATGGTGAGTTACGGGCGAGTGTTCTTAGACATGTTTGATGAAAATCGGTTGAGCCGTTTAAAAGTTATGAGGGGTGAAAGTGGTGAAAATAACCGAATGTCTGCAAATATAATCGAGTGGGGTCTCAAATGAAAGCGTATCACGTGCAATTTAACAAAATCTATATTACAATAAGTGTGTACGTATAAAAAGTATAAAATAAAAATTAGTTAAATTAAAATTTTTAGGAAACCCCCGTTGCAATAACCTATAAAAAGTGAAAAATAAATACATCGCGTTGGGGGACCAGGGGTCAGGTAATAAATAAGTAGGAGCGGTCCCCGTGTAATTTCGGTCGCAGAAATTCTATTGGAACGAACTGGATTTTTACATGAAACCGAATGCAGCAGAAATTACGCGACCGAAATGACGTAACTCACAACTCACAAAAGTACGCTCGTTTGGCCTCACCCTTATAGCTCTCGCTATTCATTTCATAAAGTGCGGCAAGCGCCGCTTCTCCAAACATCCTGATCCACTCAGGATTGAATTGGGTGGTGACTGTATGTATTCTAAAACTGGAAAATGCTTGACGACCTCTATGAGGCTGTAACTATTTTGACAAAACATGTCTACACACAAAGGCGTAACTACTACTACTACTTAATCAGCCCATAAAAGACCCATTGCTGAGTCGGGCCTCCTCCAACTACATGGAGGGTAATCAGCCTACTGTGCCACGGTGACCAGACAGATTGGCACAGGGTTTGTGTCAAGTTTTCCTTCTCTTGTGGCCAGGCGATCTTCCTCTTGCGTTCCTTTAGTCGCCTCCTATGACACCCTCAGGATGGAATGGAAAGGATGGTTGATGACACTATACAGGACACTAAGCGTAAACATAACTTTCCCAAAAAAATAAACCGCACCATGATCCGTCCATTAGTATAAGAGCTACGATGACACAGACAAACGCGTCCCTTTTTATCGGGGGTTAATGAAAGGATGATAAACAGTATCCATCAAAAGCAAACATTGTGACTCCTCATTGTCAAACTTTACACATAATACGAATTGTAATAAGGAACAGAACTACGCAAACTATTGTTTTAACTCGCACGTGTATGGTCTTAGAAAACTTATCTTTAGAAGCAAGGTGTGACTTGCGACTTATACTTGGCACTTTAGAAATTACCAAACTAGTTTCAGTTTGGCGGGAACAAAGCAAATACGTACCTGAAGCTAAACTAGTGTTGTGACAATGTTACAGTAGTTACACTATTTTCCTCCGGCGACTTTGCTTGGATCTTGAACTTACGACATTTACCCTCTTTACGTTGGAAATCCTCATTCATGGGTCCCCAGCTGCTGAGCTTCAGCTCGCGGAGTGAGCCTCCAGGGCGCGGAAATATGGAAATTTGCGCCCCGACCTACCAACTAAAACCAACTTCCCGAAACAGGGCCACGGGTTTCGCATGCTCCGCCACCCCGGTGAGCCTTGGTCCGATCTTCAGCCAGGCCCATGCTTTGATGAGTTCTGGACTCTCCTCAAACCCACAATAACCGATTGCAAGTGCCAGGCGTAATGGGCCTAGGAAGGGTCTCACGCCTGGCCGTTCTTTCGCTCCCGCTATTGGTGAGGGATCCATCGGCATTAGCCGGGCCAGACCATTGTTGTGTCTATTTAAAGCTTTCAAGGCAACTCTGAAGATAGAAGTGTGCATATAGCCAGATTCCACCACAACACCGTGTGCCGTTCTTTCTCCGACCTCTCCTCGTAGGTCCACCCAGCATGGGTGACCCTGAGCCGGTATGACTTCATCGGATCTTAAAGGTACGCAAGTCCCCTCACTACGCAACGTGGCAGGACGGTCGAGGAGAACTTTACCTTACCTAGAATTTACCTCGTTAAAGCTTGATTGTCGCAACAAAGAGTAACCTATGCCATACTCTACAAAAAAAAACAAAGACCCAATCGCGTCGTTTAAAAGATAGAAGATATGTAAGATAGAGATAGAGGAAGGTTCAGGTATACGAATACCTTGTAATATGTTAAAAGGTTCTGCAAAAAATTGTTGAAGTGTGACGAAAACTGTTGAAAATGGCGAAATTGGTCGCCTTAGGAAATATTCTATATAAATATCCTTGGAAATTTCACACAACGCCATCTCGTCCCAAGCTAAGCAACTTAATGCTTGTATTATAGTAACGAGATGGATGATATACTACTTATTATACATTTTTTGTTTGTAAATACATACATATTATAGATAGAAATGACACCCAGACTCCGAGCCAGTGCCTCTGGTTTAGACAAAGACACTTGCCCGACCCCGGAATCGAACCCGGGACCCGTTGATCCAAAGGTGGCACATCTAACCACTAGACCAACGAGGCAGTCAAAAACTATATCCGAATATATTTTTCCTTTTTGTCTAAACTATTGTTTAATTTTTGATGTAATTACGGCACGGTGAGTTATTTGTTCTATTCATTAAAAGTAAGATTGTGATTTGTGTGGTAAAGAAAGTGATTTTTTAACCAACAAATATGTACATCTTACTACTACTCAGCGTTCTACATTGTATCAAGTTTTCCTTCTCTTGCGGCTAGGTTATCGCCCTTGACTTTATGTCGGCTCTTATCACAAACTCAGAATAGAATGGGTGGGTGGCACTAAGTATTTTAAATCCGACACCACACATAACATACATAAGTTTTATATTAAATAAAAATATTAAAATCTCTTTTTTTTTATTCTTCTCATTTGGCGAGAACTATACGTACACAAATGTAATAGTAGTTATATTTCATTACAAGTGCGGAAGGCTGTCATTGCAAAGAGTTCCGACAAAAATGTCTACCCGAGCCGAGGCGCAGCCGAAGGCGAGGGTTGACAGTCGGAACAAGTTGCAATGACGGTTCCGCACGTGTACTGAACGACTAATTTTAATACAGTTGCGAAAAAATAAAGCAATTTAATAAAATAATAAAAACACAATAAACTCAACTAACTAATCATTTAAGAAAATGGCGCCAACCGTAGGATATAAGCACAGTTTTTTTTTCTTCACCCATTCTAGTAGGCAAAAGCAACTATGCCCATACAGCCAAGTCTTCAGTAGATATTTTTTATTGATATGAAATGAAAATGAAATTAAACCTAACCTAACTCATTCAATCAAATCATTAAATCTGATATTGAAACAAATTAGTAAGTAGTTTCTTTTTAGAAATATACGTATTTGCATGAATCATAAAAACTTCTATGATTTTTTTTAGTAAAAACTTCATGGTTGGTTTTATTTTACATTATTTTGACAGTTGGGAAAGAAAACGCACTATTGCGGGAATGGTAAAAAAAGCACGCGTGTGTAATAGCCCACTTCCCGAACGCTATACGGCCCTGCAATATGCCACTTTTTGAGCAACTGTATTAAATAAATCGTTTAGGACTTCGTAAATGTAAGAAATTATACATAGCGATACAGCACACGCAGCATACGTGTATTTCAGTGCCGCTCATTTATTTTTATTACAAACTGTGGATGTTTAATAAAATTCCTGTGTATAATAATGCGGAGTAAACATTTTTATTTCACTAATATCTACCAGCATGTTTGTTATTCGGCCAAACAAGTTATCTCAATTAATTATATCGACACCAAACTTCGCAGAGACAATGTTGCGTAAAATCAGGTCCACGGAACACCTGACTAACAAACAAACGAATAACACAGCGATAAAGCAACGCTCTAATGAATCCTATTCTCCTTTGGAAAAGTTTGAAACTAATCACTAGTCACAATTGTTGCATATTACATTACAAACGCGCAGTTAGGTATGAATGTTATTCGTTCAGCCAAAGGGAGCGTCTATTTATGTTATCATGTGTCATTCTGATATTGTCAACTGGAGTGCATACATTCCTCATCAGGTTATTTTTTTTTTTGTTTCGCTGTTGAAATGCTTTAAGTATAACGCCGGCTATCGGGTGTGAGGCCAGCGATTATGTGGGACTCCGGAAACTACTCGAATATCCACGACACGCTTCAGGTGCTACAGGTTCGCGTAAACGCATTCCATTGTGACGTCATCAGATCAGAATGTTTTATGTTTGCTAAAACCCCAAAACCCTTCACACAACCATATTTAGTAATTGCCATGAACACATGAGACACGAAACTGGCAGAAGTTGCCGAGAATATAATCATGTAATCACTGGCAACACACATTGATCGAAGATTGTCTTCAAACACTGCGGTATTGTGGGCGAGAAATACACATCATTATATAGTATTGCGATCGCAAAAACATCTTATTGCATAAATAGCTAAACAATATCTTTAACAATATGCAAACAAAACAAAAATTTAAGAAAGACCTCCAAATAAAAATGAAGACAATAGCTTTATTAAAGCTAAGAACACTCTATAATCATTAGCATCAGCCCAGCTTATAGCCATTACGTGGAGGGATATTAGCCTACTTTACACAGAATTTCGTATCAAGTTTTCCTTCTCTTGTGGCTAGATATTTGCTGTGCTTTTTCCTTTAATCGGGACTTACGACACCCTTAGGATGGGATACGTTGGTGACTAAACAAAACTCGGTTCATCCAAATCAAACATATCAACTTATTATGAACCTTGTTCTACGTTGGAGACTACAAATCGACTTGGAAAACAAAAAGAAACTGTTTTTGTAACATTTTTATAACCGGGTTTTTGCAGTCGGATAATAGATATAATGATTTCTCGCTGCGCTTCCCGCCCCGCCTGTCAGTGTAACAATGTCTTTGTTGTCAAGGGATGTCCTAACAATAGCACTGATACAATTTTCCGAGGCCATTCACGTCCCTCGCAACGATACATCGACATTCAAAATGACCACAGTAATAGACTGCAAGGAATTGAAACCTGTAAAAACATGAAAAAATAAAGTTTAAACTTATTTTTTACTTTAAAACGGATTTAGAAAACACAATTTCACCAATTCATTTCCTTCCGAGGGTAAGCCGTAAGAGCGATTAAAAGAACGCAAGGGGCAGATCTCCTAGCTGCAGGAGAAGGACATCTTTAAACAAAACCTGTGCCAACCCGTTTTGCCAGTGTGGCACAGTACGTTATTTTCCCGCCATAAACTTGGAGGAGGCCTGACTCTGTAGTCGGACACTTTTCGAACCGGGTTTCTCTCCCGTGATCGCCTTCCCGCGGTCGTGGCCGCTGCAAATCATTCAAGTCTCGGGAATTAAATAGTAGAGAACCGATAAATCCGTTAAAAATTGATTCATTTCAATGTATAATATTTGCGAATATCTGAGACATTAATTTGATCATTTGTGCAATTTATATAATTTGAATGTCTTTTTTATTTTTATTTGAATTTGCTGCAGAAGGAAGACCGAAGCGAGAAAGACCATAAAAAAAAAGAAAAATGGCTCCATGATAAGAACCTACCACTATTGTTCCGGTCTCGAGCCTGTCATGGAGCCCTGAGCCAACTAGTTAACTAAATTCTCTTCACTAAATTAGTGGCGACTGATTCAACAATGGATTTTGGTCTCGGACGAAGAACTGAAATCCACTTTTGATGATGCTGCTTAGAGCAGTAAATGTTGCAAGACGTAGATGCTAGTATCTAAAACCATAAATCTAGGTCATTAGGAGAGCGCACGGATGGGATTCTCGTCCGTCCGACTGGAGTAAGGTAGCGAATACATTGCAAGAGCTTAGCAGGTAGTGTTTGCGTAAACATTTATCAAGTGTTATTGCGAGTGTTATCTTTACTGATATTGTAAACAGGAAAGATTTATATGTTTGCAACGAATGAACTAAAAACTGCTACGAATTGAAATTAGACATTTTGAGATTTAAAAAATAAAGAGAAATAAATACGAAGTAGAGATATGCAGGGATTAAAGTCCACGCAGCTTATAGTAGTATTATTATATTTTGTGAAATTACATGTTGTGTGTGTAGGGGTTTTCAATGTCGGATTTGTATTTCGTGTCCCAGGTTCGATGCAGGGGTTGAACAAAAGCGTATTTTGTGAAAGCCATAAATATTTGCTCTGGGTCTAGGTGTCATTTGTGTTTGTGGAGTACATATTTGTAAAGAACGCGCGCAGGATACGTCTACGGCAGGGGAGTTTTTCTAATGTAACCCATTTTTTTATTTTTTTTTTATTGTGCGGGAAACCTTTTATAGGTCCCCAGCCCAGGGACGGGGCTGGGGTATGTGGGAGTCCCGGTCGCGATGAGATGGTGATTGCGAACGGTTTACCCACTAAAACCTACCACAAAATTGTCTGCGCGGGCCATCTGTCGTTTGGGAAACTTCGTAATCGATCCATTCGACAGTGGCTTAGCGAGGGGAGCCTTGCTCTACCCTCAGATGTTGGACCAAAGCGCTTGGAAGCGCTTCCCTCTAGGACCCCTGCACTAGATGTAACCTATATCGCGGGGGATGTTCACAAACATATAATTCACGAAACCAAATGATACTCAGACTCAGAACAAGTGCCACTGGGTTACACAAAGATGACAACCCTGGAATCGAAAAGGGATCCGTGATCCAACGGCGATATATCCAATCTCTAGACCAATGAAAAATAATAGTTTCTCGAGTTAATTATTTTATTTTTTTATTTTTTTTATTTTATTTTATTTTATTTGGGGGGCTTGCGGCCGACAATAAGTAGATAAAAAGGAAAATACATTTCAATAAGCCATTATAAGCCTCCGCAATTAGTAATTGTCTCTAGATCTATGCCAACCAATCTGGCCAGCGTGGTGCAATTTGCTAATTCGACTCAGCAGTGGGTCATATATGGGCTAAGAATGACATTATACACATATTTATATTAAAATTAAAACGCCCACTATTGCTTTCTACACGAAAACAACACAAAACACCCTTTAAGCTACACTTTGGATAATAGTAAAACTTTATTGACAATTAAATACACATTAAGCGGGAATACTTCCGATCTACCTACTAAAAGAAACCATAAAACATTTAAAAATAGACTATTAGAATAAAATTTTAAAACACACACACACACATACCAATAGTAAGCCTATTTTTTCATTAATCGCTTCGTCCACTAAATCCGCAGCCTTATGGCCACCTCTAATTAATGAGCCTCACATAAGTGCGCGTTTGTGTTATGGACTATCTACAAATTGAGCATTTATGATCTTGCCTGTGACCTCTGCCGTTTATGAGCTTCTACACAACAAAATGTATTTGATACTTTAAAATATACAGGGTGATAATCTCCAAAAATCCTTTTATGACAAAATTCTGACTTAGTTACACAAAATGCATCATTATTAAAATCACCGTATAGCTCCAACATTTTTTATTCGATAATTTACTTTAAAATGTCCTTAAAATATCGTTGGTAGAGAATAATAGGCATTACGATTGTCGTTGTCTGCGTGCTTTCATAATCTTATATTTTTACAAGCGTCTCTCATAAAATTTATTGTAATTCACTGCTACTTCCATGTGCAGCACACGCTTTTCTATGCAAAAAATACAGTCATCTAAATCTGTGTGTGAATCACGGACTCACACTGGTCGCAGTGGACTGTATATAGAAAATGGATTGGCAAGCTGGTACGGCGGTACAAGATAACACGGTTATCCTTGGAGAACGTCTCCAATACTCCGGCGTATTACGAAATAGAACGCGAGCAACACAGAACTCACTCACCTTCCCTCTGGAGTGTGCCAACATCTGCAGCTAGTGGTGTCGGTCTTAGATCGCACGGCGGTCAGCAACGTTCACTTAACTTCAGCACACAATTCGCACGAGAATATTGAGAAAGTTATTAAAATGTAATTTTGCTGCACAGAGCAGTATGCCGTACACGCCAATGTTAAAACAACAGACAATCGCCTTTCCATTGATTTTTTCATGACCAACGCGATTTTGAATACTGGCCACCCATTGGTCAAGGAGCAAGCCTATGCCGCATCACGTCATATTCAAAAACACGCCGGAATACGGAACATTCCCCCCACCGAAACCAGCTTGATGGTTTCCAGAAAATAAAAGGATAGGCAGTAGAAGAAATATATAATGGAACTAGGAAAATTAACTTATATGTTACGTATGAAAATATGGTAGAAGAGAGTTTAATTGATATAAGGAAGAGGACTCAGTTTATTAACTGGTCGCTTCAAGACATTCTTTTGTGTACGTATAGTGACACAACGGATGATGCCATCACTACCGGGATGAACTGCTTCAATACGAGCTAGTGGCCAGTTGCAAGGAGGAGTGTTATCAGTTTTTACGATTACAATATCTCCTACTTTAATTTGGCTGTCTGACTTAAACCACTTAGCACGTTGTTGTAAAGTATTCAAATACTCTCCCTTCCACCTATTCCAGAATATTTGAGTACATTTTTGCATGTATTGCCAACGTGACAACCTATTAATGGGAACTTCCTCAATATTATACTCTGGAACAGCAGTTATACTTCTGCCTATCAAAAAGTGACCCGCCGTCAAAACGTTATAATCGTCGGGGCTTTCGCTACTCGGTAGAGGGCACAATGGTCTCGAATTTAATATAGCGTCGATCCGACAAAATATCGTAGAGAGTTCCCCAAACGTCAAGGATTTTTCTCCTACAGCTCTAGATAAATGGTATTTTACCGATTTTATACCGGCTTCCCAGAGGCCACCCATATGTGGCGCACTAGGTGGATTAAATTTCCAAATAATCCGTCTACTACTACAACCATCTAAAATCTTGTCTTTCGTTTGACGATCAGAAAGAAAACGTTGGACTTCCTTTATGTGTTTACTTGACGCGATGAAATTAGTACCGCAATCAGAATAAATAAAAGAACAGAGGCCTCTACGAGAGACGAAACGGTCCAAGGCGGCTAAAAAGCAGTCTGCCGACAACGATGACAGTGCCTCCAAATGTACGGCTTTCGTCGAGAAACATACAAATAACGCGAGGTAGGCACGGTCTACCTTAGCATTACGACGCAGACTCTCGCGAACAAAGAATGGCCCGCCTAGGTCTACTCCAGCATGCTCGAAAATGTTGTTCGGCAACAAACGTGATGCCGGTAAGGAAGCCATTTTCGGTTGTAATAAACTAGGCTTATATCTAAAACAAACTTTACATTTTGAAAGTACCGAACGAATAACACGACGCGCAGCTTGAATCCAAAACTGCTGGCTCAATATGCTTTGCAAAGTACGAGGGCCGGCGTGAAGATATTTTATATGAAAATATTCGATTAGTAAAACAGTGAAACTACTACTTTTCGGTATTAGCCGCGGATGTTTAACGTTATAGGGTAACTCCGCGTGAGTTAAACGACCCCCCACCCTGACGAATCCTCCGTTGTCAAGGAAAGGTGATAACTTCCGTAACGACGGAATATAGTCTTTGCCTTTAGCTAGGTCGTTAATCTCGTCTTCAAAGTAAGCAGACTGTACTAGCTTCACAAGAACGTCTTGTGTTCTAATTAACTCAGAGGCAGAAAGCACAGCTGACTTGTCGCACTGCTTTTGGTTTAGCCTTAATATGCGCGCTATGCAACGTAGTAATTTAGTATAAGACGAAAACTTAACAAACAGATATTCGCAAAACTCCATTGGCGGCTTGACTTCTGTCGAACAAGACATTAAAGATGTTATCTGATGATCTTCTTTCAACTCTGAATTAGTTGCAAAGTCGCTATTGGCGAGACTGGAAATCGGCCAACTGTCATAGCGCTCTTGCAACCAACTCGGTCCTGTCAACCATTTTTCGCTACACGCTACCAGTTGGGACGGAGTTGCACCACGAGAACCGATGTCTGCCATGTTATTTTCACTATTAACATGACGCCAACAGTGTGGAGCGATGATATCTGTTATTTTTGTAACACGGTTACAAACAAATGTTTTTAATTTATATGGTGCTATCTGCAACCACGATAAGACAATTGTAGAGTCTGTAAGTGCGGTAATACGTGATATTTCTATTCTAGTGAAATTATCAAGAACATATTTCAACAACTTACTTAATAGCAACGCACCCATAAGTTCAAGCCGGGGTACACTTAAGGGTCGAACGGGCCCTAGCTTTGACTTAGCTGTAATTAAGCGTACCTTTGTCGCGCCACTATCATTGCGACTAATCGCATATAGGCATGCAGCATAACCTCGAGAAGAGGCATCGCAAAAGCCGACTAACTCACATTTCGTTAGGCCTGGCAGTAACAAATGTCGTTCGATCGTCATGTTCGACAAAATTGGCAACTCTGTTACAAACTCACACCACCGCTTACTGATATTTGTCGGTAGTTGATCATCCCAACCTACCCCCTGTTTCCATAAGTCCTGCATGATTTCCTTAGCTACAAATATACATGGCGATATAAAACCCACGGGATCATATATCGAGGCTAGTAGCTTCAGTACGGAACGTTTTGTTTGGACGTTGTCAGTCAGATTGACTGAGAAATGGAAACTATCAGTCAACGGAATCCAACGAAGGCCTAAGACTTTCATGCTATATTCATTGTCGTCCTTGATAAAGTTGACTGGACACTCTCTATGTTCCACGGGAACACGTTCTAGTAAGTCCGAGGAATTACTGGCCCACTTTTTCAGTTCGAAACCACCACACTTAAACATAGCAATCAGTTCGTCCTGCAACGTACAGGCTGTGCTTAAACTATCACATGAATATAAAATGTCATCCATGTAAATTCCTTCGCGAACCACCTGCGCGGCCAAAGGGAAACGTTCGCCTTCATCATCGGCCAGACGCAAAAGTGTCTGAATGGCTAAAAACGGCGAGGACTTTAATCCGTATGTAACCGTTTTAAGTTCGTACGTTTGAATCGGTTCATCTGTATTATTACGGTATAAAATGTGCTGATAACAACGATCCGATTCACGTAACAAAATAGCTCGATACATTTTACAAACGTCACTAACTAGACAAAATTGAAACAGTCTGAAATTAAGAATAATGGCTAAAATATCGCGATAGAGTTTCGGCCCAGTCAACAAAATGTCATTTAAAGACACGTTGTTACTGGTCTTAGCCGACGCATCGAACACCACTCTCAATGGAGTTGAAGAGCTGCTAGGACGCAAAACACTGTGATGCGGAATAACGTACCTGCTAGGTGCGTCACCGCGGTAAAGTTCCATGTGGTCTAAAGCCTCATATTCACGCATAAAATCGTTATAAGTGCTTTGTAAAGAAGGTGCACGCATAAGTTTACGTTCTACGTAACGCAAACGTCTTTCTGCAATCACACGAGAATCACCCAAAGGCGGATGTTCTGGCAAGAAAGGTAGTGGTACCACATACCGTCCGTTCGCATCACGAGTGTGATGTTCATTGAAAATGCTTACGGCTAACTCGTCTAAAGGGTTCATAGGAGACTGACACGGCAACTCTTCTATCTCCCAAAATTTACGTAAAATGGTATCTAACGATTCATCCTCTTCAGTTGATAATGATAGATGAGTGTTTTTTATATTTCCTCTAGACGACTGAAACAATTTGCCACTTACGACAAAGCCAAGAACTGTGTCGATTACCTGAGGAATATCAGATCTGACTGTCAAAGGTTTATCTCTAATTAATTCGCAAACTATATCATTACCTAATAATATATCTAAGCGTGAACGTTTGTGAAATAAAGGATCGGCTAGGCTGAAATTGCTATATTCGTCAATCACGGATGGCGAAAAAGAAACATTAGGCATCTCGGACGATACCTTCGAAACTATAACCATATCTACTACGAAATAAGATTCATTATGGTTTCGAGATTTAAATGCACATGTTACCATGCCGTAGTTTTTGACGGCTTCACCGCCTAGACCATAAATAGAATATGGACACGGCTTACGCGGAAGACCCAAACGTTGAGCACAGTCCATGGTTATAAACGAGCTTTGAGCTCCAGAGTCAATTACTGCACGGCAGTCCTGACTCTGACCGTAAACATCAGTAACATACATTCGCGCGGTACCTAAGACAACACTGTAGTGCGGGTCTGGAATCGAACCCACGGTCTTCGGTACGCAAGCTGCCGCTTCGCTCACGGAACTAGCGGTTACCAGCGCCTGCTGCGAGCGGGTAAGAGATGGATTAGCGACACTAGACGGCACGGCCGCAGATGTCACCGCATCTCTATGCAGCAAATGGTGGTGATACGAATCACAGACGCCACAGTTTACCACACTTTTACAAACACTGGAATCGTGATTAGATTTTAAGCAATTAGTACATAGCTTAAGAGACTTGACACGGTCAAATCGGGCTTCAGGTGACAGTTTACGAAACGATTCACACTTATAAATCATGTGATTTTTACCATCACAATGAGCACAGTTAAAACTATTATTACAGTTTTTAAACTTATTGTTTGAGACAACAGATGTTGCGGTTAGTACTCCTTTCGAAAACGACGAACGTGGTTTATTTGGAGTATAGATTCCTGGCGTCTTACCGACTATTTGCCTGCGTTCCGGCTGCATAGTATTGCCACTCGCGTTAGGAAACGTATGTTCGAGGACTTTAATTTGATTGTTTACGAAACAAATCAATTCTGAAAAAGTAGGTATCAACTTTTGATCACGACTTTCCTCAAACAATTTTCTCGTAGATGTACCTAACGCGCGCAATGCTAAGTGACAAATTAAGTAATCGCCTAAGTTATCTATATTAAGCGCCTCTATCGCTTTCGTAGAGTTGTCAAAAGTCTCAACAAACGAACTAAGATTGCTAGCGGTACTCTTTGTTAGCTGTGGAAAATTAAGCATTGTCTCTAAATACCTACTGACTAACGCCCTGTCGTCTTGGTACTTATTAATCAGACTTTGCCATGCTAGTAAATAGTTTTTTGACGTTATCGAAAACTTTTTGACTATGTTGAGAGCTGGTCCTTTGATACATGACAATAGGTAATGAAATTTGTCAATATTTTCGAAATTACGTTCGTGTACCAATGACGAAAAGGTATCATAAAAGGTTGTCCAATTCTCTAACTGACCGTCAAACTCAAACAATTGTAGTTTAGGTAAAGATGGCCTAACTAGATCGACTTTTTGCGTTGAAGATTTATCCGATATATATTTTAGCGCAATTAACCTACAGGCAGAGTATAAAGTTTCAAAAGAATCCAACTCTTGGGTGGACCATTTCGCATCGGGTTTTATTTGCGACTCGATTTGCATTAACTCTAAAACAGTGCCCTCAAAACGAGTACGAACATCTTCTAATTCCTCAAATTGCGCTAAATACTCTGGAATATTGTCCTTAGATTTACTAATAGTCTTTGAAAAATCGTAAACCCTCTGTAATTTAGAGAACAAATATTCTTTACGGAAAATCAAAGCTTTACGTGATAACTGTAAGTCTGTTGATGTAGCCATTTTAGAATGATATTATGTTTTAAAGTATAACAATGTTTAACTTAGTTACGTAATAATATATCCTTGCAACTGGTTCTAACGTTAGTAATGAAGGAAAATGAAATATTAGATAGAAAGTACGACTAACTATCAGGTGCTGGAATGATATCCGGCTCGAAGGACCAAAAAATGTGTGTGAATCACGGACTCACACTGGTCGCAGTGGACTGTATATAGAAAATGGATTGGCAAGCTGGTACGGCGGTACAAGATAACACGGTTATCCTTGGAGAACGTCTCCAATACTCCGGCGTATTACGAAATAGAACGCGAGCAACACAGAACTCACTCACCTTCCCTCTGGAGTGTGCCAACATCTGCAGCTAGTGGTGTCGGTCTTAGATCGCACGGCGGTCAGCAACGTTCACTTAACTTCAGCACACAATTCGCACGAGAATATTGAGAAAGTTATTAAAATGTAATTTTGCTGCACAGAGCAGTATGCCGTACACGCCAATGTTAAAACAACAGACAATCGCCTTTCCATTGATTTTTTCATGACCAACGCGATTTTGAATACTGGCCACCCATTGGTCAAGGAGCAAGCCTATGCCGCATCACGTCATATTCAAAAACACGCCGGAATACGGAACAAAATCAATATGGCAACCTTTTCAAAAATTACCGTATAGTATCACACAATTCGACCCTGAGGATGCTACAACAATTCTTGATACGAGCGTGGCCTCTTGTGTTTTTTCTCATCGTGTGAAAAGGCCAGTGAGGCAGGAAGACTTTTATTAGGCTGCGATCACACTACAAACAGTATTTAAGCCAACTAGTGCATATTTGATTTTGGAATGTAGAACGTTATAGGGGCAGTCCATTAATCACGTGAGGTTCGGAAGAGGGGGGAGGGGTCTGGAAAAAAATACGAAATATCACAAGGGGGATGGGTGTATAGTAAGATATCACGTGTATTGATTTTTTCGTCAAACGCGCGATTTTGAAACCGAAAAGCGGCGTGTAGAAACCTTTGAGTGCTATATAATCTTATTTGCAGCTATAGTTCAGGAAATATAAATTGGTAACTTCTTACCTATTTTGCGTTCTTTATAAACGTTCTATTCATATTTCCTGAACTATAATAAAAAAACACGTGATTTTTAATGGGGGTAGGGGGTAGTCTTAAACCTCACCACGTATCACCGAGGGGGAGGAGGAGTTAAAAAAAAAAACAACACGTGACTAATGGACAGCCCCTTATGCCAACGGCGGCTAGGGTAGCGCTCATGCTTGCAAACTGAATATAAACGGCCCAGATTATTTTTTATAAAATTTTGTGTCTCAATTAAGTACATAACTTTCCGCTCATAAAACACGCACTGCTGAGTCAAGATTTTTTAATTTACATCGAGTAAAATTGGCGTGTGCCATAGTTAACCTCAAAGCTACCCAAAGGGAAACGGAAAGGGATATGCTCGGAGTTTTTCTGTGAGATCCAATCAGTAATGAGGTTATATGTAGGCAATCCAAAACTAGTGATATAGCCCATAGGATTGCCAAGCTTATGTGGCATTAGTAGACTTCTTTTGGCTGAAATGCTGATGACGCTTGCCAGACGGTTGGCACAGGGTCTCCTAACCAGTTTTCCTTGTCATGCCGCTATGTTTTCCCACAGAAGAATGGACTACGGTGAAGATATTTTATTATGTAATCTATATCCTTACTACCTTACTCCTTACTTATTCACTCCTTACTTATTTTGTATGTATGGACATACAAAATAAGTATAGGTACATATAGCTCCGAATATTTGCATACGTGCTAAATAATACTTAGTAACTGGATTCATCAGGCCCAATTTCAACCTAATTACCATAAATACAAACAACAATTTAGCACAACTTTAAGCTGTGTAATACGACGTTCTGAATTTATAGCTTACGTCAAAGCCTTGTCGGGTCAAGGAAGCGCTTTAAAGATACTGCATCGTCGATAAGGTTAGTATGTGAAGTAGGTTCTTTAGGTTAAGTGCATGATATTTTTATATCGACATTATTCATATAATGTCTACTGCAAGTTTGGACCTGATTTTGTGAGTGATTTTTCAACAATCAATTTGGTTAGACCATTTCGACTTTCGACCAGCTGTTTTCTCGCTAATGTCTTCGTGTACTCACATATGTGTCCGTGTGGTGACGGATTTAGAATGCACAATGTCACCAACCCACACTATCCTGAGGGTGTCGTAATAGGCGACTAAGGGATCGTAAGAGGCAGACTAGCCGCATGAGAAGGAAAACTTGATACACAAAACTTTTACTTCTGTGTGTAAAACTATTACAACATATCTAATTTGTGGTCATGGACGTATGTTTGTGGTCTAATAATGCAGTTTCGAAGATATCGTCAAGCCTAATTAATTTAGGTCAAAAGTCACCTTATGTCGAATCTTTGCTTTTGCGACGTTGCCAAACTTCGCAGTAGTGTATTCACGTATGTAGAGGTATAGTGCAGATTGTAAAAAATATTTACGTATGTAGGGGTCGGGCTTTCCCATAGCAGATAGTAAAGAGAAAGCCACCAATAGTTGTTCATTGCCAATACGAGTAATTCAATTCAATAAATCATATTTAAAACTGACGTTGTCATTTTACACGAAAGGTATGTTAATTACATTAATAATCATGACTGTCAAATATTTTTTTTTTAAATTTGAATACAAAAATAAATAAATTTATATGTCAGTTGATTCTTTCATATAGATATTCACATTCATACCATAGAGTTATGGGATATTAAAAGCAGGTATAAACAAAGATATACCTAAGGTCTTATAAACGTTTTTAAACTAGTTCTCTAGTTTAAGCTGTCAGCTTGCATGACTTTACGAACAAAAAGACACCCACATACAGAGCACGTACTCTATTTTACACAAAGAAACCCCAGAAACTAACCCGGAACTTTGTTCCAAAGGAGGCACATGCAATTGCTAACCCCTAGCTAGACTAACAAGGTATCGGCAACAAAGATACAAGTCAGATATATTTTTTAAATAAGTTAAAAGTCGTGCCATTACGTTAAAAAAACTAGTTCATAACTCGAGTACTACTGCCGCAAAAGGAAAGAATCCCATTGCAGATTTAATCTAAACTAAGTTCAGCGTGGCGCATAGGATTATTTTCAGATTAAATTAATACTACTTATACAGAGTTGAGATTAATCACGTGATGTTGAGACGGCGTGACGTGACAGAGGGGCATTAAATTACACTACGTATACTATATGTGATTAGTATGAATTCGAAACGGTACAAAAAAAATACACGTGATTTTTCATGGGGGGTGGAGGGGTAGTCTTAAACCTCACCAGGTATCACCAAGGGGGAGAGAGGGATTAAAAAATGTTAAAAAAAATCACGTGATTAATGGACAGCCCCTAAGGTTAATAAACGATGCGTTAGACATAAACATCGGTTAGGAAAGATACATCATGTTCAAATGAGGCAAACATTTAAAAAAACATTTGCGGCTAATCTATTGCCCCAAATTAATTGATTTTTGGTACATAGCCTGGAAATGATACCTAGTATAGGCAGTTAAAAAAATGCTCCTATGTCGTATCAACCCTGTATAAGAACTGAGGAGTGCTATCTTATTTAATCGACAGGTTGAAAAACTGTCCGTTTGAGGGGTTTATATTTCAGCAAAAATGATGGTAATTGTTTAATGAATGCTTAAAATATTTTCAATACATAAAAAAATACTAAGGACCTCTCTCATTAACCATTACTCTTCACTACATATTATAAAACAAAGTCGCTGTCGTATGTCTGTCTCTATGTATGCTTAAATCTTTAAAACTACGCAAGGGAGTTTGTAGCGGTTTTTTTAATAGATACAGTGATTCAAGAGGAAGTTTTATATGTATAATACATGCATAATATTATAGAGAAGCAGTGATAAATTTAAATGTTTAAAAGCCGGGGGGGTTGCTAGTTCTAAATATAATGACTTTTCTTGTACAAATCCTGCCATGGGTTAAGGTTTAAGCCTTGAAGAGCACTTAACTATTCTTGAAAATTAATGTTACTGCTTGCCCTGTCATAAGTTGAACTATATTTTTACTTGATGCCTCTTTGCAGTCAGTTAAAAGGGCAAACCACGTATATCATAACCCACAGCTGCGACTGAGGAAAGCCCCGCGGCTCTGTGGCAATTTATGAACAAACCGCACTCCATACACAATGGGACGCTCCACTTTCTGCTAAGCCCCAGAGAAACTTCGCCGATTATCGTACGACAAAGAATAAAATCTTGAAAGGATTCTTTACTCCTATAATCTATATTAAAGATGGTCCAGATGTCGATAATACTGTAAAAAATAATCTAACAAAGAGTTTTTATTTATAGACACCAAGTACAAAGGAGTATGGTAAAATATTCAGAACTATATAATAGAATTGGTTTAGGTGGAGATTCTTCTTTCTTCCTTCTTTCATTCTTTCATCCTCGGAGGAGGCCTATGTCCAGCAGTGGACGTCTTTTGACTGAAATGATAATGATGATGATATAATAGAAGTATCGTAAATTGTATTATACAGAGTGTCCCAAAAATAGCACGCCACATCAACACTGGAAGTAGACTAGCCCTAGGTCTATTCCACAAAAAATATGGCTATAGAAAAGAAAATATTTTTCGATTTGTTTAATATAATAATGATTTATCATAATTATTATATGCCTGAGGTTTTTCGATTATTACAATATTTTTTTTTTTACGGAATTATGGCGTGTATTTTACATTTTAAAATCTTTGCAGCAGTGCAACAGAAAGAGACTAGGTGACCGTTGTACTTCAAAAGTACAAAGGAATAGTTCAATCTACCGCTTAATTTTGTTTTTTTGGCAACATTCCCGTGCACCTAAAAATCACTGTGCCGAGAGATGTCGTGTCCAGAGGTTTTGCTTTGATCAATACAGTGACAGGAACTCAAGCAGGTGCTAACCGTCTTCTCTATTAAAAGCTGGATGTTTTTTAATCTCAAAAGCCTTGCCTTGTAAAATTTTCTTTGGCAAGGATTTTTGGCCTGTCAGAGTGAATATAATGGTTGCCTTGTTGAAAGTGTGCTCATAAACTGCAGAGTTGTTCGAGCATCTGTTTTTCATGACAGCTATATGTTATTTATACGGATACCGTCACTTCTCCTTGTTTTCCCTCTCGAAAGATCGGATCGAATTAAATAATATAAAATACACGCGATAAATCCGGTACAAAGTTTTATTTATTTATTTATTGTAAGGAGAACCAACAGCTAAATTGTATGAGAAACAATTGAATATGAGACACAGAGCCAATTACAGGTTCTCACGAGTAGAAATAGAATAGGATTCTTAGATCACTAAATGGCAAGCGATAATAATGACAGATATAAAGAATTAAAACAAGCAATAAGCACAAAATACACTCCGTTACTAGGTCAGGCATCGATGACATGGGTCAAACAAAAGAAATAATAAAAAAAAAGAAACATCACGCGTCCTTAAAAAAACTTGAATTCAGCCGTGTGCGTAAGGCGTAGGCATTGGCGGAAAATGGATCGAAAGAGAACTTCTTACAAAGAATATTAAAGTCCTCACTCGCTCGCACTAAGAATGAGTTTCGCCTATAGTTGGATGAGGAAAAGGGAATGGACATAGGTGGGTTGAATCTAACTGATCTCTGAGGGACATTGAAGTACAGCTTACTAAGGAGATCAGGACAGTCAATCTCATTGTTTATAATTTTTAACAAAAAAGTGCAATCAGCAAGACGGCGGCGATCTACAAGTGGTTGTAAATGCAATTTTTTGCAGAGATTTAAATAATTATCTGAATGATATGGTATACGCAACCGAAAACAAAGAAAACGAATAAATCTTTTTTGAATACTCTCTATACGATTCATATATTTGCCATAGCACGGGTTCCAAATTTGTGACGCATATTCGAGGTGACTTCTGACAAGAGAGCAATATAGAATCTTAAGGGAATTTTTAAAGTTTTCCCTCATGAATTTCTTTAGTCACATCTTACGACACCCTCACGATAGTATGGGTTGGTGATTTAGAATACACAATGTATTCTAAATCCGTCATCACACTAACTTGTCATCATATCATCAATTCATCATCATCATGGACATATCATCAATTGAAACAGCAAAACTTTGGCAAGTTTGGCCCTAGCTGTCATTCTACCATCTATGACAGTCGCCACTCCCCGGGATATCAGTCAGTAGCATCAACGCTGACAACTGGTCTAACCATATAATTACGAATACGAAAAAGATCTCCAAATCAAGAAAGAGTCAGGCGAAGATCCTGCTTGGCCCAAATGATGATGATACAAAATATAAAAAGCCTCTAGAACAAAACTGTTATGCTCATTCTGTAAAACGATTGTACTAAAATGAGGCACCATTATCTTAATGTCCGCACAGTGAGGAATATTCAGTAACCTAATAGGCCAAACGGTGAAACTGAATAAATGATTTAAGGCTGCGTTTATTTTGGATAAGTGGAGCGGATGACGTAATGCTCGTATCCACCGTATCGAGACCCGGCTCAGCAATGGGTCATTAGTGGGCCGAGTAAATAGTAAGGTATATATGGTACTACAAGGACAAGCGCACCGTGTTTCTTCGGAAGCATTGCAACTTGTAAGGTATTTAAAGAAGTGTTAAGAACCCCAAACCTTCTACTGTCTATGAAGTAGAAGTTCAGGAGTACTTACCAAGTTATTGTGTCAAAAGCATTGGACACACGTCCCGAGCTCGCAGACAAAAGCTATTAATAACAAAAATGACCGCAGAAGAACAGGGAAAAATTGTTTGTCACATTGTCACATTGCAAACCTCTAGCCATACATCTTAAGCGGCAAGATCCTTCTTCTTTGCAGAAGAACGCGTTTAAAGCCGACACATGGTAGTTTGGAGTATGTTCGACGCAAGTAACTGGTCTAATGGTTTCGATTGGGACAGCAAAAGCCGCTTCTACCCCGGGGCGTTGCCACAGTACACATTCAACCCAAACAATAGGAACCTTTTCGGTCTTCAATCCTGGTACTACTTGGTGTGGTTACTAAAACCACTAATACTACTACCAGCCAGGACTGACGACTTTACATGCCCGAAGCAAGGAACAATGAACAAGGAATACACACAAATGATGGATACCCATCAAACATTCAGCAGAGGTAGACGTTGCTTAACCGGCAGATCGATTACACTACGAACAGTCCGCTAGGCTATACCCATACAAGTACACATAGCCAGCAGCAATTGTACTTAAAAGTTTTATCACCAGAATGGCTGTACATTTTTACGAAGCGCTAAAGGAAACTTAAGCAATTAAACTTCACTTAGTAATTTAACAGAGTACGTGTACTGGACGAGCAGTGCACAGAACTGGGAGAGTTTGTGTCAAACTTTGTGAAACTAAGCTGCATGAACCAGAGAGAGTTTAGTTAGGCGACACGACGGTTTGTTCTAGTAAGCTGGATGTGCAAATTAATTAAGGAATGTGCATAAGAATAATTTGATTGTTTATACTAGCAGAAGCCTGGCTGAGGAGCCTGGGGCTCCACTAAGTAAGACAGGCCAAGGACACCAAAATTATGTTTGCTTAAAGTATGTCATTTGAGCATTCCCATAACCAAAGTCGATACAAAGGGATTAAATATTTTCACGAAAATATTTTTCCATACATTTATTATAGGGTTTCGATACAGCTTCAAACGCTAATCTGTCCTTTGGATCGGAGCATATGCTCTTGCATCTGGGGACTGGAGGCATCATACAAAATAGTTGTATGGGATCTGGATCCAAACATTCGAACCCCTCTGCCAAAAATAGGTAAATTTCCCTCCATGAACCTGGAAGTGGCTCAGCTGAGTCATATATGGGCTGAGATGGTGAGATACTTTAGAGTATAATGACCAAAGGCTCACTTCACCAAACTTCACATTCAAACCCCTCTGCCAAAAATAGGTAAATTTCCCTCCATGAACCTGGAAGTGGCTCAGCTGAGTCATATATGGGCTGAGATGGTGAGATACTTTAGAGTATAATGACCAAAGGCTCACTTCACCAAACTTCATTTGTGTCAAAATCGATGACATGAACAAATAATTATGTTACATTTATATGTATCGTTGATATGTATAAATGTTTAAAACTACTCAACGGATTTTGAAGCGGTTTTTTTAATAGATAGAGTGATTCAAGAGGAATGTTTATATGTATAATACATGCATTATTACATCCGTGCGAAGCCGGGCCGGTCGGTCGCTAGTATATTTAATAATATCTTTGATCATTGATATAGAGATATATGTTTTCTATAGAGGCGACTAAGGGAATGCAAGAGGCAGATCAGGTAGCCGCAAGAGAAGGAAAATCATCTTGGTGCAGTAGGATAATTTCCCTCCATGAATTTGGAGGAGGCCTGACTCAATAGTGTGTCATTCATGGGCTCAAACGAATGAACGAATTGATATTTTGTTGATTGTAAATACCATTAATGTGAGTTTGATAGAATAGCACACAGGATACCAAACTTAAGTGGTAGTGGCCAAGGCACATAGCTCGCAGTACAGAAGACGATGGGTCAGAAAAGTGCGGTGAAAAAAGTGGTAGGCTTCTCACATGGGGGACCAACGACCTGGTTAAGGTTGCCAGAATACCAGCCTTCATTGAAATCCCCTGAGAGGCATATGTTCAGCAGTGGACGTCTTTTGGCTGAGATGATGATATAATAGTTCGTGCACGTTAAGATTAGAAATATCATAAAAAATAGTTTATTATAGTTAATAAAAAATATAATAAAAAAATCACTTATCGGCATTTTGATCTACACATGAATATCACTACATAGTATAAAACAAAGTCGCTGTAGTCTGTCCGTCCCTATGTATGCTTAAATCGTTAAAACTACGCAACGGATTTTGATGTGGTTTTTTTAATAGATAGAATGATTTAAGAGGAAGGTTTATATGTATAATACATGCATAATTACACACGTGCAAAGCCGGGGCGGGTCGCTAGTTTTCTTATAAACGCTAACGCTTCTCTTGTGACAGTGCCTCAGCGTAAGCCAATGGTGCGTCGTTTGGCGATGATAGACGCATCATCTCCACGCCGCTCGGTTAACATAATGGCTCGAATTATATCCGACATGAACGGCAGATCAGCTTCAGGCATTTGAGCCTAAGCATCAGATATAGTAGAAAATACACTAAGTATAGTATACTCCTTACACGGTATACTACTGACGCGTTATGGTCCGTGTAGTGACGGATTTAGAATAATACATAGTGTCACCACCCCATTCCATCCTGAGGGTGTCGTAACCTAGCCGCAAGAGAAGGAAACTTTATACGAAACCCTATACCAATCGGTCTGGCCAGCGTGGCACAGTTGTCCTAAGACCCCTGGAGGAGGCCCGACTCAGCAGTGGGTCATCTATGGGCTATGTTAGTATGTCAGTAAAACTGTGTCGGGAATTTATGTGACACTTGCCAGGCGAGTGCAAACAACCACTTTCGGTTATATTGTCTGTCCTATAAATAAATGATGCCTCATACAAGATGTTACAAAAAAGGAGCGTAAAGGTCGATAGTACTTATCACTTCTAGTGCAGACAATTAATATAACCCAGCCATGACCTACCCACTAAAACCGACGGCGATCTTCGACTGCCCGAACCAGGGCCATGGGATTCACTCCCAATGGGGGGCATGCTCGGTGACCCCGGGGGACCTGGCCCGCTTCTTATATGATACGAAACCCGTCTGGCCAACGTGGCACAGTAAGATTATTACCCACTATGTAACTGGATGAGGCCCGACTGATGCATGTCGTTAAAAGATTTTTTATGTTATTAATATTTTTGATTATGCTACTTTCTTATCCGCGTAATTGCTTTCACTAATCTTTCAGACTTGTTTGTACCACTATTATTGTAACCCTTTTATTTAAAAAAGCAACCATGAAGTTTCTGATCGGCTTTACTCTATGGTATGGCAATCCGAACTTGTGGTAAAACAGAGACTAATTTCTTAATGATTTTTAACTATTTTATCATATGTAATTTTTTGAAGCTTTGATAAGTACGTATCACTATCACTACATAGTATAAAACAAAGTCGCATTTTTCTGTCCGTCCCTATGTATGCATAAATCTTTAAAACTACGCAACGGATTTTGAAGCGGTTTTTTTTAATAGATAGATTGATTCAAGGGGAAGGTTTATATGTATAACCCACTCCCGCTTTGCACGGGCGAAGCCGGGGCGGGCTACTAGTTCGAATATAAAACATTTTCATGTGTGATTGTTTGTCGATTTTGACTCCTCATTCTAATGATATAAAAAAATACGAATACTAAGTGCCACAGGGCGCTATGGCGCTCTTTAGGGGAGGCCTATGTCCAGCAGTAGACTAATGTCGGCTGATGATGATGATGAAGTGCCACATTATTTGAAACAGAAGAACATTAGCGCAAAGCATACAACAAACATGACGGTACACAGAATAACATGATTGTGGGACAGATGTAAATTTAGGAGTTTCTAAGTATGTAGGTACTAAAAAAGAAACATGACAATTGATTTCTCTTTCATAATTCCAGATACATAAATGCTTGAAACTGTTATTTTTATCACTATCACTACATATTATAAAACAAACGCGCTGTCGTCTGTCCGTCCCTATGTATGCTTATATCTTTTAAACTACGCAACGGATTTTGAATCGGTTATTTTTAATAGATAGAGTGATTCAAGAGGAAGGTTTATATGTATAATACATGCTTAATTGCACCCGTGCGACGCCGGGGTGGGTCGCTAGTTATCTATAAATGTCCTCACCTGGTATGTTTATAGCTTTTTTGTAGCACCCTGTATCTAAGGCAATGTGTACACTGCAATGTGGCATTTTGGAGAAATGTGGCACAAGGTGCGCTAAGGGACACATTGGGGTTGGCATTTTAAAGTAACAGAGAAAAAATGGTGTCATTGAATTTTATAAATAAACCATACTACGAGCATTTTTGTTTATATTTAAACAGTTTTTTCTTTTAAAAACCTCAAGAAGGAATGGTATGTTGACACTACGTTTTGTAGGCTCGTGACACGGAAATTTCCATATGGCTTATGAATCGTTAAATAAAAAAAATACCACCAGTTCGCATGACAGATGTTTGGAAGACACAGGGATCAAAGAAACTCTCTAACACTTTTATTGCTATCTAAACACTTTTTTAATTTGACCTCTTTATAATATTACCAACTTAAAAGTGCGGCTTCGACCGCATTGTTTTTAAACCCGTGCTTCGCGCACAGCTTATTTTACTCATGGATTTGGTAGTATTCTAATGGAGAATAAAATCAAAACCCATTTGAAATTAAACACTTTCTAACGTATTTATAGCGTGTATTTTACATTATCTAATTAGCAAAGTGTCGGATGCTTTGCAGCAGCTGTGGTCACGGGAGCGACTAGATGACAGTTGTCTTTAAAAGTACAAAGAAACAGTTAAGTCTTTCGCCTATATTTGTTTTTATCTATAACGATACTTGTGTATCCAGATAACGTTATCAAAAAAGGTTATGTTAAAATTTACAAATGACTGTTAAGAAGGCATGATTTTTCCATAAATTGATCTACACATGCATGAATATAAATTTTGTGAAGCGGCTGAAAAAGCTAAAGCATACAAATACAGGGGTCCAGGCTCCGAATATGAATTTGTCCCATTCGGTGTCGAGACCCTTGGTCCGTGGGGTCCTAGCGCTATAAGCCTTTATAAGGAAATAGCAAAAAGGTTAGTCGACATCACAGGAGACCGAAGAGCTGGTAGCTACCTTGGACAAAGAATCAGTCTAGCGATTCAAAGGGGGAACGCTGCCAGTATCTTCGGAACCTTGCCTAAAGGGACTCCTCTAAATAATATATTTGTCGCAGATACCCTCACTGGATCATGGATGGGTGGCCGAGATGTGAAGCATCCGGTCTTAATCATAATCTGACATAGTTTAAGATGGATGTGGGCACTGACTTAGGTACTTGAACGAAAGATAATTTAAATCAAAGTAACTTTATTTTTCTTTTACTAACGACTTCCTACATTATGGAAACAAACACGTGCGTCGACACCGAGCGTAATGCAAGACCGTCTGACGTAGACAGTGCACCACAATAAAGACAGTACTGATTGTCTGAGACAGTGGTCCGTACCCCGCGACGTCTCAGATATTAATGTGTCCCGATTCAACAGCGCAGCTCCTTATAAAGACTATCGCTGTCAATGGTGCATCCGGTTCACGTTCTACTAGCGCCATCTAGCCGCCGTCTCGCTACATCTATCGACGATCGTGTCCAAGCGGAAGGTACTGCGCCGCTTGCGTTTCCGGTAACAATTTATTGGTTCACTAAAATAATCCTTAGATGGCGCTGTCTCTCGCGCCATAACTTCATCAATCCACGACATATTAGTATTTAAGTTTTAGGTTAATTGGTATTTTTAGTCTTGTTAATATGTACTTAAGTTAGTGTTTATGGAAATAAATCATTACAATATAAATTTAACAAAACACCTATAGCCATGCCAGTTCTACTAAATAGATCAGATAAATTTTTATTACTACTACTCAGCCCATAAATTGCCCACTGCTGAGTCCCCCCTCCTCCATTTACATAGAGGGTAATTAGCCTACTGAGCCACTCTGGCCGGACGCGTTTCAACAGGGATTCGTATCAAGTTTTCTTTTTCTTACGACACCCGTATGATGGAATGGGGTGGTGACTTTATGTATTCTAAATCCGTCACCACTCGTAAGCTGGGATTTAGGGATATAGTAAATGGACGGGATAATGCGTTTTTCAGCGCCTTCGCAGTATTTTTCTAATCCGTCTCTCTTTCCATTCTTTTGTCTCATCATACTGAGTAAGCTTACAAGGATTATATTGAAAAGAATCCGGTAATGACATTGCTGGTAATAAACCCCCAAATGTGGGCTTTTCGTTTTAATCAAAAAGTTAAAGAGCAAGAGATCTGTTTTTTTCCTTGTACAAACTGTTGTTTTTTACCAATTACTTGAATGCCTTTGATGAATGGATTGTGTGATGGAAAGCAACGCCAGGGTCTAAGATGTGGCAGGCAATTTAAGGAAATGCCCTATCGGGCACCGGCTCTCACGTGCACACGACGGTACAACTGCTTGGCTCCGGATTCAGATGTGAGGGTGGATCATTCGAGCCTACCACCAAGCGTGCTGGGTTTTGTTGAGTTTTACAACACGCTTTTTTTCGAAGCGTGCGGTGGCGAACTTTTATAGTCTGACCCGTCTTATACATTGTTGGTATTATGTAATACTAGGTGCGCCCCGCGGGTTTAAAAAGAAAATTTTAAATTATTTCTGTATAGGTAGTTCAAAGTGAAATCATTTATTTTTACAAATAATCAACATGTGATTAACAAATAATATTAATATAATAAATATTATAAACCCGAAAGATTGTCAGAATGTATGGATATTTCTTATTCTTTCACGCAAAAACTACTGAACGAACTTTGATGAAACTATAATTTAGCTTACACAGAATAACACATAAGAATAACACATAAGCTATCATATATAAAGGTATTATGAATTATCCAAAATGTAAGAAATACTTTCTATCATCATCACACTTTATTCATCACTACGCGGATGAATCCGCGGCTAGTAATTAATAAAACAGCTATAAACCACAAAAAAATATGAAATCGGGATGCTTTGACAAAACATTGGCTTCATTTCTGTACCACATACGCGAGTTATTTCCGAGAAAGACTTATAATACAGGATGATTTTTGGACTAACCGCCAAATTTAAGTAGGTGGTTGGTCCAAAAATCACCCTGTATGTGTGGTGACGGATTTAGAATACATAGGTCACCACCCACACTGGTGCCGTAAGAGGCGACTAAAGGAACGCAAGAGCCATGTCACCTAGTCAACCCGTCTTCCCAGCGTGGGACAGTAGGCTAATTTCCCTCCATCATTTGGAGAAGGCATGATTCAGTAGTGGGTAATTTATAGGCTGACACGATCATGGTGATGATTACCGTGTAACACTTTGCTACGGACGATATTTCCTACTCGAAACAGCTTACTCATCGCTTATCTTATAAGAGGTTGAGGGGTATCACAAATCAGTTTATAAACAGTGCACAATAAGAAGAGCCGGACGTTTGTTAACCTGCAGATCGACGGTGTTACGCGCAGCCCACTAGGCACCGTCGTCCTCCAATAATCCCAAGCGCGAAGTTTGTAAAAATGTATGTTTATTACTATTTCACGCAAAAATGACTGAATGGATTTTGATGAAACTATGCAATAATATAGCTTGTATATTAGAATAACACAAAATATAACAATAAGCGTAAGCGTATTATGGAGTGCGCCGAAACAACCATTATAGTTACACGTATATAAACTATAATGGAAATGTTTATCTTTAATGGTCCTATATAAATGCCCTCTGCATATCGCTAAAATAGTGAATCTTATATACAATAAAAATTGATAATTTATTTATTTTCTTTTGGTAATAACAAATTGATCTTTATATCAGAATAAATACTTCTATCGCATCTGGTATTTAAAATTAAAACTTTGATTTATTTGTATACTACAAAAATACTTTCAATCATTTCATTTTGTCACAATTTCCATCGCCACCGGGGCGCAGTTTGTCTTTTATAATAGTATTAAATAATAATAGTTAATAACGAACCTATTGTCAATCGGGACTTCATACTCTGTGCGGACTATAGTAAGTCAGCAATCGATCACGCTTGATCGCGCGTTATCTCGGCAACTTCTAAAGTCGCAATATAAGCCGACCCTGCTGACTTCATTACATTAGCTTTGAACATCATATCGTAAACAACTTCCTTGCTCGATGACGTAAATTAGTATCGACTTATGTATTTGTAATTTCACAGAACTTCGCCATAGTTAAAGCCTTCGTTTCATTAAATATGAAGAGATGACTTTAATACTAAAGGACTTTCCGTATAACAGTGGCACTTCACGCTATTTCCATGGTACATTTGGAACTTCACAGATAAGATTTAACTACACTGGGCTGCAAAACTAAGTACCACACTTTTAAAATCGCAATATTTTTTTAAGTAGACAATTAATTATCGTTCGAAATAAAAAGTACTCGAAAAAAAGTTTGTAGAGTTTGCTATAGTTACATAGAAAGCTGATAACATTTTCTATAGAACATTTTTATATTAAATCTCTAACTTCTATAGTTTAGGAAAAAATATATATTAAAAGTGTAGTACTTAGTATTGCAGGCCAGTGTATTATATTTTAGGAAATTTTAGATTACACTTTATAAATTAAACCAAATTACTTTTTATTATTACTTATATGTAACTATTTGATATGACATGATGTGTCAACATATTTAAGGGTTCCAACCTAGATTAGCTCTTTAATAGAATTACTTGTTTAGTTCCTATAGTCCGGGAGGAACTGGAGTGTCAAAAACTGTTCCACCTCAATTTTTTTATGCGACCCGACGTGAAGACGCGCAACCCCTAGGTAAGGTAGACAGTCGAGGGGTACCCAAGCAGTATATAACGTAACAAATCATAACTTAAAGACTAAATACACTTTGAAACACCACGATCAATTTTAAACTTAGAACAAAAGATTGGTTTACCCGTAAGATTTATGAACGCAAAGCCAGAGTTTACGGACAAAGCTTCCATTGTTTTCAGATGGTATCTTGCGAGTTGTGACAGACCTGATATATGAGAGAAACCCTGTCAGAACCGCGCCACAATACCTTTGCCGCTCAGTACAAATAGTATTTATTATTTTGTAGATATGTTTTTTTGTTTAAGTGCGGTTATCCGTTACTTTGTCTGCGTTGGCTTTGTACAGGTAAGTTTCATTTTGTAAAAATCATATTGCTTAGTATTTTACGTGTGTGGTGAAGACCGTGCGAAGTGGAGAAAAAAAAGCCGGAAATCTGACCCTGGGCGCCGAAGCGAGAGTTTGGGCTGCAACCGGGATACAGGCTAAGATGATGATGATGATGATTTTACGTGTGTGGTGGTAGATTGTACGATCACCCAGGAGCATTATAGCGGACACACGACCTCTTCCCTACTTCGAATCCGTACTTCGAATCGTGACAGTCATAACATGTAGTCCTCTACTCAGCCCATAGACAACCCACTGCTGAGTCAGACCACCTCCAGTTAGATGGAGGGTAATTAGCCTATACTAAGCTGGCCAGACGGGTAGGTACAATTTGTCTTTCTCTTGCGGCTAGGTTATCAGCCTTGTAATTGCCTTTTGTCAGCTCTTACGACCCCCTTAGGATAAAATAGGATGGTGACACTACGTTAACTAAATATCCGTGTGGTAGAAATACATATAGTCAATAGCGTGAAAATTAACAGAATTAACCTATACCTATATATATAATTACCGGTTTTCTTACTAGATGGTTGCGGATATACTGGTAGTGAAGAAAGAAATCAGGGTATTAAAAATCATTCTCCCTTTGCTTCTTGCCACATGTTTGTAACTTTGAACATAGTTGCGAACCGAACCGTTGCCAAACGTTCCACGGTCACCTGAATACGGACAATGCTGTCGACGTATATTCGTCACTGCGCTCAGATGTAGGTCAAAGATTTGAAATATTTTCGTCCAGCTAGCTACAAAATATTTCAACAACCACCCCAGTGTGACTAAACATTGTCATTTTATGTTATAAAAAAAGAAACTACACTGTTGCGTTTTGAAATTAATTATGGAATTCGGCGGCGACATTTCGGAATTCAGATTTGATTATTAAATTTTAATAATTTCTTGTTTTAAGTTCGGCACAATGTCTAAACCTTATTTCGGGGGTAACACCCGTGATATGATGGACTCTCGGCGTGTGGGCCTCAGGTTCAATACCAATACTACATGCCGATCACTTTATCAAGAGTGCTACGAGTTACAAGAATTGAGTCATCCAATAACTAGAACTAGAAAGGGTTTTTCTTTTATAAATAACAGCAAATTTTATAAATACACACGTGTTCCATCGGTGTGACGTAACATCGTTTTCGATTCTACGCTTTCGATGTTCTCAAGCCCCAGAGCATGGATTTATGTCGCATATTGTCGGAACGACTGCTGCGAATCCGAATTGAAATCTTGTTTATACCGAGAGAGTCGTTATTTAACCTGACGATAAATTGAATTCCGCACGATCCACTACGATGTCTTTAAAACGTATACGATGCAGATTATGCAACGTACTAGAAAGCGACAGGATATTAGGTTTACCTGGCTTATGCCAAAGGCAGTGCGCTTAAGTTCCCCGCAGCTATAAGCCAAGATGAGTTGGGAAATTCATGTCATTATTCTTCTTTCCTCACCTGTTCTTAACTTTATTGGGGTAGGCACTAGTCTACTACTTATCAATAAATGACTTACTGCAGAGTCGGCCCTGCTCTTATCACAGGCAGGGCAATTAGCCTAGTATACCATGCTGGCCAGACGGGTAGGCACTGGGATTCGTTTCAAGTTTCTCTTACGGTTAGGTATTCGGCCTTGTCATTTCCTTTTACGACACCTAAGCAAGAGAAAGATGCAATGAGGTAGTGCGTTCGTCGTTTCAGCCCATAAATGACCCACTACTGAGTCAGGCCTCCTCCAAACTCATGGAGGAAAATTAGCCTACTGTGCCACAGGATTTTGTAACAAGTTTTCCTTCTCTTGCGGCTACGTTAACTGCCTCCTGCTGTATTTCTCTTCTCGACGCATTTAGCGGGACAATCGGTAATTATTAGGTTAAACTGGCAATATTTTTTGACGCTACCGATTACGCGTAATGACTGCCATAGTTCCATCCTGAGGGTGTCGTAAGAGCCGACAAAGGGAAATGACAAATCCGATAACCTAGCCGTGAGAGAAGGAAAACTTAATACAAAATCCTGTGCCAACCCGTCTGGCTAGCGTGGCACAGTAGGTTGATTACCCTCCATGTAACTGGAGGAGGCCCGTCTCATGAGTGGGTTATATATGGGCTGAGTGGTATCTATACTTGATCATGGAATCGACGTGAACATATTTCTATCTAAAAGAAGATTTCAATTCGGATTCGGCAGTTGTGTCGATATAAAGGCGACATAAATCCCTGTTCTAAGGCTTACTATGAACATCTAAAGCGAAGAATCGAGAACGATATTGCTTTCTACTGGTTCACGTGTGCATTTATAATTTTTGATGTCATTTATATAACGAAAAAAATTCAACATCCACATTAGGCGCAAATATATGATCATCAAGCCAGATGAGGTGGTATTTCTGGCTAGGGGACTCATATCCCCCCATAACTGTAGTCGGGGAATTCTTAACTGTGCGAATTGCTCTGGAAACTTCGATATCGCGGTATAGGACTTTTTAGTAATTCTCGCATTTGTAGGCGATATTTCTTGATATTTTTAGTTCAGATTTATTTATTATTATTATTATTATTTCGGATAAATTGTGTAAAGTGTGTAGCATGCTGGTAGCTACAATACTAATACAGACGACTCGCTCGCATCTATCCGACTGGAGAACTTAAACTCAAACTCAAACGCAAAAGGAAGTTTATACAAAAGGATATTAATATTTTGAACAGATTATTTGTCGAAACCAATATTAAAATGCGGTGCTTGATGTTATGAGAAAATGTTTCGTGCAAACTTTCGATTTGCGAGTTGCGAAGTTAGGCCGCATATCGGAAATGTCGGAGGCATGATTACATTTGACGAAAACGCGTGTACAAATTTTCACTTGGCTAGTCACACCAGCGCAAGTATTGTGTAACATTACCATTGGCTGCTTCAGTGAAGTTAACATAATATTCTGATATTTAAAACTATTAAATATTTTGTTTTAAATGTTTTTCTATCTTGAATCATGAGTGAGTATTTGTACTGTAAATAATAAATAAATAAATCGTTTATTTCATCAGAGTAGTTACATCGACTGTAGGTATACATTAAAATAAAACTTAGAAATAGTCTGCGATAATGCCGTTGTAATCTTAAGGAACTCTGGTACCCATTATAAGATTTAACTTGTGTTATGGATTCCAGGATTCTTCGTATCATATGCTTTGGAAAATAATAATACTGACATTAACACATGTGGATATTCACCCATATCGATGTTTGCTTAAGTATTAACTAAAACTAGTATTTGTACTATATCTAATTAAGTATGTTATATGAAACAGATATATGCAGTGTGTTCATGTGTGTGTGTGTGTGTGTGTGTGTGGTGAGTTTGGTATATGGGTATTTGTATTTGTTGCTTGAAAATTTAAATCCGTTTATAGTTTAAGAAGATCTTCAGTATCTGAATAGGTTTTATTTAGAAGCCATTTGCTCGTTATTTTTCTACATGAGTGATTACACAGTTGGAAAATATTACAATACTTGTTTACCATATTATATAAGTGATCCCCAATAACTAGAACTAAAAACATGGGTTCCACTAAAAAATAACTAATACGCTATAATTACGACTTCATCCGCTTGGTATTTAATAATGTGGAAAACTCAGTAACTATGGGCTCCTGAAAAGCGGAAGGGGGGCTTCATAAAAAGTTGCTCAAGTTACTGTTTGTTACATCAGCTATCTCCCAGTAAAAGTCCCGTCAAGATCTGTATTAGACAAAACAAACAGACAGTTTAATATTACAAACATACACTCAATTTTAATTTATTTGCATATAATAGAATAAATTGTGGTGCGGGCTTCTAGTAACGAATAAAGAAGAGAATCACTCAAAGGTTGAGCAGCAATACAAAAAGAAGTATTTGGGATGACAGAGTTACAATGACCTAGTTTAAACCGCCCGCAATGCTGGCCGCAAATGCTCTTAGGGGCAATCAAGTGTTCTCTGTAGAGCGAGACAGATTGACGATCTAGAATAAGGGCATGAAATTTAAAGATCAACAGTTTTCAAATTCATATACAATAAAGTAACTGTGTTCTCCGCGTGGAGACGGATTTAGAATACATAGTGTCTCCATCCCATTCTATCTTGAGGGTGTCGTAAGATCGGCTAATGGAAATGAAAAGGCTGATAATCTAGCGGCAAGGGACGGAAAACTTGAATTGAAGCCCTGTGTTAACCCGTCTGGGCATGGCACAGTGGGTATTACCCTCCATGTGACAGGAAGAGACCCAACTCAACAGTGGGTCATATAGCTGGTTAGTCAAAGTAACTGGCATACAATAGACATTGCACTCATTTACAATAGAACTAAAAGAACGCAAGAGGCAAATCACCTAGCCGAAAGAGAAGGAAAACTTGATACAAAACCTGTGCAAACCCGTCTTGCCAGCGTGGCACGGTAGGCTTATTCCCTTCATGAATTTGGAGGAGGCCCGACTCAGTAGTGGGTCATGTATGGGCTGAAAGAACGACGACAATGAAACTTTTTCACAAATCAATGGATACCTGGCCGTTGGATACTACACGGGGTATGATGGACGCTGGATCGCGAAAGAATGTAATTAGCGCCAGGACCTGTAAACTAAGCCTAACGCGGTTTCATCGCGGTTGCATATTAAACTGGAAAAGCGGCAGGCCGCTAGTGCGTACGGGGGCTAAACACAGGGCCGCGGGTTTGCCCACCAATAATGGGGGAACATGTTCCGTGGTCTTGGCCTTAGCCAAGCCGAGCCAAGCCTTAGCCTCAAATTATGGAGCCCCAAACTCCGAGATGGGCCCCTCCGCTAACATATCCCTAACCTGCTAATTCAAGAGAGTAATTAACAAGAGTAAGAATCCCTAATACATGGAGGGTAATGTACCACGCTGGCCAGAAAGGTTGGCAAAAAGTATTTGTAAAGTTTTCCTTCTCTTGGGACAAGGTTATCCGCCTCTTACGATCCATCAGTCGCCTCTTACGACACTCTCAGGATAAAATGGGGTGGTGACACTATTTATTTTAAATCCGTCACCACATGGATAAATTTGACAGTATTGACTACTAATGCTATACTGTCAGTTCGAGACGTATGCCACACTCATTAGTTATTGACACACGCTTTTGACACAAGAAGACCTTTTGACACTTTTGGCAAGCATTTTTGAACTTGATGAATTTACGACAAGCTAGTATTTTTTTAATTGCCTTGTTTGTCCTCGGCTTGTATAATATGATCCGTGTGGTGACGGATTAAGAATACATTGTGTCACTACCCCATTCTACCCTGAGAGTGTCGTAGGAGCTGACAAAAGGAAATGACAAGGCCGATGGCACAGTAGTCTAATTTCCTTCCATGTGACTAGAGGAGGCCCGACTCAACAGTGGGTCATCTATGGGCTGAGTAGTAGTTGTATATGAAGCTTTTTCATCACGGGTCCCTGGTTCGATTCCAGTGCCGGTGTAAGTCGTGTAAAGTTGTGTAAACGGGAGACACTTGATCTGGGTTTGGGTGTCATTTGTGGTCGTATACATGTGTTTGTAAAGTGCCCGCATAATACATGTTTATATAGTCTATATAAATAAAAATGAATGTTTGTCTGTATGTCCTTTAGAGAATCTTACACTATGCATTTGATCATTTGATGATCTTCAGCAAAGTGTTGTTCATGATCTTCTCTGCTCTGTTCATGATGATCTGATGACTGCCTCGTTGGTCTAGTGGTTAGATGTGCCGCCTTTGGATCAACGGGTCCCGGGTTCGATTCCGGGGTCGGGCAAGTGTCTTTGTCTAAACCAGAGGCACTGGCTCGGAGTCTTGGTGTCATTTCTATCTATAATATGTATGTATTTACAAAAAAAAATGTATATAAGTAGTTTATCATCCATCTCGTTACCATAACACAAGCATTAAGTTGCTTAGCTTGGGACGAGATGGCGTTGTGTGAAATGTCCAAAGATATTTATATTTATATTATATTTATTTATATGATAATACAAATGTTTCAAAAGAAAAAAAAAATAGTGTAATGTATTTCATTCAAATTTATTTTAGTTAGTGGCGTGTAGCAACTCGCGGACGGTACAGCTAGTTATATGTATAATTACAGACGCAATACAATTACACATTTGGTATACCCAATGCAGGGGACACGCCTCTAAAAAGTTTAACTGACTGACCACTAAGTCAGGCCTCTCTCCACATGGAGGTAAAGTTTTGAATAAGGTTGATACAGAGTTTTGTATCATAATGTCCTTCTCGAGGAAGGCAGGAAGGAAAACTTGATACAAGACCCTGTGCCAACCCGTCTGGCCAGCGTGGTATAGTTGGCTAATTACCCTCCATGTAACTGGAGGAGGCCCGACTCGGCTGTGGGTCATTTGTGGGCTGATTAGTAGTAGTCCTTGTCTTGCGACTAGGTTTTTTGCCTTGCCATTTGGTTAATGTATCCTTACGATACTATTGGAATGAAATGGAGAGGTGACACTTATATTTTAAACCCGTCACCAAACGTTTCTCGGAAAACCTCTAGAACCTAGAAATGTTTTTTTTTTTAATTTAAGAATGTTCTATTCCGTTTTCATAATCATTTCGTTACTGATAATATTAATGCGAAAGTAACTCGTCGATGACTAATGTAGGTGATAGAAGAAAACATTGTAATTTGTATAATGGAAATGATTCAAATATGGGAATAACGAACAATTCGGTTTTTATTAGTCTCAAACCAAAAGAATAACAAATTGCGTTTTATGTTTTGTTGTTTTCTTGATCATCATTAAATTGAATAGTATATTAACATCGCGAATAAACAACATCGGAAAAAATCCGAATTAAACACATACTGTAAAACAAAATAAAATCTACTAATGTTTACGAAAATGTATCTCTTTTGTTGTATAAAGTAAAATACAGTGGACAGCTTTCACAAACTCATTGTGCATAAAATGTCGTAGCGTTTTCATTGCGTTCGTAGCACGCGTAGCGCCGTAGCATTTTCTTCGTTTCTGCTACGAACCATTTGCTACGGCAATGTAGTGCAAAAGTTACTAGAGCGATGCAAAATTGTTTGCTCAATTGCAATATAATTTCACCCTTGGATTCGCTAGCATTGTAGAAATATTGTATCTTCCTCACCAGGGAGTGACCCGGTCTAACATGATTTAGCAAACTCACAGTATTTACACGGAACGATTGCCGTGTGGTGACGGCTTTCGAATCCATAGTGTCACCACCCCTTTCACCCAAAATTAAATGGCAAGGCCGAAAATCTAGCTGCACGAGAAAGAAAACTTGAACCCTCTGCCAACCCGTCTGGCCAGCGTGGCACTGAAAGCTCCACCAACACCTAAGTATGTCATTTTATTTATTTATTGCACATCGAGGATGATGCGCAATAACATTCGCATAATATAACCTATCTATATATATTTAGTATTTATGCAGAGTCCGTGATGTGACGGATTTAGAATACATAGTGTTACCACCCCATTCCATCATGAGCGTATCGTAAGAGCCGACAAAAGGAAAAGAATGCCGAAAACCTAGCCGCAAGAGAAGGAAGCTGTGAAACGAAACGCTGTGCCAACCCGTGGCATAGTTGGCTAATTACGCGCCAGGTAATAGGCGGAGGCTGAACCGACCAGGTGGCCATTTATGGCATGAGTAGTAGTAGTTTTAAAGCTCATCAAGTACACTATAGGACGCTAAAATTTATTACAATTTACAAAGTAAACGATGCAATCAAAAATTCGACGAAACGAATACACAACAAAATTCAATCTTATTCATTGCCGGAACTGGACCGCGTAAGTGCAAAAACTACAACATTACATAATCTCATTAATCAGTGAATAAACTAAGTTTAACCATACCTTTTAAAACTTCAAATTTAAGACACTATGCACGGTAGTCGATCCTAGAATTAATCATTCTGAACTCCCAAATAAAAAAATGCTTCAATGTATGTAAATTTTTAAGTGTCCATCGTGACCTATGCAAAATAAATTATTTGAATTCTCATAATGTCAAAAAGTTTTTCTTGATTATAGATATTATTCGTATACTTTAGTTGCACTCCAAATTCCGATAACGATCTGTCCTTTTAAAATCTAAAAATGAACATAACATTATAGATTCATTAATTTATAGAGAGACTAAGAAGTTACTACTCGGACCATACATGACCCACTGCTGAATCGGACCTCCTCCCTTTACATGATTAGCCTACTTTTCCACGCTGGCCGGTCGGATTAGCACAGGGTTTCGTATTAAGGTTTTCTTCTCTTGCGGTATATTTATTTATTTAAACTTCATGCACATAAGTGTACAAAGGCGGACTTAATGCCATGGGCATTCTCTCCCAGTCAACCTATAAGTGGTGCAGAGAAACAAATGGTAGGTGCACAACTGCACAGTATACAATAAATTAGGAAATAACTTAAATTATATGCTAAAAATACAATAATTAAAATTATTCTTTACACATACTTGATTATACAATATATACTAAATATACTTGTATATACAATAAATAAACCTGTACATACATACATTATATATTTATATATATATACTAGCTTTTGGGCGCGGCTTCGCCCGCGTGGGCTTCGAACCCGTGCATATTTTTTATGAACATAAAATCGTTTATTGTGACTAAACTATGATAGTTAGATATGTGCTCTCGCGGACTTTTTTGTAGATCTTTACAAGACCTACAAACCCGTAGTACATCATTTTGTTCTATTGTCAATAGTTTTTGCGGCGCACGCATAAATAGGTTTTCGATTTTACACCTTGGTTTACAAAATCGCAGTTTTCATACGGATCCCTAATTCTTTTGAAAATAAAATATAGCCTATAACCTTCCTCGATAAATGGACTATCTAACACTGAAAGATTTTTTGAAATCGGACCAGTAGTTCCTGAGATTAGCGCGTTCAAACAAACAAACTCTGCAGCTTTATATATTAGTATAGATTACAGTGAAGATTCAGCAAGCAATTCCTTCTCTAAATGCTCACGACATCTCAATTTGAACGAATACCGACTATCAGCCATCCTGATACTAGTGGGAAGAGTATTCCACAGAAGTATAGATTGCACAACAAAGGAAGAATGTACAAAATCAGTACGGTGAGTGGGACATTGGAGTTTACCATTATGATCAGAACGGAGATTTTTGGCATCAAATGAACCAAGATACTGGAACTGTGAGGTGAGATACGAGGGAGCCGAAGAAGAAGTCTGAAGGGAATAATAATAAATAAAGTACATATTTGAAGAGAGAAGTTGCTACTAAGAGCACAGCCTGTTGCCTCCGCAATTTTAACCATATTTATGTTGCATATACGCAACCCAACTACTTGGCTTAAATTAGGGCTTATCGCGAAACAAACTAATTATTTTACAAGTCGAACAAACAATTCGCTTTTTTGATTAGATGTATAATCTATACTAATATCACAAAGAGGAAAGATTTGTATGTATGTTTACAACGAATTGGCTCAAAAAGTACTGCACAGATTTAAAAAAATCTTTCAACATTTTAATGCTTCATTATCACCGATTAATATGCCTATATATTTTTTTTTAAATAGCCTCTATTTTAATTGCAAGAAAAAAAATAAAAAATTACAGTCCACCCGTGCCAAGCTGGGACCGGCCGCTAATAATATTATAATTGCAAAGTATGCTTAATTCTTATAATGTTCGTAAACAGAAGGATTTATTTTAATATCGATTTGCCAGGGCGCAGACTGGTCGATGGTTCGTAATCGTAACGCAATGCAATTGATTTGCAGATTAAGCAAACACATACAGCGTGTGCAGATTTAGAATACATAGTGTATCCATATTTAAAATATCCATTTTAAGTTTAGTTATTATTCTTTATAAATTCTAAAATTGGAATTATATTTTTATGAATAACTGTTATATTAAGTGTACATACCATAATAAAATGTCACACTTTCATAGAACACTTTAACAACACTAGATAGGTCATACGCCTTGTACAGAATTCATGCCAAGAAAACTTTTGTTTTCACTTTGTAGCGAAAGTAAAACGCTGAAATGGGTTAATCAAATTCTCAGGCCTAGTAACCTGTTGGCATAATAGTGCGTATCACATTGCGCTTATGATAGATTTGATGACTAATGAACATCACTATTTAAAAGTGTATACATATATTACACTGCAATTTACGATTATTGAATGTATAGCATTATTGTTATAGCAAAAAGAACCAGCTTTTTAAACATCCTAGCAAAGATTATATTATCTTTGACTGATTAACGACTTACAAAACGAATGCTGTCGAAGCTTTCGGCTTTTAAAAAACGATGCCTAATTCCAGATAACGATAGATTCGTGACCCAATAGATAGCGACTCGAATGTTTTATGTAATGATCGGTGTCGCCCCGGGTAGGGAGCCGTCGACACCAAACAAAAGCGCCAACATTACGTAAACTCACTAAATTGTCACAAAAATATAACACTAAACGACGATCGATAAGAAAAACAGAAAAAAATCCACTGCTAATGTAATGAAAACTGTGAAGCTATAAAATGGTAAACAACGCACACTAAATTTGTATTATTAGTTTAAACACCTATTAGTAATGTTAAAATATGTCCGGACTTACGGTTTTAGGTGAGGGGCTCGCGTTGTAGGCGGTCACCTAGGGTGGTCCATTGATGAGTGCCGGGGAGGTCCACGAGTGTTGTGTCATGGGGGTCCGCGGTTCGCGCGGGCCGGCGAGCGCCGCGGGACTGAACCACGTGGGCAGGTGTCAGTCAATCGATTGCGAGGCGGCGGCGCGGCGGCTCGGCGCGAGCGCGGCACATTCATAGCAGGGAACAGCTGACGGCCGAGCCCAGTAAACATGAATCGCAGGGCCCCCTCCCACTGAGGGGACCGCCCTGACCTACTGTGCGCAGGACGCGTTTACACCGTCCCGTGTACACTCGAGAACGGTATCAATAAATCTTGGGACTCGATTTCAATCGTCTCGAGATTAGCTTACAGTTGAATATAATATGCAAAATATATCTATTCCATCAGCAGCGATATTCATTTAGATATTGATTTGGGTTATGTTCTGTATTTTTATGGTTGATAGGAGTATATATGTTTGAATTTTGTACACAATGCGAGGGTTCTTTCGAATTTTATGGAATTTGTAATTCAAAAGTTGAAAATGACTATTCTAATAAAGTAATAAGTTAAATTAAATTTAAGATGTAGGTACATTTTAAGGTTATGTTAGGTACTATGCTTACACAAAATGTCAATAACTCTGATAAAAAAAGATTTTCATTAAATGTATTTCTGTTGTTTGCTGGTTGATTTCACAGTAACTTAAACATGTTTAAATTTTATGATTTTTTAAATAAGTACCTACCTATTATTTTTTTAGAACATTTGTTGATAATTTACATAACGTAGTGTTAAATATTTTCATAATTAGCTTCATTATGAGATTGACGTTTCACATGCTCTTAGCCCAACTGTACTTTGAAATTATGTGCTCGCTTGTACGGCACTATAATATTGGCAACACACATTTTTGATCATGAAAGTTTAATGAACTTGTGTGATGTGAGGCTGTGTAAATAAACAAAGGCCGCTAATCACAATATTTTGATAACATTTTAGAACACAATCGGTACTACTTTTGAACCGAATTGAAAAAAATCGGTTTTTTTAATGCGGTTATAACAAAACACAACAAAAATGTTTCATTATTTCAACCAAAAGACGCCCACTGCTGGACATAGGCCTCCTCCAAAGGTTTCCACAAAGGCTAGTCCTGAGCCGCATGTGTCCATCATTTTTCGGCAAACTTAACCAGATCGTCGTGTGGGAGGCCTATCATCACTGAGCTTTCCGGAAATAGGTCGCCACTCGAGGAGATTTGGCAGTCCTGTGGGCTATGTTGGTAACTCTGATTCGCTTACTATAATTATATCTCCTCATTTCTGATTCGATCACGCAGGGAATCTCCGAGCATAGCATCCATTGACCTTTGGATGACATTGGGGCTTTTGATGGAGACCATAGACATAGCGACGTAGTGAGTAGTCTCTTAAATGTGCTACCGTATATTCCGTCATATATAAACCGATTTGCAAAATTCTTGGTCGAAAGCTATTCGTTCCAGACTGGTCCCTTAAAAATGTGATCGAAATCGGCTTAAGAATCGGACGGCTAGTATTTGATAAAACGATTTCGTGTATTTCGACGATTGTACGAGTATTACAGTTCTAATCCTTTACAAAGAATATACGCAAGACGGGTTGCCAAAGGGTTTGTAAATTGTTGTCCTTTCCTGACAGCTACGTGGTCGCCCCTTCCTTTAGTCGCGTCTTTCGACATCCTCAGGATGTGGGTGGTGACATTGCGTATTCTAAATATGTCACCACACGGAAGTAAATGCGAACGTCGACCCTATACCGTCTATTGAAATGCCCATCTGATACGATGCATAAGCTAGCCTGTCAAATTCAATAGTGATTGCCAAGACATAGTGTCGAAAGCGTCTGGCCTAAGCCCCTGACTGCCCAAATCGGAAAACCACTGATACTGATTAACGATTCCACACTATTGTATTTGCAGTTTCACTATGCTTTACGATTACTTAGGTCACGTAAGGTGACGTCATAAAATTAAGAATTAAGTTTGCTTTTTTTGGCACACAGTTTATGGACTTGGCTACCGAACTTACGAACGTTAACGCTAAAACGTCAATGTAGACGCAAATGCAATGTAATAGAATAGATATTTTCTTTGAAGCGTATAGGCTAGGCCCAAAGTAATTGGGGCGAACGTTTCTATGGCTTGTGTACCGGGCAATGCCACTGTCGGACCGACGAGATCGAGATCCAGGACGATGATGCTGAAGGGCTGAGCAGTTCTGTCAGCGACCTCCAGCGGAAACTGGACTCATGGATTTTCAATCGGGCGCAAAGGGGGCGGTTATCGAAAAGATATTTAGTGGGTAGGGGCCCACAGTATTACTATCGATTACTTTTTATACGCTTGTTACACAATTGTGTTACCCTTTTTAATACGCTTTTATTAGCATTTTAACCCGTTATCCTTACTAGGATAATAATAATAACGGTGATCAAAGTGGAACACCGCTCTTCGATGCAATAGCTAATAGAGATGTAATTATCATAAAGCTATTGCTATATTTTTTTTAGTGATTATTTAGCAATAGCTTTTTGATATTACAACAAAAAAATAGATAATAGTTTAAAAAAAAACTAAAGGAAATAAGGTTTTGTAGAAAATGGAACTAAAATATAGTAAAATATAATAATAAAAAATTATTTTATTGTAAAAAAAGCGTGGGCTGCTTTTCAGGATATTATCAAAATAACCCTTCTAGTCATATCATATCTGTTCATAAAATATTTAGAACTATTGATACCATGCACCCCACGCTTTTTTTACAATAAAATATTTTTTTCCGACACTATTTTATTTTCTATTTTCTATAACAGCGTATATTTTTTTAGTTTTTTGTTAAAATATTTTACGAAGGAATGTCGTAGTCCTTCGTAAAATATTTTAGTAGTAATTTTCAGTCGTATTCTGAAGCGCTTTAGGTTGAATTTAAATAGTTACTGAATTAGTCTCTTCGCCGCCACTCCGTAGGTCGGCGCTGACCCTTAGTGTTGCGGATGCCGTTGCGATGTCATTGCATCTGTCTCCAGGGCTTCAGGTTGTGCTCCCCAATGAGTGAGCATGGGGCAATGGCCCGCTTGACTTAGCGGAGCCCCGAGCCAGAACCCCACCGGTATCGGGGCTGTATATATATTTTCATTTGAAACTGTAGCAACTAGCGTGCTACATACTTTACACAATTTACCCGAACAATATGAACTTTCAACGATCAAGAAATATCTCCTACAAATTCCATAATTACCAAAGTCCTACACCGCGATAGCGAAGTTTACAGAGCAATTCACACGTTTAAGAAATCCCCGACTACAGTTACCGGGGGATAGGCGCCGCGGCCCCTGCCAGACATACCACCTCGTCTGGCTGGTTGGTCAACTCTGTTGTACATAGATAACTCAAATTCTATGGAAAGTAAAAAAAATGCTTTTCTCTTGTTGCTAGGTTTCGTACCTATTTACTTTCTCCTGTCCGTGTGGCGACGGATTTTGAATACATAGGGTCACCACCCCGATCCGTCCTGCAGGTGTCGTCAACGCCGACAAAAGGAAATGATAAGGCCGAGAGCCTAGTCGCAATAAAAGGAATACTTGATACCAACCCGTCTGGACAGTGTGGCTTAGTAGGCTAAACACCCTCCATGTAATAGAAGGAATGCCCGATCAGGATGTGTGATTTATGGGCTAATAGTAGTAGTTCCTCTAACAGTCTCATTCGACACCCTCAACATGGAAAAGTTTGGTTTATGCAGCTATTTTGAATCGAGCAGATCTACGGATTATGAATTCAAATAAATGAAACAACAGTTACAAAATAACATTTACTTACAAAGTATCGATTATAGTATTGTATTCGTCACATAAGTAAACGAAGTTGTCTTAACTAAAGGCCTTTTCACACGGTGTATTATATCGCGCTCGCTATGTCGTTTTAAACAATATTCAGTAAAATGTTTTTGGTCATCTACAGCACCGTAAAAGCGTGCTCGTAAAATTTCTAAAATAGGCTGTCTGCATAGGCCCTAACGCCATTCAACGTAGTAGGATTGATTTACGCGCCAATTTAGCGTCAGCGTCCATTTAGGACCACCGCCTCACCACGTAACCCAGTTACCGAAAAATGTACTTTAAACTGTGAGGCACAAAGTATATTTTAAACAATATCAACAGCTTACTTACGTTTTCAATTTTAATGTTATAAATGAATCTCTAAACTAAATATATAAACAGGCGATACTTAAAATCAACACACTTATCTATTAATATAAATTGTGTCTTTGTGGCATAAAACTTTTTTTTTAACTTTGTCTCTAGTAATCGAGACTGAATTAGCGTTGTTTTAAAACAAATAACGCTAGATACAAAATTACAAACAGCGTGTCTTTTAATATAAGTTTGGTTAACAAAACTTCAAACTTTCGATGTTCGATTTGCGTCGTGTACCGGTGATAATTCTGTAAATGGACGCCGACACTTTAAGGCTGGACTAAAACTTGAAATACTTACACAAAAAAATAATGGTGATTGTGACCTTTTATGTATTCTACGAATAAAAATGACCTATTTCACAAGGAGTGGCCAACTGTTAACCGCACTTGAGTGCCGAGTTTTTCATTTTCGTCTCCGATTGTGTTAACATAACCTCAGTTTGGATGGGTACGCAAGAATTACTTAAATTTGCCACTAGATGGCGCTCTTTTATTTTCATACAACTTAACGTTACGTTATCATAATCGAGTGGATAAAAAGATCTCTTACTTACACAACACGCAATAAAATACGATTAAATTTTCTTCCCCGCGTCATTCATTCATTCATTCACTCATCAGTCACACCCTGAGACCAGTATCAACAAACTGTGGCCAAGATAGCAAGCATTTCGTCAATGGTTGGTTAAATAAGACCACAAATGTAACTAATATTTGGCTTTATTTATCAGGCCGTTTTCAAGTATTGATCGGATATCTAGTTTAATGAAAGTTAAGGACTATTAAATTGAAGAAATAATTCTTAGGAGGTCATAATATGTTCAATGATTTTACTTACCTACCTACACAATAATAAATAGGATTGTTACATCATACTATGACAAATCTACAATACGTGGCTTCTATAAAGCCTAAAGATACACAGTCTTACATTATTTCAATCAAGAACATACTAAATAGAGGGTCACGGGGGAAAAATATGTCGTACATTTAGTATGTGATTGGACGATTGGATTGGACAATGGGCTCGGATTGGCTGAAACGAGACTACAAATGGCATGCTTTTATTTCTCCTCCCATTATTCAAGTGCTCATCAGTTATCTAGTACATTCTCGAAGTTTACAGATAAGCAAATAAGTGAGTTTGTATAGGCGCATAAAATGTTGAAAGGTGGAAACTGTAATATTGATTGAAAACAGCATTAATAGAAGTGTATTGTTTGTGTGGTGACGGATTTAGAATACAAAGCTACACCCCCCTACTCCATCCGGAGGGTGTCGTAAGACCCGACAAAAAATAACGACAATAACGATAACCTAACCCCAAGAGAAGAAAACCTTGATATGAAACCCTGTGCCAACTCGTTTGGCCAGCGTGGCACAGTAGGTTAATGATCTTCAATGTAACTTGAGGAGGTGCGACTCAACAGGGGGTCATCTATGGGCTGAATAGTACTAGTAGTAATGTTATCATATTTGAGGGAAAGAAAAATATTCAAGCAGTTTCTACATCTGGGCAAAGAATCTATCTTAGGAACACCGAAATCTTACGACATATTTACAACTAAAAAAATAGACTCCAATAACACATTAACAATGCGAATTGGATTGATTATAAAAAGATGACCTGGGGGTAATTTAGAATACACAATATCACTGCCCCGTTACATACTGAGCGTGTCATACAAACTAGCCGCAATAATAAGGTACATTTTAAACAAAACCATATAACAATTAATCATGATATGGTAGTTTAAATCCCTCCGTCAATTTTACAGGGACGCCAAACATTAGACTCATTTGCTCTTAGACTTAAAAAAAACAAATTACCATAGATAATCTTGCAGTGTGGTGTCACGATTTAAATACACTTTCAAACAGTGAATAAAAAAAACAGAGAAAAAATCTTGCATCACCAACACTTCAGACCGTAGACACAGCTATAATAAAAATAAAAATCCACAGATACACTTCAACTCCTCAGTAGTCCAGAGCCCACTCATTGTCCTGAAGGAAAGCGTCTACCACCTCCTTCATCGTGAAGTTGGGTATCAGCTGATCGGCTGTCAACTTGACTCGAGTCACAGGGTCAAAATGGCCCACTCGCTGCGAACAAGATTTTTTAATTAGCAACATCTATTGCGACCACATCCTCGTCTCTAATTCATTCCAATCTTCTTGAAGTGAGATTTCTTTAGCGGTGTTGAGCACTTTTCTTGGGATGGGTATAAAATGTCAAAGACGCGTCAGGACACGTGGCCTGATCGAAAACAACCCAACCTACCCATTATACCAACGTCTTTTGGCTATGCTACATATGAAGTTTGTATGAGAAGGAAAACTTTATACAAACCCTGTGCCAACCCGTCTTGCCAGCGAGGCACAGTAGGCTAATTTCACTCTATGAAGTTGGAGGAGGTCATTTATGGGCTGAAACGACATCTTTATGCTTGTAATTGCGTTCACTAATCTGTCAGACTCGTTTGTAACACAATAATTGTAACCCTTTTATTACAAAGAGCAACCATGGACTTTCATGCCGGCTCTTCTCTGTGTAACGGCATTCCGAACTGACGGTAAAAACTAAATGAAAAGTTATTTTTATTTTTTTCCTTTTTTAGTTTTAATTTTTGTCTTTTTCTCTTAAAAAGTACTTATTATTTTCTCAATAACTGTAATTAGAAAATTAACTTTTGCTTATTTAACGAAATCCCTGCACTAGGTATAACGTATCGCGGGGACAGTTAACGAAAACTCTAATGACACACAGACTCAGAGCCAGTTCCTCTGGTTTACACAAAGATACTTGCTCGACTCTGGGATCGAACCGGAGACTAGCCCCTAGGCCAACAAGACAGTCTCTCTGCTTATAGCTTATGTTAGATTTCCAAGATTGGCCACCACTTACTTCTAGATGCTCCTCAATGTCTTTCTTCTCATACGTGATCCCACTGGGAGTGATGACTGGCTCGTTGAGGATCTCAAAGCTGATCTTGCCACACAGATAGTCTGGCACATCCCGTTTCTGGACAACATCGGTTTTCAGTAACAAACATACCTCTATATATAATATGTACTTGTATGTATAGTATTCGGTGTGGTGACGGATTTAGAATACATAGTTTTACCACCTCATTTTATCCTGTGAGTATGGTAAAAGTCGACAAAAGGAAATGATTAACCAACCCATCTGGACAGCGTTGCCCAGTAGGCTAATTACCTTAATTACCATTTAGTTGGAGGAGGTCCGACTCAGCAGTGGGTCGCTTATAGGCGAATTAGTAGTATTAGTGTGTGTAGTAATTAATGTAATGTTAATGTGTATTGTAACTTTCTAACATCTTGTACATGTATAGCAGTGTAGACCTTAGAATTGTTTTTAATAAAAAATTAAATTAAAAATTTTAATAAACCCCCGACACAATAACCTTTAAAAAGTAAAAAATAAAAATAAATACTTCGCGTTGGGGGACCACTCCCACTTATTTATTACCTGACCCCTGGTCCCCCAACACTTATTATAATATAGATTTTGTTAAATTGCACGTGATGCGCTTTCATTTGAGACCCCACTCGATTATATTTGCAGACATTCGGTTATTCTTCCCCACTTTCACCCCTCATAACTTTTAAACGGCTCACCCGATTTTCATCAAACATGTCTAAGAACACTCGCCCGTAACTCACCTTTCATACAAAAAAAACTATATTGCAATCGCTTCATCCGTTCGTGAGCTACGATGCCACAGACAGACAGACAGACAGACAGACCGACAGACAGACAGACACGTCAAACTTATAACACCCCTCTTTTTGCGTCGGGGGTTAAAAATTGGTCAGCAGTTGTCTGGCTGTATTAATATCAATAAAAAACTATTACAAAAAACAGGGCGAGATCTATTTACTTACATAAACAAATATTTAGAGAGGTTCAAATGTTCTATCAGAATGAAAGTATTATTATGTGCTACAGTAATAAGATGAATAGCTAAAATATTTTAAAACCGCGCTACTTATTACATTTTGTACATAACGAACAGATTGAGAATATTTTGAACTGACTATATTGACATATTTACTTGCAAATGCTATGTAACATAAAAAGTCAATACTCACTCTTCGTCTCTCGTCCATTTTGGAAAACAAATTATTTAATTCAGTTGTATAATTATTCTGAAAACAAAATATTATATTTGTTTATTTCATTAATACTAACATTAATTGTGTTGAATTATAATAAAAAACCCATTCCATTCTGTGGTGTCGTAACGCCGATAACCTAACTGCAAGAGAAGGAAAACTTGAAACAAAACACTGTGCCAACCCGCCTGGCCACAGTAGGCTGAGCACCCTCAATGTAACTGGAAGAAGCCTGACTCAGTAGCAGGTCATTCATGGGCTGGAAAGAAGTAGTATTTTAATTTAAAAAAAACATTAATAATCATTACATTATTAATATTACATTTTCCAATTAAGAATCATCTAAATAATAGGTAATTAATTACAAAAATACCTGTCCTTACACAATAGTGAATCTATACAAATTTTTAACAACAGGTTTTTTGTTGTTATTAATTTGGTTTTAATTATGTTAAGTTTTGTTGGTTTTCATTAATTTACATCTATACTAATATATAAAGCTGCAGAGTTTGTTTGTTTGTTTGAACGCGCTAATCTCAGGAACTACTGGTCCGATTTTAAAAAATCTTTCAGTGTTAGACAGTCCATTTATCGAGGAAGGTTATAGGCTATATTTTATTTTCAAAAGAATTAGGGATCCGTATGAAAATTGCGATTTTGTAAACCAAGGTGTAAAATCGAAAACCTATTAATGCGTGCACCGCAAAAACTATTGATAATAGAACAAAATGATGTACTACGGGTTTGTAGGTCTTATAAAGATCTACAAAAAAAAGAGCACATATCTAACTATCATAGTTTAGTCACAATAACCGATTTTATGTTCATAAAAAATATGCACGGGTTCGAAGCCCACGCGGGCGAAGCTGCGCCCAAAAGCTAGTAGATCATAATTTCAGCCAATAGAACACTCAGCTGTGTTCTATTGGCCTCAACACGTGCCGGTCCTGAGCTACCCACATCTATCGGACGCCGGCGACCTTATACAGGTCGCCGGTCCCCCGTGTGGACTGCCTGCCAGCACTGTGCAACTTGCATTTTGTTCAAATCATCCATTCATATCATTCGGACTGATTCGAGTACTGACTAGTATTAACAATAGCCTAGATTTTCGCGATAACTACACATTGGAATTAATTACTGCCAAAGACTGCCTCTTTGGTGTAGGGGTTGGATGTCCGCCTTTGGAACAACGGGTCCCGGGTTCGATTCTAGGGTCGGACAATTGTCTTCGTCTACACCAGAGGCACTTGCTCTGATTCTGGGTGTCATTTGTGTTTGTGAATTAAACATGTTTGTAAACTGCCCCCGCAATACAGGTTATAGTGCAGGGGATAACTTTAAAAAAAATTAAAAAAAAAATTTATATATTCAATTAAATAATGTAATATACACGCGATAAATCCGTTACAAACTATATATTATTCAAGTATTTGTCAAAATCGGGCTTTCGGAAATGAAAACTGAAAACGCCTACGCCGTTTTTTTACTATTGCTCATGGTTTCAATTGTGACAATGACATGCCCACTTGAAAAAAACAATAGGCATAAAATAATACCCACTACTAGGGTTCATTCCCGGGAATTCTGGGCTCGAGAATTCCCGGGAAATCTTTGGGCTGTGTTCCCGGGAAATCAAGCTCGAGAACTCGAGAAATCATAGAAAATAAACTTGCAGAGTTTTAATTTGTTTATATTCTATTAACATGCCATAAATGGGATTGTAATGTAATTATAATTTACATTTACTTTCTACCTGACTTTAAGATATTAAAGATTTCTTTCGTGTTTTATAGAAGCTATTTTGTTTACAAGATTTATGTTGATTTTTTTTCTAAATAACCAGCCCAATATTGTGCTGTGCTCTTAATGTAATTAATGTAAGTTAAGATAATAGGTTGGGAAAAAGTTTCGTCGCATTTTTTAAGAAATTTCAAAACATTTTTTAATATCGTTTATTTAAATTTAACTAAAGTATGTAGCTACCATTTTGTTCGATAACTTTTTGCCATCTTGTAGGTAGGCACATGATCCCATTGCTATAGACATTTTGGGACTACTGATCAAAATACCGCGACAAGTGGTTTTGGCAGTCCTCTCGTGATGTTAACCTGACACTGCCTAAAGAATTCTGAAGAGACCGAAACATGTGGAAATCTGAAGGTGCAAGATCAGGACTGAAGATTTTATTACAAGTTCATACATACTATAATGCGTAAAGACTTTTTCCCCAACCTAATATTTACGTTTTCTTTCATGTTGATTTTTTGTTTATTTTAAGTTCTAAATAACCAACTAAAAATGGTGCTGTCATTATGATTATGAGCCTGAATAATATTTCTTTCTGTAATATTTTATAAAAAAATATTTATAAGATTAACGTTTTTGAATAACATCGATGAAAGTTTTATAATTAATTTAATACTTTTATTTGAGAGGTAAACCACTGATTTTTAGACGCAATTGGAACCAAATAATATGAGAAAACGTACGTAAATGTAAATTTCTCGACAACCCGAGAGTCCCGAGAAATTAGCCTCGAGAATTCTCGAGACCCGAGAAATTGAAAAGCTCGAGAAATCATGAACCCTACCCACTACCGAAATCTAGAAATAAATGAAAATTCCTTATCTCCTAACAATGAAAATTACACAGATTTTACAATTCAAGAACCCATACCGTCTTTATGGTGTCGTAAGAGGCGACTAAAAGAACGCAAGTGGCAGATCACCTAACCCCATGAGAAGGTAAACTTGATACAAACCCTGTGCCAACCCGTCATGCCAGCGTGGCACAGTAGGATAATTTCCCTCCATGAATTTGGAGGAGGCCTGACCCAGTAGTGGGTCATTTATGAGCTGAAACGACGACAATTCAAATTACTTACACATTCCTCCTCGATTTTGACTGTACTAGCATTAATTTCTTCTTCATTGGCACTACTGTTTTCTAACTTCAATGCTTCTATTCTACGCTGCATATCATCACTTATTAACCTGAAATTATTACTATAGTCTATACATAATTTTAAGTTGGCACCAACAAGCTGCTTAACATTTTTTGATAAAACAATATTATTTTCTAAATTAATTTGTTCACTTATTTCAAGAACTGATTCCGAACAAATTTGTATGGGACTAATTTGAAGGCATTTTATATAAATAAAATAAAAAAGATTTCGCAAATCCGTTCACAAGTGACAGAGTTATACAGTAACACACATACAAAAAAACATCCTCCTTTTTTGAAGTCAGCTAAAATTATGTAAAAAGTAATTCATATGCCAGTTTCTTTGATATAATCTCATTCCATTCATACTCTTCAGTTATGCAATATATAAAAAAAGAGGTTATATAAAATATTACAGAAAATATGATAAAAAGAGTATCCATGGAGTTTCTTGCCTTGCCTGTTCTTACCTTCTCCATAGGATCTACTTTTTGGAACATGCAAGTAGATTCCTAACTTCACTTTTGACATTTCAAAAACACCAGTAAATAGGTTCAATTGAAATAAATGATTTGAGTTTGAGTTTTGAGTTTGAGTTATTGTGAGGAGGAGGTTAACCTTGGCTCCCATTATTCTTATGATTTATACAATAAAATATTTGTGGGTCAAGTGAAAGTTGTTTTCACAACTCAATTGAGTTAATGTTAAGGCAATTTCAGAATTAAAGAATGGTCAATTTGTTTTCATAGTGCATAATCTAAATATGCTAAATACTGAAATAAATGAATTCAAAGTCATTGAACAAAACTTGTTTTGGCTGAAGAATTTTCTATTCTTATCTTAACAAAACCCTTAGAAATTAGTTTCAGCATATAAATGTACAAGAATAAAGTAACTATGATATTTCATTTTGTATTCCAACCTATTCAAGTAAGTTTGCAACTCAATCTCTTGTGCTATTCTCTTCTCTTCTTGTATATTCCATCTCTTTTTTCTGGCAATACGGATTTGAGCAGCAATATCATCTCCAAAGTTTAGCTTCTGTTCCCGTGCCAGATCACTGGCTGTAAATGAAAAATAAACTAAAATTAATACATCAAGAGATTGTACAAGAATGTATTTGTATAACAATCATAATATGGCTGTTCACCAGAAATAGAATGGATATAAGAATTGTCAAGTTAACCAACACTATAATAAGATTCAGCTTAAAATATTTTACATTTAATGGTATGTCCCATTTTGATAAATTTTCTTGGGGTATAATTAAATAGACAATTCATGTCCTTTTTAAAAGTCTGGGAGTAGACATGTGGTTCTAAAGTGGATGATAGACCGATAGATTTCTACATTACATACCTCGATGCAAATGCCTGATGGCTTCATCATAGCATTCCAGCTCCACAAGAGCTTGACCCAAAAAGAAATGACCTTTCACCTGATTGGTGTCAATGTCAAGAGCCCTCCGGCAGTCCTGACATGTTGCCTCCCACCGTTTCAACTTCAGATGGCACAGTGCCCGGTTTGTGAAATATGTTGCTACTGAAGGATTTTTAATCTGGAATTAAATATATTAAAGCACACATGGGACAGACCTTTGGGAGTTCACTTTGAAATAATGTTTCTAATTTTTGTATAGTTTCATTACCATTATAGCAAACAGATGTAGACTGAATGCAGCTAATTCAAATTGTGTAATAATGATAAAGTAGAAATGACAAGGACTTATCTTTGACATGAGATTATATTAGTTTAAAAATCCAAGGAAGGTTTTAACTATATTATAATGGGTAATTATTATCATCAAAGCCCACAATGAATTACCATAATAAGTGTTAAGCCTTTGAGAATTGTCGAGAAACTTATGGATAGACCTTGAGGAGAAATATATTGTAATCAAAGTAGCTATACATACAACACAGTTAAAAAATATACAGTGAAATTACTAATTGATAAAAAGGATAAAAATAATTATGGTCTAATAGAGTTTAAGCTGGGTCTAGCAGCGCATTTAAAATACCACAACAAAAATACCTTTTAGATACAACCTTCCTGTTTCAGAAAAAAGAATATTTTGTCTGGGAGAAACATATAGAGGTAGCTGTATTCACTTACAATAGCCTTTGTGTAGCAATTCGTAGCATCTTCGAAACGTCGTAAGCTAAAAAGCCTGTTTCCCTGTTCTTTTAATTCTTTATCCGAAAGGTTTGCTGTAGAATACATATGTTTACTCATTGTGCACAGTTGTTTTCTTAAAGAATTCAACACAGAATTACCACGAGAAGCATTTCATATAAAAATGACTAGATAAACTGTATTTTCACTGCAGTTTGAGATACACAGTCCAAAACAAAATGATAATATTTTTTTCAGTTTCCTTCTAGAAAATATGTTTGTCAGCTTTGACTGACAGTTTGAATATAATTTAATTTGATATCAAGCACAGCTGTCAACCGTCAGGACCAAGCCAATATTATATTTTTAAATTTATCTAATTATTTGGACAAAGTAACAGAGAACCATCAGTAAGGTACATAGTAAAATATAAAAAAATATTGGTGGGCTAGAATAATTTTCAAAAAGCATTGACAGGCATTCTGAAATAGATTTGGTAGAGCAAAATCATGGGTATGCAATTTAATGACTACTAGTGGCCCGCCCAGCTTCGCCCGTGCAAAGCGGGGAAAACTTAAAAAACTTCCTCTTGAATCACTCTATCTATTAAAAAACCGTATCAAAATAAAAACCGTATTTTATAGATTAAGCATACAATAGGGACGGACAGACGACAGCGACTTTGTTATAAACTATGTAAAGAAGATAAAGTTAAAGAAGATTGTGCGCGCGTAGTTTACAAGATAGTTTACAAGATTAATACAACATTAACAACCTATTATGAGCTAAATAAAGTTAATGTTGTTAGTGTTAAATTATCACTCTCAGCATAACTCTGATAGTACTGGTAATAAATTTGTGAAGTATTGTTTTTAAAAGATCAGGGGAAATGTGCAATCTGGAACGTCAAATGTCAAATAAATAGATTCTGCCTTTGAAAATTTAACGCATTTCTGCACGTTATACTAAGCCCCGCCGCACATGCTCGCACTCGCATTGGTTGTCACGCGCCGCGTTCGAGGCGCAGTACCAAACTCCGCATGTACGCGTGTGCGTCGACACGTGAGAGCAAATGCGGAGCTTGGTACCGCGCCATGTTTTAAATAGGTACTGTGACTCGCACGCGGCTCGTGACAGCCAATGCGAGTCTGAGCATGTGCGGCGGGGCTAAACGTCTTTCGCGTTGGCATTAATTTAACGACATTAGCGATAGAGCCGAAATTTTAGGTACAAATCCATGTTTATTGTTTTGAAGCATGCATATTTCGCCAGTGACAAACATTCGGCTTTAATGAAGAAATGGAGTAAATATAATTCTAATAACCACTAAACAGCAAAATGCTATGTGCCTAAGGGCGCTCGTAAGGAAAGGCATATAATGAGTGTAAAAATAACTTTATTCAAAACCACGTATTAAGTACCATAAAATTACGAATATTGATAATATGACGGTATCTTGGAAACTGGGTACAACCCAGTGAGATCACGGGTCCACAGACTATAACGATTGTAACACTGCACTTTGTTCATGTGACTCAAATTAGCGTCCGAGACAATTCGTTTTGGTATCACCGATGTGCTGTAAATGATAATTAAATGGAAAATTAATGTGAGAATATAACATTATATTTTAAGTGACCTTATGCCTCCCTTCTGCCCTCGCCTCAGAGGCCGGTGGTGGGTCGGGGGACCCGCCCCTGACGAAAGCCTCAATGTATATGGCGTCCCAGTTGCCCGGGACGCTCTCTGATAGACGACACAGGGCGTGACAGTGGAATGCGTTTACGCTGGTGTTTTAGTGGGTAAATGAGACGTTTTCGGGGACTCACATAATCGCCGACCCCATCCCAGAGAGGCGGCGGTATGCATAAAGCATTTCCCCACAGAAATAAAAAAAAAAGATGATCTTGAGTCGTCTGTGCTTATTTCTGTGCGCTCAGAGTCCCCAGCTGGTGAGTTAATGAAATTTTGTAATAAAAAAAGCTAATGTTTTTCTTAAATGTGTATATTTTCGAAAAGCATATTGGGATAGTTAAGTAGATAAATGGTTATTGATAAAACTAACCTTTTTGCCGGGTCTTTAAACAATGGTGATTCAAGTGGAACCTGAAGTTTATATTTCATGAGGGGACATGGAAAATGTACATTTCCTAATTGTAAAACACCCTCTTCTTCACTTTTAACCTGAAATAAAAAAAGATAGTACCTACGCATTTCTAAAATACTCGTAAGAAAAAGCTGCCAGCCGGACACAATAGATAGAAGCCCATAAAAGCTGGTTCGTATCTCACAATAGATATCGGCTTCTCATTCTTCTTCATTTTCTTGGGCTTCTTCAGAATATTTTCACACCACTGCCACAGGTTCTCATCAGCTGCGCCACGTCTCTCTAATCTTTCCGTCAAGTCCGCCATATTTTTTATTGGTCTTTGCAACTGAAATTAATATTTTTTTATGAGCATCGTAATTTTAATTTGTACAAACTTATAAAAATTAAATTAAAAATTTCAATAAACCCCCGACACAATAACCTTTAAAAAGTAAAAAATAAATACTTCGCGTTGGGGGACCACTCCCGCTTATTTATTACCTGACCCCTGGTCCCCCAACGCGAAGTATTTATTTTTTACTTTGTAAAGGTTATTGTGTCGGGGATTTATTTAAATTTTTAATTTAATTTTTATTTTATACTATTTATAGGTACATACTTATTATAATGTAGATTTTGTTAAATTGCACGTGATGCGCTTTCATTTGAGACCCCACTCGATTATATTTGCAGACATTCGGTTATTCTTCCCCACTTTCACCCCTCATAACTTTTAAACGGCTCACCCGATTTTCATCAAACATGTCTAAGAACACTCGCCCGTAACACACCTTTCATACAAAAAAAACTTTATTGAAATCGCTTCATCCGTTCGCGAGCTACGGTGCCACAGACAGATAGACAGACAGACCGACAGACAGACAGACAGACACGTGAAACTTATAACACCCCTCTTTTTGCGTCGTGGGTTAAAAATGTGATAACATAATCATCCCGTGATATATTTAAAAAATATATTATTATTATCATAAAGCGACTGACATATATTTTTGAATAACACCCACGAGTCACGACTGATTTTATTAAGATGGTCACCCATCCAAATCCACCAGCCAATCTTGGCTGTTTGATGGTAAACTGAATCGAACTGGTTAAAAAAATAAATCGATAAAGTATTTGTACACTGTACATAAAGTAAAGAGTATTGCAATCCGCACTATGCAATAGGTATGAATTGTTGTAAATGACAATTAGTTGATATTTAAATAACCCACTGTTTAATGCTTAATTTAATTATATTAGAACATTATTGTTTAAGAACTAATATAATAATCGAACATTAGCTTTCCATGCTTCTGACATAGAACTAGATCTCGCTGTGCGAAAGTTAGAAGTCGCAATTATGATGGTTACCGTTTCGTTAAAGGTGATTGATTTTTTTTTAATACATTTTCCCTCCTCTTTTGCATACCTCGCATCACACGCAGTTTTATTTCATACTCCATAAACGCGTGGCAGATTTTTGGCATTCTCAACACCCACTATTAGCTCAGCCATATTTATGGGGATAATCCCTCAGCATGTCCCTGGCTCGCACAAATGAAGACACTAAGAAACCAAGATCGGACTCACCACCGGTGGCTTATTCAATTTCTCCATCAAAATATTCCGCACGGAAAAAAGTCCAGCGGACTTCTCACTAGCTCTAATACTTGTAGCTGGTTGCCTCTGGCGGGTTGATGGCGAAATGCTGACGAAGCCTTGAGAACTTAGGAGGCCCGCTACACCAAACTCTAAGTCTATGCGATCCACGTTGTCCAAACTAGTGTCATGGCGGAGCAGCATATCCTGAGGGATAATGGTTACACTGCACACCGTTGATAACCCAAACCCAAAAAGAACTTTCCTGATGTAGGTTAAAATCTACAGAAATCTTTAATTTTAATTTATTTAATTTAATTATTATTTAATTAAGGCGCAGTGCTGGTAGGCCTCCCACACGGTGGACCGACGACCTGGTTAAGGTCGCCGGAAAGCTGTGGATGCGGGCGGCCCAGGACCGGCCTTTGTGGAGATCCTTGGGGGAGGCCTATGTCCAGCAGTGGACGTCTTTTGGCTGAAATGATGATGATGATGATGATTATTTAATTTATTTAATTTAATTTATTATTTAATTTAATTTTAATTTATTTTTAAATTTAACCCCAGAAATTAAAAAAAAAAAAATTATAAAACTTGACTATATTAGTTTTGATTTTGGTTCGGCATGCTACTCTACGGAGAATAACTATTATGTAGCTTTTTCAAGTCATGTCTTTTTTACAAAAAAATCACTACTTAGCATATTAGTACCTAATAGTTCGCCAAATTAGAGAAACACGCGACTTAATAGATACGTAATAAACAAACGAAGATTGCGAATAAAACGAATCTTCTTTTACGTTGCTGACATGACAGTGTAAAGTAATTTGACATTCCTTAAAGATTCAAACTACTCCATCAGAGGGATATGCTGCAGCTATTAGCTGAAAGCCATTTTTACTACTTATTATAAATTGAAACAATGGATAACAAACATAGAATTTCCCTTACATTCAGCCTGTCCAAATCAGCATTGATTTTAAGCCTCGCGGCTTGTTCAGCTTTGAGCTCATCCACTAAATACGACCAATATTTATTGACTCGTGCGTAATCAGCCAACTGAGCACGAGGCAAATATGAGAGAACCATCTTCCCTACGGCTGAAGGCAATAACTGCAACTAAGAATTGTCAATTAGGCAATTAGTATTTTATGGTCTGCAAATAAAAAAGTCTTCAACCAATGTGTGTTGCCAGTGATGACGTATTATGGCACAGAGTCATGGTCACTCACTATGGGCTCCATCAGATGGCTCAAAGTCACCCAAAGGGCAATGGAGAGGGCTGTGCTCGGAGTTACCCTGCGAGATCGAATCAGAAATGAGGAGATACGCTGGCAAACCAGGGTCACCGCCATAGCCCAAAGGATTACCAACTTAAGTGGCAGTGGGCACATAGCGCGCAGGACCGACGCCCAATGTGCAGAAAAGTCCTCGAGTGGTGACCGCGTTCCGGAAAGCGCAGTGCTGGTAGTAAGGCCTCCCACACGGTGGACCGATGGCCTGGTTAAGGTCACCGGAAAACGATGGATGCGGGCGGCCCAGCACCGGCCTTTGTGGATATCCTTGGGGGAGGCCTATGTCCAGCAGTGGACGTCTTTTGGCTGAAATGATGATGATGAAAGAAAAAGAAGTGAATAGATTACTTTCTTTTATTATAATTAAAATATTTTCTATTTTCGTACTATTTTAGACTTATATAATGCCTACATATATAAAATCCATTCCATTCTGAGGAAACCGCAACAACTGACCTACGAAAACGACAAGGAAAAACACTTAGACACAAGAGAAAAACAAGTTGATACCAAACCCTGTGCCAGAGGGTCTGGCCAGCTGGCCAGTGCTGAGGACAATCAGTAATTTTATGTGTTGAGATCATAATGATGATCTATAGGTACATCATTTTTGTTGGCCTGTGCACAATCTATTAGTTTGGCGGTGAGAACTTAAACAGGCCCTCTCTGATAGGCGCTTGCCCGCGTAGCGGGCACCTCGTCGGGGCGCCACTGTTGATTGCGCTCGCGCGAACCTGTGGCGCTCCAAGCGTGCCGTGTGTGGGTATACCGCTGGGTTTTATTAGGTTCTGTCCCACATAATCACCGACCTCTTCCCCGGGTATGCATAAAGCATTTCCCCAGCGACAACAAAAAAAAGGCCTATCTTCAGGTGCGAACATTAGTTATCTATTAAATAAGTACTCGTCGTCGATGTTTCAGCCCATAAATTACCCACTACTGGGTCGGGCCTCCTCCAAATTCATAGAGGATAGTAATATGTAGTATTTATAATGAAATCGTCGCTCACAAAGTCCACAGTCTCTATGACCTCTGGCCTTGGCCGGTTGACTTTCCAGATTTTCTTTTTAGTCCCATCTTTGTATGTCATCTCAAGTTCTTCAAGCTTCAAACTGTCGCGCATCGATTTGATCTTAGCATTCCAATTAGACAGGTTAGTTTCAAGCTGAAAATTTCAAAATGACGTTCTAAGACGTTGCTGGAAACAAGTCTGGGAAACCTTCATTTTCTCAGACATTAAATGAGAGTTTTCAGTCTACAGACACTCTAGCCTTTAAGCGATTTACTAAGGTCGGAATCTAAATAATATTTAAGTATTTTTAGATGCTATGAGTGGCGCACAAAGCGCCAAAAAAATCGGGAGGAATAAGAAATCGTTTAACATGTGTCTTACCTCTTTTTGTGCTGTACCCGCGGTGGTAGTCGGCTGGCCAGCGGAATCTATCGCCAAAGCAGATGGTATTTTGCGGCCGGTATCTTTTTTACCAGGTGACTTGACAAGAAATAATGGTTTGTTAGTATAGGAAAATCACCGTTTGGCGAGCTTATCTTTCCACATAAATAGGATTAAAACGCCTGTTTGTAAAATATGATCAAGAGAATAGGGTTTACTTTCAATACACACGTGTGTTTCACCAAAACCCAAAAATATTATTGATTACCAAAAAAAAAAAAATTGTACGAACATTGTCTATTTGTTGTTTGAATCTCCGAAATGGTATTTGACCGGCAAACGCTATGTTATAAGGAGTAACTGAACCTACCTTATATAGGCACTTATACAGGCATCAAGGTTGTCTGTAAGAAATCGCATTCAGCGATGAGACCACTTGTACCTACAAATTGTTGCATATTATTGTGTTCTGTCTATTTCTCTTGTGTACAATAAAGAGTTTATCTATCTATCTATCTATAGGCACCTACAATCTGGGATTTTAGTAGGTAGTCAAGTGTTCCTGAGTTCCACACCTCCGAGGGGCACCGGTATGCATAAAGAATTTCCCCAGCGAAAACGAAAAAAGGGTTCTGTTTTAAGTTTTCCTTCCATTGCAGGACGCAGTTGCATTCCTTAAGTCGCAATTTATGACACCCTCAGGATGAAATCCTTCCGCGATTTGAAAATATTGACTGTGAAACAAGAGATACTTGAAACACTAAGAAAATACAAAACTCGTCTATCAAAACATCCCAACATTCATGCACAAGGTCTTATGACAGCTGGCCCAACCTTCTCAACACTAAACCGCAAGGCGCTACAGGATCTTGTATAGAAAATAATAAGAAATGTGGATGTGTCAATGGATGCATACCACGCAAGCCATCAGCGTAAATTCATAACATCCCGCTAAATGTCAGAAAGAAAAGAGAGATCGCAGGAAAAATATGGAAATAATAAAAAAAAAAAAACCTTCTCTTACGACTAGGTAATCGGCCTTTTCATTTCCTTTTGTCGGCTCTTACCCTCAGTATAGAATGGAGTGGTGACACTTTGTATTCTAAATCCATCACCACGCGAACGATGAGCCGCTGGGTCAATGATATCGTGTATTCTAAAAATTATGTCATGTAAAATTTACTTTATCATCGTTCGTCGTCGGCTGCGGCTGGTTCACTTTCTCCCTCGGACTGTGTTCGGAGACAACGGTACACTCCTGCAGATCTTGGAGCATATTCTCCTGGTATGCATCGTACAGCACTCGCGCCCGGTTCAGCACTTCCCACATTATAGGACCTCCAGCCACTGTCAGCAGTTCACACAGAACTAGGGCTTGAGGCTCCTGGACGCCAATTGAAAATTCTCAATGTTACAAAAAAAAACTATAATATTATCTAAACTATACTATTTGTGTTTTAGGTAATATCTAAATTTAAAAAGATTTAATACATATTTACATACATACATATAATCATGCCTCTTTCCCGTAGGGGTAAGCAGATACCACTTCTTTCCACTTGCTACGATCCTTCCATACCTACTTGTTTCGCTTCGTCCACTTTCATTATTCCCTTCATACATGCTCTTCGGTTTAGGGTACTCTTGAGGTCTTGATTTTTTCGGACCTTGATTTGGTCATGAAACGCCCTTCCAACACTTTCATTCACACTCGCCATATACACTTTTTTCGTCAATCGTACTTCATTCATTCTCTCGACAAGGCCAAACCATCTCAGCATACCTTTTTAAATTTTTGTCACTACACCTTCATTCAGACCACATATTTCGTCGAAGATATTGAATTTGTTGTTTCTAAGGAATTTAATTTAGAATTACTTTATAGAACAGCAAGCAGTTGTCGAGGCATCTAATAATTGTAGTATGTGTACCGGTTTTAGAGACAGGAACCATATGCGATCGTTCTTCATAACTTGAGCCAGTACGGTTACAGGAAGGGCTGTTCTGTTGTGATCCATTGGTACTTGATCGAAACTGCTCCACACCGATGGCCTTTGGTAGGTACGTATTTTAACATCAATTCATAATAGACCAAAATTTAAACTATACCCTGTTCAAGATAGCATGATCGATTGAACAGACGGGCTAGTGATTGGAAGCCAACCAATTTTATTTCAAAATGAAAATGTTTTTTATTCGAATATTGTCATATAAAGTTAAGAAAAAGTGATAAAGAATTTCACACATAATACACCCATACCATCTCGTCACAGTTACAAGTATTTTAAACCGTCATTTTTTGGACTACTAGATATTATCTGTTTCCCACCACTATTCATCATTGCAAAGTAAAGGTATGATTCCGAAGTACGCTGCACGCAGAAGTGCTACCACGGCACTACTAGTCCCCATTACCGCGACGTAGTTCGGAATCATACCTTTTGTCGATCAGAAAAATTGACATCTGTCAAATCGATCACGCTAAATTGAATAGTGGGTAGTTGAATAGGGTATAGTGTAAAGCAAGACTAAAAACGTATTGTGTTATAATACTTTTTAGCAAAAGATGTAAAGGGGATTTAACATAGTTTTAAACAACAAATGGTTGTTTATTTCTTGCTTTGTAGTGAATATTTTGACTTTTTTTCTATTTTAGTGCAAATACGGCCTTCGAGGATATCCTTGGGGGAGGCCTACGTCCAGCAGTGGACATCTTTTGACAAAAATGATGATGATGACACGTATACTTTGTAAAGAAATCGATTAAGTCATTGAAATAATGCAATTTGTTTTTCAAGATTTCTGCCATTCTACTAAACCGCTTTCGATAAAATATATATGGGACGAAGAACAAAGATCAATCGATTAAAAAACATCGAATCGGCTTAAAACGATTTAAATTTTATTTTAGTTTATTTCCTACTAGTGGCCCGCCCCGGCTTCGCCCGTGCAAAGCGGGGGTGGGTTATACATATAAACCTTCCTCTTGAATCACTCTATCCATTAAAAAAAACCGTAACAAAATCCGTTGCGTAGTTTTAAAGATTTAAGCATACATAGGGACGGACAGACGACAGCGACTTTGTTTTTGATAGTGATATATCGTATATGTCCTTTTTGAAGTCGGTTTTGAACTCGTTAGTGTTTTTCGACATTGCTTATTGCTAGTTTTGATTATGGCCATCTACGCACACTTGGGAATTCATCCCCTATGCTTAGTACCTTTACTAGCAGTACAACAGCGTCAAAATAAAAATGATGACGGCAACATAAACAGCTTACTCGGAAACAGACATTACTGCATCCTTCGGCCGGCAGTTCCACATTGACTTCAGCAAAAGCGATAAAGTCCAGGCACTTCGTACATCTTGTAACAAAGCGAGAAGGTAACGTTTTTTGTTTGCCCAGGACACTCTCGCAAACCAGTATTTGGACGACAAAAGGTGCTTGCTGAAACTACTTGAATCTTCTGAATCGCCGTCTTCTAAAAATATATTACGGTTTATGACAAAAAATTATCTGATGACGAATACAATTAATTCACTTGCTGAGAAACACAACTTTTAACTTTAGCAGCCATTTGTACAGATTTAAAATTATCTATATGTTATAAAATTATAAAGCCTTCTAGCTTTCCCAGTCAATGGGGAAGCCAGAATGCTGTTCTACATTACAATTGACCTACATTACAATTGTTTTGGTGATAACCAAGTAATTGACGTCTTTCTGCTTCATTCCGGACGCACTCCATCAAAACATGATAAACATCTTTTACTTTATTGCAAGTTCAATATCTTGTGATAAATCTTCGTTCGATGACAATTTGTATGAACAGAAAACATGAAGAAAATGACGATAAAAACCCCTCTTTCCGGGTACTTCTTGTAGTTGGAGGAAGCATGACTCAGCAGTGGGTCATTTATGGGCTGAGAAGAAGAATAAGAGAGGGAGTACATATATTGTCATATGGACAATATACCTCGAACGGATGAAATAAGTTCGAAACCACGGTTCGAAACTGTAACTTATAAAGCAAAATAAAATAAACACAAACCATATATCATATCAGTGAGGATCAAATCATTAATGAGATGCACTTTCTTTGTCAATTCTGCAAATGAAATCGATTTCATTGCTACGACGTCGAAATAAATTGATGGATGGAAAATTTGCTCTGCTGAAAAGAAAATCAGTACTATGATAATTTTATAATAAGTTGTGTTTTTTTTAACTAAAGTTCCGTCGGACCTTCGGAGGGTGCGTAATACCATCGGTCCATTTAGAAAGATAATCAAGCTCAAACACAAAAGGAACTTTATTTACGTAGGTTTTATCACAAAAGTTATAAATCGTCATAATTTAAATTACCAATAATCTTACAGCCCCTGTCCCACGCTAGGTGGTAGTCTCCATACACACCAATCAGTCGTCGTATCTACATTCACACCTTTCATACACAATTCCTCATTCTTACAATCCACATTACATCTATTTTGTTCTCCCACAACCCTTGGGTCTATATTCATGCTGAAACTAACATCATCGGTTAGGAATGCCTTCTACAGAGAAGAGTCTGTAAAACCCAGCACGCTTGGTGGTAGGATCGAACGGTCCGCCCGGCTGGCTACCACCCTCACATCTAAGTCAAGCAGTTTTACTGTGTTCCGTCGTGTGTATGTGAGTGCCGGTGCCCGACAGGGCATTTCCTTGAATTGCCTGCTCCATCTTAGACCCTGGCATTGCTTTCCATCACGCAAGCCTAGGGTCAAAGGCATTCGAGAAGCGTGATCGATGGCAGTCGCACTATTGTGTTTCACCAGATAGGTTGCAGAGTGCAGACGGCTATCGCTCCATGTTAATTCTCGTTGTTTGGGAAATCAGACTAGACTGTTTTATCGACAGTGTAACCATTATTAGTTAAATAGATCTGTCCGTGTGGAGATGGATTAAAAATACCCGGTCTCACCACCACATTAATCCACATCTTAGGGGTATCGTAAGAGCCGACAGCACAGGAGTAGATAAAAGGGACCGACAGTATGTAATTGGAGGAGGCCCGAGGTCATGTTTGCACTGGGCAGTATTAGTATTAATAATCATCGATCACTACTTAATAATATGATCGTAAAGCATTTTAGACTATACCGGTGATATTTCTCCAAGAACGTTCAGAGATTTATATTTATTTACTTCTTCAAGTTCGGTTCTTTAGTAGATTGGCCAAAATACGAAATATAAATAGTACCTGATAATTTGCAGGTAAATACAAAAAATACCACAAATTGTTAAAACGTCTTTCATCAATGTCAATGTCATTAGCCGTTTTGTTTATGAAGGTTTAAAATTATGTTTTTGTTTAATTTGGCATCGCTTTTTTGCGCACAGAAGGAGGTTGTGATGATACTAAATAAGACTCTAATCCGTAATTACATCAGCAATCAAATGAATGTGCTTAATGTAGAAATGTATAGGTTATCAACAGACATCACCACGCACCAAAACTACGCTCTTCAAGCTAACAATGCACTGATTAGCGGCTTCTCAATTGCTCCGGTCAGCGGTCAAGATCATGACCACGACGTAGTACGTATAATGCTACGTTCTAGTTACAAATCTGTATCCTGTCAAATGGCTGTCAGTCAGATTCTGCCATGACGCGAAGCGACACGCGCCATAATCACTCGGTCACAATCACATCACAGTCAAAAAGTGCTAAATTCTGCCGATATCTTACCTTAATCACCCTAACTACTTTAGCGGCTACTGCTTACTTTCTAATCAAGGGTCCACCTGAATCTTTAGGCGATCCTTCTGACCAGTTCACAGTAAAGAACATTCCTGGGATATATTCCAGATTGGAAACCCTAAGCCCTGAAGAAAGAGACGTTTTCCACGGCTTCCAAACATCTTACCTTCCTCATGAGGAGATTGTCCTTGCACGAAGGCATTCGATTGGGGAATTTGATGGTAACGTGACGAGTGATATTCTAATTTGGGGTGTACCTGATAACAAAAGTGCTAAACCTACCAGAACGAAGCGTATGAGTAATTTCAGCTTCACTCCAGATGAGTAAGTCGATCATTAGGAATATCTGTTGGGTAACTGTTGTTTGTTTTTGTTTACAGTGTTTCGTCCTGTGTTTGTGAGAGTCGGTGCCCTACAGGATTTTTTTTTGAATTGCCTGCTCCTCCTTTGATTTGTCATCATAGCGTTGCTTTCACGCAAGCCTAGGGTCAAAGGCATTCATGTAACTGATAAAAAATCCTTAGAATACTCTTAATAAATACTTTTGGTCCCTTAGTTTATTTTTTTATACATATGTTAGTTTATCTGTCTACTTTCGCGCTTTATCTCTCTCTCTATCTAAGTAAATTATCGTGTGGGTGGATAAGTTACATAGAACAGGTGAAAAATCTGCTTAAGAAGCAAGGCCAACTTAATATGAAAATGCCAACCTTGGCTAATTTCTGTCAAAATTGAAAAGGTCCAATTTAGCAGTAGGGTTGATAAATTCTGAGAGAAAAAGCATGAGTTTTTCTCACTTTCATAAATATATTTAAAGCTTTATATAACTTCAATAGTGAAAGGCATCGAGGTGAAGAAAGTAAGTCTAATGAAGAAAATCCACCTGAAGTTGAAGATTACGATTCCCATGACGTCAGCGATCAGTATGATGATGAAGAAATTGACAGGTACACGTTAATCCTAGTAATATTGCAATTTTGAAAGTCATCATCCGTCGTTCGCAGGCATTTGTTAATTCTCACATCGCGTAAAAATTTAAGCATAATTATCTATTGAAATAACAGAATTTTAATATTTCGCAAAGTAAGTCGCGGTAATCGCGGGTTCTCGGTTCGATTTCGGGGTTGTTAAAGTGTCTGTGTAAACCAGAGGCACTTGCTGAATCTGGGTGTTATTTGTGTTCGTGATTTATATGTTTGTAGACAGCCTCGTGTTATAGATTATACCTAGTATAGCAAAACCGCTGCATAAAAAAGAACAGCTAATTTAGACATAAAAATAACAGAAATTAAATTGTGTATGTCCTTGGATTCCGAAGTCAAACCTCAAACTCTATTTATACTGTTAACCGTAGTCTGTCTTTTCTGGAGAAAATTAAAAGACTATCATATTGTCGATAATAACGAGACCCGATGTTTTAAGGATCATGCAATATGCTGTATCTCTTAGCTTTCAAAATAAAAATTACCAGTGGCTCCGAAAGCTGCTCCACAAGGACGCGCCGGCAAGAAACTCTATAGTTGCTTTTTTCAAGTTACATCGCTTGGTTACACAGCATAGTGAGAACAAGTTTGCCTATCAGGAGACAAGGGTGATAATGAATAAACCCAAGAAATGTAAACAACCAACTTCTAGAAATGTAAACACTGTTAGGTAAATCAAATCTTACTCTATAATCAGCATAGTCCAACCGCAACCACATGTGGACAGGGGTCCACTGGATGATGTAATAGAACAAATGCGTGGACAACCAGAGCTGGAGGAAGAAGAGATGATCTCTTCAGCACATATTTATAAGCCTTCGCGGTCTTACACAGGTAAGGTATCTGAATAGTATGTATTTTACACATTGTAGCAGTCACGGCTTAAAATACTTTTACAGTGGTAGTTCAAATCACAGAGGAGGTCGGATATTACACACAAATGATCGGCATGACACCCATCCAACATCTAGCAGAGCCAGACGTTGCTTATCTAGCAAAATTATTGTACTTGTACATTATATCCGAATAGATCACAGTCTTGCTCCTTGTGGTCGCTTCTATACCCTAACTTCAGATGGCTATACATGGATCTTGTTACACCCTGTATAACTCAGATGGACAAAATTTAGGGTAGTAGACTTGATCTATGAGTACACTTAGACATAAACTACAGAATCTACAGAAAATCTACGTTGATTCTGCTGCTCGATGCTCTGAAACCAATGTTCGGTAGAATGAACACAGATGGTTAAATCTTCGCGTGATTATAGCTAAAAGCCAGCTAAGTATGAGCCGAGTGGATAACATGTACTAGGATCTTATTACTAAAATTGATGATACATCAACATAGATGTTCCGATTATCCAATTGAACGTTGACAAAAATGTTCCACGGTCGCTATTTGTATAACAATAAGGAAGTATTTTTATTATTCCTATATAAAATCTCAATTATTTTGGAACCCAATCAAATCTTCCGGTGTGTGCCTACTCACTCTTATCCTGTCATCAATCATCAACAGCCCATAAATGACCCACTACTGAGTCGGGCCTCCTCGAAATTCATGGAGGGAAATTAGCCTACTGTGCCACGCTGGAAAGACGGATGGGCACAGGGTTTGTATCAAGTTTTCCTTCTCTTGCGGCTAGGTGATCTGCCTCTTGCGTTCCTTAAGTCGCCACTTACGGAACCCACAGGATGGTTTGGTTTGGTGACATTGTGTATTCTAAATCCGCACGGAATAGTATACCTTATCTTATTATATAATACCTATGAATATACGCTTTTACAATACGGTGACAGTTTGCTTAATTTCCAGGTATTCACGCGTTCTGGAAGGGCCAAGGAGACAGAGAGACTATAAGGACGACTCAGGCGATTATAATGAAGCAATATATGGATGCCGACGCTGACCCCTGCCATGATTTTTATCAATATGCGTGTGGGAATTGGCCTGCACTTAACCCAATACCACCCGATAAAGCAGGGTAATAGGGTTTTGCAATTAATGCCAGTAAATAATATGTCAATTAGCATGAATAAAAGTAGAAGTTAATTTAACTATATTAGTCTTGAAAATCCGTGTGGTAGCGGAGTAAGAATACTACCACCCCATATCTTCCCGTGGGTGTCGTAGAAGGCGACTAAGGGACAACAGACGTTGGGCAGCAGCGACGTTCTGTACAAAAACATACCATCCGTACTGCGATCGCCAACCCGCCTGCCAAGCGTGGCGATTATGGCAAACCCCCCCAATGAAAATGATCACAATCAAGAAAACGGCACCCAGTCCCCGTCAGCCCCGCTATTCCTTCGGCCACAGTAGCGGCCAACGTAACGGTGGGTCAGGGGGTGCTAAAAATCTCCGGCAGAGATCCGGCTACCATACAAAACGACGGCTGCACCTGGCAACATACAACACACGGACACTGCGGACTGACGAGAAGATCGTAGAACTCGAGGAAGAGTTGAGCAAGTTGCGATGGGATATAGTGGGGTTGTCTGAAGTCCGAAGAGAGGGAGAGGACACGATAACCCTCAAATCCGGCAACTTGCTCTACTTCCGGGGGGGCGACCAACAGTCCCAAGGTGGTGTTGGGTATATCGTCCACAAGTCCCTTGAGAACAACGTTGTTAAAATCGAGTGTGTCGACCAGGGTGGCGTACCTTATACTCAGAATAACCAAGCGTTATTCGCTGAAGGTCATACAGGTATATGCACCGACCTCGGCACACCCCGACGAAGCGGTGGAGACAATGTATGAGGACATTTCCTCGGCCATACATGGCTCTAGAACGCACTACACCGTTGTCATGGGGGATTTTAACGCGAAACTGGGCAAGCGGAGCGGAGATGAGCTACAAGTGGGGCAATTTGGGTTTGGACACCGGAACCAACGGGGCCAGACTTTGGCTGGTTTTCTGGAGAAGGAGGGACTCTATATGATGAATTCCTTTTACAAAAAACCAGAACAGAGGAAATGGACCTGGTTGAGTCCGGATGGCACCACAAAAAACGAGATAGACTTCATCATGTCGACGGAAAAGCACATATTCAATGATGTCTCCGTGATCAATATGGTCAAAACCGGAAGCGATCACCGCTTAGGACGAGGCCATTGAATATCGACGTTAAGCTTGAAAGGTCGCGCCTGGTGAGGTCTACGCTGCGTCCCGTGCCAGTTCAAATTCAAAACCCGGAGAGCTTCCAGCTCGAGCTGCAAAACCGCTTTATAAGCCTAAGCGTTGACGTAGACGGTTATAATGACGGGTTCGTGGAGACTGTCCGCAAAGTTGGGTCGAAGTTCTGGAAGACACAACGCCAGAAAACGGCCAAAAAGCTCTCGGACCTCACCCTAAATCTCATGGACGAGCGACGGAAAATGGTTCTGCAGTCTACAGATGATGCGACGCAGCTTCGGATGCTCAATAGACAGATATCAAAGTCCCTGAAGCGTGATATACGCCGTGAATCGGCGAATCGGCGAAACACGAATCGTGTTGAAGAGGCTATTGAACGCAACAGGGGCTCCAAGGTTTTTGCCAGGGATCTAACTATTGGACAAAGCCAGCTCGTCAGGCTGAAGACTGATGACGGCAGGATCGTCACGTCGATATCCGAGATTTTGGGTGAGGTCGAGAGTTTCTATGGACAACTGTACACGTCTACACAGGAACCCGTCATAAATCTAGCAGACGACCCACGAGCTAGATTAACCCAGCACTACACAGAAGACCTCCCGGACGTCAGCCTGTGTGAGATCGGGATGGCTCTCGAGCAACTTAAAAACAACAAGGCGGCGGATGATGACGGAATTACCGCAGAACTTCTGAAGGCGGGTGGAGAACCGATCCTTAGGGCCCTTCAGAAGTTATTCAATTCCGTCATACTCGAAGGACGAACGCCAAAGGCTTGGAACAGAAGTGTGGTGGTGCTGTTCTTCAAGAAGGGAGATAACACCTTATTGAAGAACTACAGACCCATCTCACTTCTGAGCCATGTCTACAAGTTGTTCTCGAGGGTCATCACGAATCGACTCGCGTGCAGGCTTGATTTTAACGCTACGGCAGGTTATACAGAAGACCGAGGAGTATAACCTGCCCCTTTGTCTGGCGTTCGTGGACTACGAGAAAGCCTTCGATTCGATCGAGACGTGGTCGACTATCGGTACATCGAAGTGTTGAAGTGCTTGTATGAAAACGCCACCATGCCAGGACTAGACCTCGAAACCGATCCAGTTGTAGCGAGGTGTTAGACAGGGAGACGTTATCTCTCCGAAACTGTTCTCCGCTGCACTGGAAGATGTTTTCAAGGTTCTGAACTGGAAAGGGCTGGGCATTAACGTGAACGGCGAGTACATCACTCACCTTCGATTCGCTGACGACATAGTCGTAATGGCTGAGACCATGGAGGGCCTCACTACGATGCTCGATGGCCTCTGTGGAGCCTCCGAACGAGTCGGCCTTAAGATGAACATGGAGAAGACGAAGATCATGTCTAATATCCATGTCCAAGCCACTCCTGTTAACATCGGAGGTTCTACCCTCGAAGTTGTTGACCATTACATTTACCTGGGACACACTGTCCAGTTAGGTAAGTCCAACTTCGAGAAAGAGGTCAATCGTCGGATCCAACTCGGCTGGGCAGCGTTAGGGAAGCTGCGAAAGATCTTCTCGTCCACAATACCTCAGTGTCTGAAGACAAAAGTCTTCAACCAATGTGTGTTGCCAGTGATGACATATGGAACTGAGACGTGGTCCCTCACTATGGGCTCCATCAGAAGGCTCAAAGTCACCCAAAGGGCAATGGAGAGGGCTATGCTTGGAGTTTCCCTGCGAGATCGAATCAGAAATGAGGAGATACGCAGGAAAACCAGGGTCAGCGACATAGCCCACCGGATTGCCAACCTTAAGTGGCAGTGGGCAGGGCACATAGCTCGCAGGACCGACGTCCGATGGGGCAGAAAAGTCCTCGAGTGGCGACCGCGTTCCGGAAGGCGCAGTGCTGGTAGGCCTCCCACACGGTGGACCGACGACCTGGTTAAGATCGCCGGAAAGCAGTGGATGCGGGCGGCCCAGGACCGGCCTTTGTGGAAATCCTTGGGGGAGGCCTATGTCCAGCAGTGGACGTCTTTTGGCTGAAATGATGAGTCTTGAAAATGGTAACTACTAAATCACAAATTTCAGGTACGACACTTTCGAGATGCTAAGAGAAAATTTGGATACTGTCCTTAAAGACATTTTAGAGTCCAAAGATGGCAAAGAAGTTCCCAGCGTATACCCAGGTCCACACTTAGATCTGTCAGAAAACTTTTTACAATCAATTGACTATCACAAAAAGGAAATGTTTCACGTTGACAAAACAAATGCCAAGCGCCAATTAGCTAAGCCTGGTAGTAAAGACGTCATTACACGTTTACGCAGATATTTAGAAAAAAAGTATAATGATTCCGTTACTACAAAGCCCATATTCAATCACAAACTACATAAATACGTTCCAAAGACTGGAAAAGACTTCAAAAAGAGGATGAAAGGGTTCAGTAAAAACATTACTGTGAAACGCAAAAACACAAGAGATTCTGTAAATAAGAAGTCCAAGATAAAAAGCGAACAATTTAGTTTTAGGAGAAAATTACAAATGTATAATAAATTTCGTAGAATCAAAAGGGATATTCTAAAATTAAAACCTATAAACAGTCAATTTATAGAGGAACATGACCTTGCAAATGGTGATGCCACATTAAAATCGAAGTTCCTATACAAATCTTGTATGAACCATGAGACTCTTCAGAAACGCGGTCACCAACCTTTATTGGACTTGCTGCAGCTTTTAGGTGGTTGGCCTATATTAGATGCTTCATGGAGATCAACAAATTTTGACTGGTTGGAACTTATGGCTAACCTAAGATTATATAATAACGATATTCTCATATCGGAATGGGTCGGTCCTGATATTAAAAACTCGGAGGAACCTGTCATTCAGTTTGATCAAGCTAGTCTCGGTAATTAATCCTCTATAGTTAGATAGATATTCTTTAATGCACATTTACATAAAAGGAGCAACAATACATTATATGTATAGAAACATGAGTACAGTCCATCCATCCACGCAGCCATCGCCTATCATCCCTATCACATCTGTTAGCTCATAAATGACGACTGGACGATGGAGTTTTGCTTGAATTACTAGGGTGTCTAACACCACCTTTGGTTAAATCAAAGGATTAATAATGTTAAAAACCCTAGTAATTATTATTTATTGTACTGTCTGGTGTATAAATAAAACATTATTTGTAGGTTTACCAACACGAGACTATTTTTTACAAGAATCAAATAGAGTATATCTGGAAGCTTATAAAAAATATTTGGTAAAAATAGCAATGCTCCTTGGAGGCGACGAGAAACACGTGGCTGATGGAGCTGATAAACTCTTGGAATTCGAAATCAAGTAAGGCAAATACAAAACGAGCAGTCATCGTGAAATAGTATACTGAAATATCGAATAAATAATATTAGGCATAGAATAAAGACAAAGGTGTGTGGGAAATAATTAAAGATACCTATATTAATACGTGAAGGAAACTTTGTACCCCTTTTTACGTGCGTGGACGGAGGAGTATTGAAATTTCCCACACTTATAGTTTTTATAGAGAAGGGGTGCAGAATCCTAATATTAATCATTTTATGTAAAGGTCTGTGGCCAAATTGAGAATTGAAGTATATTTAAATCAATCATGGCCGAAATTCTACCGCTAGGTGACCACTAGTTAGTAATAATTTCGTAGTACTGAAGATTGACCGCAGTGGCGAATCTTGGGAGAGGCTTATGTCCAGCTGTGGATTTTGGGTAACGGTGATCTTTATCAGTACGCTTCATTCCATTAGTACGCCAAATTACAATTATTGACTACGCTTGTTCATTTTTCTAGATTAGCAAAAATAACCTCAGCTCCAGAAGACAGAAGAAATATATCGGAGCTTTATCGACGGATGCCTCTGAAACAGCTCGAGGAACTAGTGCCCGAGGTTAAGTGGAAGCGATACTTATGCATCGTGATGAACAGGACAGTTGGTGACGATGAAACTGTAGTTTTATTTGCCCTAAGCTATGTTAAGGTGAGGATGTTTCTAGATTCCAGCTGATTTATCGTATCTGTCATATTAAGACAATATGGGCGATGTGTGGGTGAGGCAAAAACGAGCAAAGACGTCCATTGCTGGACATAGGCCTTCCCAAAGATTTCCACAAAGGCCTCCCAGACGGTAGACCGATGACCTGGTTAAGGTCGCTGGAAAACGATGGATGCGGGCGGTCCAGGACCGGCCTTTGTTGCGTACTTATCAGCAAATGTCAGACAGTGACTTGGCGTAGTCTGATCCGTAGCTTTAAAAACAGATCTCTTTAATGTAATATTTTTTTTTTGTATTTCGATTCTGGTACATTATTTTCAAGACGTGGTTAACAAGCTGACACGCTGATATTTTATATTGTTGACAGCATCTTGTGGAATTAATTAAAGCAACTAAACCCGATGTTCTCTCAAATTACCTGCTATGGAGATTTGTGAGACATAGAGTTACAAATCTCGACGACAGTTTTCAGTCAGCCAAACAACAGTGAGTACAATATTAAAGTAATAAACATACATATAAATTTTATGATTAATGATATTATCCTTTGGTCAATCAAATAAACTAAATTATAGGTGATTAATCCACCTAACATGGCAGATCGCACAACAATAAATTTTAGTAAAGGTAATCCAAAAAGTGAGAAATTCATTCAACTTCTATTTATAAAAGTTCAAAAACAAAAGATACTTGATCAATTTCATCATGACAAGGTTTGTTCACTCGATCAGGTTCTACTACTTATTGTTCGGAAGAGAACAGGCTCCTCCCCGATGGAAGAACTGCGTCTCCCAAGTCAATTCCAACATGGGAATGGCTCTCGGCTCCATGTTCGTTCGCAAATACTTCGATGAGACGAGCAAGAACGATACTCTTACGATGACTCGGGAGATCCAACAGTCGTTTAGGGAATTGTTGCACATGACTGGCTGGATTGACGATAACACCAAGAAGTTAGCTGCACATAAGGTAGATTTAGAATACACAGTGTCATCAAACCATTATACTCTTAGAGTGTCGTAAGACACGACTGAAGGAAAGCAATAGGAAGACAACCAACGTACAGTCCGCGCTAATCTTTATGGCCGCACTGAATGTAGCCGCATTACGCTGCGCAAAACACAAAACCAGGTATCAGCGGGACTTACGCGGGGCATGGAGGCTAGGCACCCCCGCGCGCGCCCGCCGTTACCCACCCGCAAGCGCCCTCGCACTGGCGCATTAGTGTGAGTGAGCTACGTTCGTATGGGTTCAAACATTTACGATGCGCAAGTTCGTATCCAGGGTTACATTCAGAGCGGCCATAAAGATTGGCGCGGATTGTATGGGGCCATCCTGTCTGACCACATTTTGAAACCATGTATAATTTCCCTTTACCAATTTGCATGAGGCCCGACACAACTTTTGGCAAATTGAGACCAAAAAAGTTTTTATGAAGATGAGGTTTTCTCGAAGTACAAGTGCATGTTTGAGTCCTTGCGGATGTAAATGAGATTCTTAATTCGGTTTTGATTTTGAAGGTTGACGCTATGATGTTGAGGATCGGTTATCCAGATTTCATTCTCAATAAGAAGGAACTAGACGAGAGGTACAAGGAAGTGATAATACACCCGGACAAATATTTTGAGAATACCCTCAACATACTTCAGCACTTGACTAAAATGGAGCAGGCCCGGTAGGAAAAAACAATTTTATTATGTTTTAAAACATATTCAAAGATATACCCCAAACCTGCTGTTTCCTATTGAAGTGGCAATCCAACATGATGCAATTACCAAGCTGTCAAAATGTAATCTGCTAATTTGAAAAGTTCTTGCTTAATTCTCGTGTTAAAACCATGTGGCGTATGTTCCGAACTGATTCTTTCTTTTTATTTTTTTCAAGCAAAATTCAAAGACCCTCTCGGAATCGAATACGGGACCCGTTAATCCAAAGGCGGTAGATACCGCCTTTGGATTAACGGTAGCCCCTAGACCAACTGACACTATTATGCAGTAGGTTATCTATATTCGATTTTGACGCTATTGAATTAGTAATTTTGACCACAAGTATTTAATGGTTCACCGTTCTTACAACTGGTATTTATAAATATGTCCGATAAAAAAGCGAACTATTTACTTACTTGTTTTGGCAATTACTTGTGAACATTTATTAATATGAAAATACCGCCTTGTAAGCAGAATATCAAAAAACAACTAATGGTGATGATGTGTGCCTCCTCTTCCCATTGATTTTAGAATTCCGGTGGTATTAGGTAAACAAAATACATGGTCTTGTTTTCAGAATTGGTAAGCCAGTGAACAAAACTTTATGGAATACCGCTCCAGCTGTTGTCAATGCATATTACAGTCGCAACAAGAACCAAATCATGTTCCCAGCTGGGATACTGCAGCCCCCGTTCTACCATAGGCATTTCCCGCGATCTTTGAACTACGGCGGCATCGGAGTAGTCATTGGTTTGTTATTTTTCAAATGTTTGTAATTTAATAGAATATAACTACTATTACTTCTCAGCGCATAAATTACACACTGCTGGATCGGGCTTTCTCCAATTACATGGAGGGTAATTAGCCTACTGTGCCACGCTGGCCAGGCGGGTTGGCATAGGGTATTGGGCTTTCCCCATCGACTGTGCTGCTGGTGAGAACCCCGCGCTTATTTTACGTCAGCTGTCAAATTGTCAATGTCTTAGTAATTTGTATCTTAAATTTGTCAGTATTTCTTTTTTCTGTTATTAATATTATTATATTTTTTTTTAATTCTTATGGCGTAGACGCTAATACTTTTTACGTAATGCTGTGTTATATCAACTTTTTTATATTTACTGTATTTATTGTATGTATTTAATATAATAAGAATCTTGTAATGATATTGTTTGTTTATTATAGTCTTGTAGTGATACCCAGCTGTCCGATACCCGTGTAGTCGCTCAAGGGCCTAGCAGAATACCACCGTCATCTACTGCTATGATGTGGCTTAAGCTGAGCTATGGCCCTCTTTTGTTCTCACAAAACAGTATATTTAAAAATTTGTTATTGTTATTTAATTTGTAATATTCCTTTTTTATTTTATTTTAGTTGTAATTCTTTGTGTCTTTTGTGCCTAAAGATGTGAGAACAAAATAAAAAACGTTTCTTTCTTTCTTACCTTGCTGTGATGTGGGAGCTTGTGTGCTTTCATCATCTGTTAAGGCCACACCGGCTCCGGCCATGCCGGGTGGGCCGCTGGGGTTTTAGTGGGTAGTCGAGTGTTCCGGAGTCCCAAATAGCCGCTGACCGGGAACTGCTTAATGCTTACCAGCGGTAGGTATGCATGAAGCAGTTCCCCAGCGAAAAATAGGGATTTCGGCTTTATGATTTACCTTTGCCTAACACACGAAACATTAACCTACTAATAACTACAAAATTAAAGTGGTTAGGGACTTCTACCGTAATTTGCATATAAGAAATGCAGTTATAGATAGTGATAGAAGAAATAATAGTGTTAGTTATAGCATGTCGCGGGTTCGATCCCCGTACGGAAGAAATATTTGTACGACCTACAAGTATTTATTCCGGGTATGTCACATGTATGTATTTACAAAAAAAATATAAATAGTTTATCTATCTCGTTACCATAACACAAGCATTAAGTTGCTTAGCTTGGGACGAGATGGCGTTGTGTGAAATGTCCAAGGATATTTATTTATTTATTTATCTTCGCCAGGTCACGAAATCACCCACGGCTTTGACGACAAAGGTCGACTGTTCGATTGTGATGGGAACCTTCACAGGTGGTGGTCTGATTCGGCTATCGAAGCATTCCATCGCAGGGCCCAGTGTCTCATTGACCAATATGGACAGTATGTTGTGCCTGAAGTCAATATGAAGCTTAATGGAGTCAACACTCAGGTACCAACCTAAAAATCGTCGTTTCCGCCCACCTCCTCCAAATTCATGGAGAGAAATTAGCCTACTGTGCCATGCTGGCAAGACGGGTTGGCACAGGGTTTATATCAAGTTTTCCTTCTCTTGCGGCCATGTGATTTGCCTCTTGCTTAGAAGGTAGGAAAGATGGAAGGTGTCTTTTATGCGGTAGTATAGAAGTAATAATAATTATCTCTATGATCAGGATTGTAGTGGTATTTTAGGGTGAGAATATAGCAGACAATGGAGGCGTGAAGCAGGCGTTTCGTGCTTATCTACGATGGTTGCAACGCCATGGCACCGACGGAGAAACTCTACCAGGACTGAATCACACTCACACACAATTATTCTTCCTTAACTTTGCACAGGTGGGTGTTTTTTCAAGTTTATTTTATACTTGCTGTAGGTACCCAGCGCTCGTTGCTACGTCACTAAAATATTATTTTTTCATCAACCTCGCTTTTTGGTGGAATTTGGTAAATTCTTAGCTGACCTCTACTCGGTGAAATGAATATTCCTACCAAATTTTCTAGGTCATAAGGTTCCAGAGATATCGTGTCAAAATACCAGTATAGACACATGCAAAGTATAGACCCGACAAAAGAAATGTTTTTGTTGTAAAATTTATGAATTTGAACATATTCCGCCATAATTTAGATCTTAGATCACGGGTTTCAGCCCCTCATTTTAAGCCAGTTTTATCACACAGTAGGTAAAGCGATGTTTCCAGGACAATGATCAAAAACTTATGATCCAAGTAAGCCGTTGTCTTAAGGCTAACCGCCGCAAGGCTTTCAAGAATTTCGAAGAAGCAAACATTAGGTGTGACATATGTAGTGTTTACGTTAACAATTTAAGTAGTGAACACGTGCAAGCAATAAATACCGGAACCTTTTGTTTTTGTTTGTCTTTCAAAATTCACTCATTGACAAACCATTTTATGTTATAGAGGTTGTGGAAACATTTCTTTAAGTTACTGAGGGCCAATACAGAGATTACTCATTTAAGTTATAGATGTTGCGTATTTTAAGTTATAGAGGTTTTGGGCGCTGATGGGAAAGGAACAAACTATTTTTTGAAGTTATAGAGGTTTTTAAGTTACCGAGGTTCTAGTGTAATACAGGGGAGTCGTGCAAAAATGTATGGAAGTGCGGTATAAATTATTTTTTGTTAATACATGTAGCTTTTGATATGTTATAAGAATTTTTGCCATTTATTTTCACCTTCGACGAACCTATAGGAGGTTGTTATGTAAAGATTATGTAAAAAATATTTTAATTAAATTTTCTACTTTAGGTTTGGTGTGGTGCAATGCGACCAGAGGCAATGCGAAATAAACTAAAAACCGCCGTACATTCTCCGGGGCGATTTCGGGTAATTGGAACCCTATCAAACTCACACGACTTCGCCAGGGAGTTCCAATGCCCACCCGGATCGCCAATGAACCCTAAAGAAAAGTGTAGTGTTTGGTGAGAGTGACATGGGCGCATAACATATAAGTGTGAAGCGCTGTATTTTGAAATATTCTAAATGTAACATGCCAGTTTTTCGGCCTGTAGCATCATAGTTTCTGAATGGATTAATAAGATATTTTTTTAATTCAATTAGTGTTTGAGAAAATCGGCTTTTTTATACTTCTGCTGACACGATAGACCCATGATCACGTGAGTGACGCACCGTAATATACGATGATCGGGTCTAAAATATTCTGTGTGCTATGTAATTTATGGTTATTTTTTCAGTAACCGAGTTGCGTAAGAGAGGCTGGTCCAGTTATGTCCTGCCGAAACGTATTGTTACGACATTTTTTTAATAGGAAGTAAATGACCAAAGAGAATCGTGATATTTTATATTCCTAGTATATTTTGTACTGTTGTAGTAATAGTTGTTACTAGTATTTACTTTGTAGTTATTTTGTAAGCCATTTTTCCATTACAATATTTACGTCATATTTTTTTGTTATTTTATTATCCCGATTTTCAGTTAAATCACTGCATTGCAAATATTTTATGTGTTGTATTTATTTTTCGTTGCAAACCGTAACATTCAATGTCGAACGGACATTTATGAAAGAAATTTGTGTGTCTTTATTAAGCGTACTTAACTTTATTACTTAGTTATAAAAGGGTTTATATCTTTAATAAGGATTTTATATAAATGCCAGTATGGTATTTAACTAGCTGCTGCCTACGGCGTCAGTTGCGTCGATCTTTATATGGAAGAAAATAATAAAAAAAACAAGTGAAACTAACAATAGGTACTGCCTTTCAAACTTTCAAATTTATTCCTCTACCCACATTAGTGATCGTGAAGAGAGCTAAATTAAACTTCGTTTGCGTTAAGAATGCCATGATCCACCATTATCCTCCAGCCTAGCCACATCCCTTAAGCAATCAATTCGTTCCTTATTATAAAGTCAAGCTGTGACTAGTTGCACACATACTTTCGAACTCAACGGTGATGCCCTGTCCTTTGTGGCTATCCTGCAGTTGCCCTGATGACTCGCTGCATTCTTAACGCAAACAAACTCTTAGTAAGAATCGGTCAACAATTTTCAATAATATCTAAGTGTCAATTTAGGTAAGTCCTTAGTAAACATAGTTCTGCACTTCAACGCTCTGCACATCTTCGTTACTCCAAAGAGTTTCTACCACATACTGCGAGCTTTGGGAGCACAAGGTGAAATCGCGCCGTTCCCACCGAGACCTTACTAGGCGCGCTATCTCGAACCACATTCTAGCCTCAAGCACTGGGAACAAGAAATAAATTCGATTGATAATTCTTCAACTAGAGTACGCTATACACCACGATATATCATGTACAAATGCGAGAATTACCAAAAAGTCCTGCACCGCGATAGCGAAGTTGAAGAGCAATTCGCACGGCTAAAAAATCCCCGACTTCATTTATCGGGAGATTTGCGCCGCGGCCCTCTGCCAGATATACCAACTCATGTGGTTGGTACCCCCATTGGATGGATGGATGATGGGGTAATCATTTGTTAAAACATACCTTAAGCTGGATTTTCACTAAGAGATATACCCCGCGGTTGCCTTTTACAATGCACAATGATGAATCACGTCCAAACTGAGTGCGCCACGGCGCGCAGTGTGCTAACGGTGTGCGGGGAAATGACACAGTGTGAGAGAGGAGATGATGGCTAAAATATCTTAAAAATATCGGACGAAACACATTTACTTTCTAAATGCAAAACGGTAAAATAAAAACTCACAGAATAGGAAAGAGAATGCAGTCAAGAACAGCGGGTTGACGTTCCCATCGACTATGGCAATCGTGTATATCAGTGCCCCAGCTGTTGGAGCCTGACGGAGGAACAGGCCTCGCAATGTAGCCCCCAACCAGGGTAGGAACAGATATTCTCTAGTTGGTGAGCGCTGGTGCAGAAAAAATAACTTTACAATCCTCAAGAAAATTGCAGTCAAATTAAGCTGTGTTATTAGAAGTAACACCCATTACTCTAAATATAAATACTTCAATCGAATCAATAATCAATAAATAGTATAAAACAAAGTCGCATTCTTCTGTCCGTCCCTATGTATGCATAAATCTTTAAAACTACGCAACGGATTTTGAAGCGGTTTTTTTTAGTAGATAGAGTGATTCAAGGGGAAGGTTTATATGTATAACCCACCCCCGCTTTGCACGGGCGAAGCCGGGGCGGGCCACTAGTATTATATAAATGCGAAAGTCGTGTGTGTTACGTTTTCGGAATGAACAACGGCAATCATTACTAAATGATCCATACCTACGTACTAACATAGGCTTGGATTCTTTTTTACTTGAAGAGGCTTGAACTTGAAGAGGCTAAATAGGGAACAAATCTGAATGTCGAGGTAAACAATGTGTCCATAATAACATGAGTACTTATTAAATTTGCCAGCCATAAAATCAGGAATAAAACAATCACAATATTAGGCATTAGAAGCCCACTGCTGGACTTATGTCTCCCCCCAATATTTCCACATACGCCAGCAGTGAGCCTCCTGCTTCTAAAGGTTTCTGCTGACATTAACCAGGTTATCGGTCTACCGAGGGGGAAGCCTGAGCAAAGTTCTACGTAAAAAATAAATACCACGTAAAGCGAGTTCAAAATCATAGTTGTGCTAATTAACACAAGAATAAGATCTGACGCCTCCAAGCTCCACATCACTCCTGAAACAAGGTAGGTAAGTACATATTAGTCAACATTAAACAAAATAAGGCCGTGTGATGACGGTTTAGAAAAAAAATGACATCCCGAGGGTGTCTTAAGATCCGACAAAAGGAAATAACAAGGCTGATAACCCGCAAGAGAAGGACGGATTTAAAATACGCAGTGTCACCAACCCATACCATCCCGAGGGTGTCGTAAGAGGCGACTAAGGGAACAAAAAAGGCGGCCTAACCTAACGTAGCCGCAAGAGACGGAAAACTTGATACAAACCCTGTGCCAATAAATATCCTTGGACATTTCACACAACGCCATCTCGTCCCAAGCTAAGCAACTTATTGCTTGTGTTATGGTAACGAGATAGATGATAAACTACTTATATACATTTTTTACCAACCACTAGACCAACTGACACTGTATTAAACCGGCGACCTTAACCAGGTCATCGGTCCACCGTGTGGGAGGCCCACCAGCTTTTAGTACCTTTACTGTATTATTAAAGTTACTAAAACTTTCAATATCGGCAATCAATACCTTGATTGACGATGTTGACTCTAATAAATTTACGTTGGAGTTCCTAGTGCTGCAGACGCCTATAGGCGACGGAAACCAACCATTAGCGACTTATTCGGCGGGCTCGTAAGCGTGGTCTTACCTAGCGATCCAATAAAGAAAGAACAAACTTGACTTACTGCTGACATCAATTTCGTCAATATATAGCTTATCTTCTTTACTCAGCAGTACCTCATGTAGGTCGTGAGCTAGAGGTTGTTTGTCGAACGTCACGATTTCAAACTTCACATTAGCAACAAGTCCAAAGAAGAAACACACTGCAGCCAGAAATGTGGGCGACAGTGAAGGTCTTTTGCTATTGACGTTAAGCTTATCGGCACGACCAAATCTCTTCTCTCTCATATAATGCATACTCGTTTCTATGTAGTCAATAATTGCACCTAAGATAGGAACCGTTGATTTTGAATAAGTCATATGTTTAGGAATCATGGGCTTATTTACTTGTGCCATTTTCAGAAAATATAACGGTTTTGTAACCTATAAAATTTGAAATAATTTCCTTGTTTAATCAATGTTTGTAATTTTTGTGGTATCCTGATAGAATTTAGGTTTTTAACGCCAGACCGACATAAACCACTGAAACGACGACCAAAGATAAACACAATTTAAGCTTCTATTCTGTTTTACAATTATTTTCTTTTTGTCTATTGTATACCTGGGTACGGTATAGAAGGCATATAATATTTAAATATTGTAGGCTCAGAACGGGTATCCAACATTTCGAAGTCTAACGTTACTTCCGTTGTCTCCCTGTCTAGTTATTTAATTACATTTAAATGAAAAAAAAGAAATTAAAATTAGTTAAAACACTTTTTTCGTGAATTTATCGCGTATTTAATTCCCAATGTTTCTAATGCTTTGCAGCAATCGTGGTCACGAGAGAGAATATATCGCTTCAATTGTATAGAAAACAGTAAATCTACCACCTAGATTTAGTTCATTGTTTAACTCATTGTCGATGTTCAGCGGTAAAGCAGATGTGTCGAGTTTGAGATTTAAACGATTTGATAACAGGATCTCACACAGATAGTACTAGCCCATCATCCTCTTTTAAGATTTGAGGGGTTCCCCCTCTCGACTGTGCTGCTAGCTTGCCGTGGTGAAGGCTTGTGTACCTTCAGGATCCGTTGATTTCAATAACATCGCTAATCATTCTGGGTATGTATGCGAGGATGAGAAGTTTATCAAAATGTACAATGGATGGTCATATTAAAAGTCTGCAGACACAAACTGCAGACTTAGTCGATCGTTTGTTCTTCATGTCAGCTTAATTAATGTTCTCTATTGCCAATGCTTCTCTTTGTTTGCGCAATGTATGATAATCTGCGCTAGCAGTCAAGTTTGTAAACACAAGTCTTGGGATAGTTGTAGCGTTTGCTACAGTTTGTGCGTTTGCGACAGTTTGTAGCGTCTTGGGATGTTTGACTTCACTTAAAAGTTGACTGACCTCCCTGTGTTGCATGCATTCGTGGGAGTTTGAGATTGTTGTTTTGCGAATTAAGTTTAGTATACAATGTTGACTAATCTTATCATCAACAGTCAACAAAACTTATAAAATCATATCTATTCCAACACGCATTTACGTAAGTGGATTTTAGCTTTGATAATGTAATTGATATTTTGTTTGTATTGTTACTTCATTTGTTCAAGGCACGCAGTTCCATACGAATATGGTTAAGGCGCGTAAATATGTCGTTAAAAAAGGGTTTCAAGAATTGCCCAATATGAGTATGTAATTATGAAATAGTTACGGTAGAGCTCACCCCTATTCAAGATGCTGAGATACTTGTTAAGTCCGAGTGGATAAGCGTCGAGCCAAACAATTTTTTCCACACTGCCCCGGTACCGTATGATCAGTATGGTTTCCAAGTTGAAATTGTTGAAGACTCAAGAAACCAGAAGTTCCCCGTGGGTACGCGAGTTGTATCGCATAAAGGTTGATGTGATTATTTCAAAGCAGATCCTAGTGAACCAACAGCAACCCTTCAGGAAATAATATACAAGTTGCCTGAAATGAAAGGCTTGTCTCCTTCTCTGGGAGTTGCAACTGTGGGCATGCCAGGAGCTACAGCATATTTTGGTGTTCTAGAGATTTGTAAGCCAAAACCTGGAGAAACGCATGTAGTGACAGGTGCTGCTGGAGCGGTCGGTTCCGTCGCCGGATAGGAAAGATAATTGGCTGCAGAGTCATTGGTTTTGCTGGGAGCGATGAAAAAGGTCGATTTCTTGAAGACGAGTTGGGGTTCGATAAGGCATTAACTATAACACAGAAGATATCGGTTGGTTCTAAAAGGTTCAACAGCGCCAATTGGTGTAGATTGTTTTTTCGATAACGTAGGTGGAGAACTTAGCAATATCATAATCTATCATATGAACACGAATGGAAGAGTTGCAGTGTGTGGTAGCATTTCCGTATATGAGACTGTACTGCCGAAGGTAAGGGACGGTCCTTTCTGGTTTTCGGAGATGATTGATTAGTTACCCAAAGGAACTCTTCTGAAGCCTGCAATAGTGTTTAAACAATTGAAAATTGAAGCTTTTTTCGTTTGGCGATGTCTTCATCTTTGGTCAGAAGCGTTCACACTAATCGTGGATTGGATTAAAAGTGGTCAGCTGAAGCATGTAGAGCAAGTTACTGAAGGTTTTGAATAAGGGAGAAAATTTAGGAAAGGCTGTCGTCAACATTTTGTAGTCTAGCATTTAATCCCCTTGAATTTGCAGTCAAGGCTCTAATTTGAGTGTATGAAATTATCGAATTTCTTGATAGGATTCTGTTAATGCAGTGGACTCTCGTTAAATCGAAACTCGACGGAATCTTAAAATATTACAAATTATCGAGTGTTTGAAATATCGAATGGTTCAAAATAGATCACTCGTCAAACATTTATACTTTCTACGGATGACCAATAGACAATTTTGCTCGGTATACTTACCAACGAAAGAGTAACAGTAACTACTGTTTACTAAAACAAACCAATTCGTGATAAAAGTTTTAACTTGTCGCAAAATGTACTTACAATATTTCCGCCTCCTTCTCTCTGCAACTTTGAATTATTGTGGAGTGTTGGATGTCGTTGCGTTCGAACTAACATAACGCTTCATTTTGTTATATAACAATGATTTTGTTCGTTCGAATTACCAAGTGCATAAAAATGTATTAATTCTGTTTGAAATAATATAGAGATTTTGTAGGGAACTCGTAATAACTTTGAATTATAGAGAGGTTTGAATTAACGAGTGTGGGCTGTATACTCATAGTTTTTGCGCCACGTCCGCAACAAGAAGTTCATAATTATTTTACCGTAATTCTATTTTTTTTTAAACTCTCCATTTCTTGTAATGGAATAATTGTGTTGTTATTTCGTAATTTATTAAATACATTTTGACGTTGCGGATACGGACGCATCAGACTTGTCCTGACTGTAACGACACAAAAATAAAATAATACCTATCGACGAATAAAACTATATAAACTACTACTATACTACGAATAACTTTCTATTTAAATAGATTTACAATTTGACTTCGCAGACGTTATATTACCACGTAAAAAATTTTACCTACCAAATACACACAAAACATAATCGATCAAGCAAGCCGTTTCCTCGTTCGATAAAAAAACACAGTCATGAGAGTGGTGCAACATTTTTCGCTCTACTAAACGAGGCGGTCCAAGACCCCAGAGTCGCGGAGCATGCAACGGGGGAGCCGAACCCGTGGCCCTGTTTCCGGCGGTCGGGTTGGGACGCAACTTTCCACCTTCACGCGCCCCGGAGTCCCACATAACCCGGCCAGTACACAGAAGTCCGGGTATCCATGATTACCGCCAAAAAAACAAAGGGGTGTAACATTTCACTGAGGTACTACAGACAGGGATGCATAAAGCGTAGCGTAGGTATCAGATTTGGCAGATGTACCAAAATACTTGGATCTATGTTGAAAGCAACTTTTCTTTGTTCCATACAAAAATAAAGAAATTGTTTTTGTTACCCCGCGCACGACCTTCCCCCGACCCAAAGTCTTAAGGTCTGGGCAAACAGCGGACGGGGCGGGACGGCGACGCGACGCTGGCGGGACGTGAAGAGTTGTAATGTATTAGTTAATGTAGAATAGGTCACATAGAGCCGTCGCGCTCGGCGCGAGAGTAGCGGTCGCGTCGCGACGGCTCTATGTGACCTATTCTCCATTAACTAATACATTACAACTCTTCACGTCCCGCCAGCGTCGCGTCGCCGTCCCGCCCCGTCCGCTGTTTGCCCAGACCTTTAGTCTTTTCTTAAATACATTAATTGATGGGGACTCCTTGACATGTTTAGGTAAACTATTATATAGCTGTGCTCCCTCATATGTTATATTTTTCTTACCGTACTGTTGTGTTCTAATCATTGGTAAGTCTATGTTACCTTTTCTTCTAGTGCAATAGCGATGAGTTTTAATTTTAAAAGTAATTTGTGTATGTATGTTTTTTGTTAAAATTTTCTTTATTAAAATAAATGTTTGGTATAAAAAAATGTGCTTAATATTTAGTAGTTTAGTTTTACTGTAGATTTCCTTTGTTGGTGTTAAGTAATTAAAGTTGAACAAAGTTTTAATAACTTTGTTATATGTAATGTGTAAGTTTTGTAAGTTGGTATTTGCGGTTTGTCCCCAGATCTGTATCAAATACTCAAGATGAGGCTTAATTAAGGTGTCATGTATAGTGTGACGCAGTCTTAGAGGTACACATTTTGCAATGTTTCGTAAGGCACCAGTCAGTGGAATTATTTTTGATCTAACATATTCTATGTGGTATTTAAAGGTCAATCTATTATCTAAAATCAAGCCTAAATATTTCTCATGGTTCGATCTTTGTAACTGTTGAGAGTCAATAGTCAGGGGCGGAAAATTTGGAATTTTTTTATTTTTTGCAGTAAATATTACATATGAAGTCTTATTTATGTTGGTTGTTAATAGGTTTTTCTTGAGCCATGAATCTAGAGTATTGAGGTCTTGTTGTGCTTCAGTAACAATATTATGAATTGAATTGCCAAAATAAAATAGACATGTGTCATCCGCATAAAGTGATATATGATCTGTTAGCCCAATGTTACATATGTCATTAATGTATATCAGAAATAACAATGGACCCAAAACCGATCCCTGTGGCACCCCGTGGCTTATTTTGACATATTGACTTTCACAATTTTCAAGTTTTACGACTTGATATCTATTTGTTAGGTAACTTTCTAGTGTTTTATGAGCTTTTGAAGTAACACCGATACATTTCAGCTTTTGTAGTAATATAGAATGACTGATTGTATCAAAAGCTTTTTTAATATCAATAAAAACTCCCATAACTACGTGTTTCTTTTCAATATTATTTTTAATTTCAGTTACCAGATCAATCGTAGCTGATAGTGTGCTAGAATTAGGACGAAACCCATATTGACGTTTATCTAGAAAGTTTATGTTGTTTAAATGTGTAAATAAGCGAGCATACAACACCTTTTCAAATATTTTAGATAATACAGGCAGCACGGAAATAGGACGGTAATTGCCAGGATCAGTCTTGGTTCCTGATTTATATATAGGTGTCACTTTTGCAATCTTAAGACTATCTGGAAAGGTGCCCATTTCGAGACAACCATTTACATACCATCTTGTTAAATTACCAACAATAAGATTTTTTATACATTTGATAGCCTTGGTAGTAATTCCATCTATGCCAGAGCTAGTGTTAATATCTAAATGGTCGATTATTTTAATGATTTCGTCTTCTGTGCAAGGTCGCATTTCTGATAGTGTATAGCTAGAGATATTTGTAATATTAGATGTACCTGTGTTGTGCAGGTTAGGATATTTTGTTTGTATTTTTTGTGCTAATGTAGCACCAATGCTAGCGAAGAAATTATTGAAAGTGTTACAAATTTCTGTGCCATCTTCTATTGTTTTATTATCAATTATAAGTTTTGGGGGAGCACCTCCATGATCAATCTTATTTTTTGCTAGGCTGTTAATCAATTTCCACATTTTCTTCGGTTTGTTGTGACATTTTGTAAACGCTTCATAGTAATATTTTTTCTTTTCTGAGTCCATGGCCTTACCAACTTTTACTTTAGCGTCTGCAAGTTTCGTTTTTAATTGTTCATTATTGGGTTCTAATAGATAACTATGCCATAGTTGATAGTTGAAACATCAGCCAGATCTAGTCAACAATAGTAACCTTCTAATGCCCGAGCCAACCGACTCCCAGCCACAGCGCCTGTTCACAAGCATACGCATGCGGCAGCCATCGCCCTCCTCAACCATGTTGCAGGGAAGAGAACGACCCGTCGCACGACGCCGCCACCTTGACCCGCAGCGCCCGATGTCGTTGCTCTTGTCTAGGGTCATGTAGCACATGACGCCAGGGTCGTCTCCGCTTCGTTTACCTTAAAACTATAACTTGTGATTCTTCTTTTCTGCCCATAAATGACCCACTGCTGAGTCGGGCCTCCTCCAACTACAAGGAGGGTAATTAGTCTACTGATTCGTTTCGTATTAACTGTTTTGTTTATTGGCACAGAGTTTCGTATTAAGTTTTCCTTCTCTTGCGGCTAGGTTATCGGCCTTATCATAGTACTTTTGTCGGCACCTACGACACCCTCAAGGTGAAATGTGATGGCGACGGTGTGTACTCTAAATCCTTCACCAAACGGAAGTATATTAATATTATCTTCATTATATTCTTACTAGAACTCGTGAAACAGACCCCTTTAGTTGTAGGAAAATTAAAATAAAATAAATAAATATCCTTGGACATTTCACACAACGCCATGTCGTCCCCAGCTAAGCAACTTTATGCTTGTGTTATGGTAACGAGATGGATGATAAACTACTTATATACATTTTTCTTTTGAAAATTCATACATAATAAAGATAGAAAACACCCAGACCCGGAACAAATACTTGTAGGTCGTACAAATATTTCTTCCGTGCGGGAATCGAACCCGCGACATGCTGCGTAGCAGTCGATCGCTCAAAATTATTTAATTTAATTTCCAGTCCATATTTGTTATATCTTTTATCTTAATCTATAGTTACGCATCTATATTAATCTATAGTTACGCAGGCAAAATATCGTGGTACAGTCGTGTTCGAATATACCTAAATAAATATGTACGTATATATATATATATATATCTTGTATATATAGCCCTGTGCCACTACCTGTGGCACAGTAGGCTAACCTGTATGTAACTGAAAAAGGCATGTCTCAGCTGTGGACCATCTATGGTCTGAGAAATAGTTATTTATACAGCAGGGCCTGTCCTGGCGAAATTTGCGATCAAGTGACAAAAAAATACCCACCCGTAATGAACTCTACATCGCTAATATCTAAATTTCTAAGGACGAGTTTTCAATCGTTAACTTGCTAGTTATTTGGGGAAGATAATAAAATAATAAATTAATAAATATCCTTGGACATTTCACACAACGCCATCTCGTCCCAAGCTAAGCAACTTAATGCTTGTGTTATGGTAACGAGATGGATGATAGACTACTTATATACATTTTTTTTGTAAATACATACATATTATAGATAGAAATGACCCCCAGACTCCGAGCCAGTGCCTATGGTTTAGACAAAGACACTTGCCCGACCCCGGAATCGAACCCGGGACCCGTTGATCCAAAGGCGGCACATCTAACCACTAGACCAACGAGGCATTAAATTGTTTAGTTATGTAAGTTCGCGCATGTATTCAACCAATCGTTCCAGTTTCGCTGATGGACTGTCCACATCACTCCGTTACTCAGGCCAAACATATTTATTTAATCGAGTGAGTGTTTCAAGGGTGTTAAAAAAGTAGTTCTGTGGTATTTTTAAAGATTAGTCTGGCGTTTACCATCCCGTTCCATCTGAGGGCATCGTAAGAGCTAACAAAAGGGAATGACAGCTGATAACCTAGCCGCAACAAAAGGAAAACTTACGAAACCCTTTGCCAGCCCGTCTGGCCAGTAGGACAATGCCCCTCCATATCCAACTCAGCAGTGGGTCATATGCGGGCTGAGCATTAGTAGTAGTCTGGCGTTGGAAACGACATATTTACATTTAAAACGTTTAAATTGGTTATTTGATTTTTATAGTTGGTTTGGATTAGCTAGGCCATAATATTAAGATACCATACCATACCTACGTGATAAAGATAGAGTAATCAGGTTTTTTCTTTAAATCTAATATATATATATATATATATATATATATATATATATATATATATATATATATATATTAGAGAAGACTTTTTAGGACCACTTCAACAACTATAAAAGGCGCGCGCCATACTTGGAGCGGGCATTCGCGCTTCGTCCTTCGGTCGGAAAGGTTGTTATCGGTGCGGTCTGTGAGTGGTGTGAAAAGTGTCGTTCATTCGAGAAATAAGTTAATTGGTAAATAAGTGTGATAATTTACGTAAGTACTTTTGTTTTTCTGTAAATATTCGGCGTTACAATTTGTATTGGTTGATTTGATGTTTAATTTATAGGTTGAGGGTAGATTTTCGTTAAGTTGAAGTAAATTGTGTTTAGGTTACTTAATTATTGTTTTTTTTTTAACTATTTCTATTACTTTACGCTAAATTCAGAAGTGGGATAGAATCTCAAGCCCTTCTGGCCATTTGTTTTAATTATTTCTTTGTGAGAATAATATTCCTGACTGAGTGATAGAATAAAACACCTTGTTTTATATTTATTTTGATCTTTCTTGAATATGACGGATGAGCGACACGACTCACGAGATCGATCGCATCGATACAACCGTGATAGATATAGATCGCGTTATCGTTCGCGTTCCCGAGACCGGTCGTCTCCGCGACGCCGGTCGCGCTCCCGTACGAATTCTCGCACGCATGATAGATCTCGCTCTCGACGAAGTACGCGTGGTAGGACCCCTCCAGACGCTTCGCGTAATTCAAACGTTATATTGCATGAGACATTGGGAACTATTCTCAAAAGATTGGAGTCGCTCGAAAACCGTGGGGACTATGTCAGGCCGCAATCTAGTGAGGGAATTCTGATTACCAGTAGTCACACTCCGGCTACTCAGAATAATTCGACGAATGTACGGGTTAGTGAAAATAGGAGCGAGTTAATGCGCGCCGACGGTTTAAGTTCGGTAAATCCTTCTGTCACTAATGTTATTGCGAAAAAAAATGCTCGTTTCTCACTACAGAGGTTGAATATTTGGGGGCGAGTCATTAATAAGGGGCAGGTAAGGCCGAGTCCCCGCAAAGTCGAGGCGTTGGTGAATGCTCCTTCCCCCACCAACATCAAACAAGTAAGACAGTTCTTGGGGATAGCGGGATATTTCCGTAAGTATATCCGCAATTACGCGGCCAAAACAACACCAATATCCAGACTCCTTAAGGAGGACGTTCCATTTTTCTGGAAGTCTGAACAGGAAAGTGTTAAACAAGAGATAATATCTGTTCTCACTAGTTCCCCTGTACTATCCATCTTTGACCCTTTATTACAGACAGAGGTACACACCGACGCTAGTAGCATCGGCTATGGTGCAGTTTTGCTACAATACAATTGGGAGCTGATGGTACGAAGCATGTGGTCGCCTATTTTAGTAAAACCACCCAGGGCTCCGAGAGCAGATACCATTCATATGAATTGGAGACTTTGGCAGTTGTGAAGGCCTTACAATCCTTCCGCCACTACTTGGAATTTTAGGTAGTTACGGACTGCAATGCATTGAAGGCCACGGAGAAAAAGAAGGATCTGCTCCCACGCGTCGCTCGGTGGTGGATTTATCTCCAAGATTTTTATTTCACTATTGAGTACCGAAAAGGTGCCATGATGACCCATGCGGACTACCTTAGCTGTAATCCTGAGGTAAACCAAATTGCTAAACCTCGTAATTGGGCTTTAGTTGCACAGTCGGCCGATTCCGAAACCCAGAACCTCATCGAAAAACTTAGAGATGGCAGTCTTATTACCGTTTCAGTCCTGTGGGTGAAGAACCCAGACTCCTTTGTTATATTCCTAAGGGACATCGACTTAGTCTACTAAGAGTCTTTCATGACGAGCACGATAATATCTGTGCCGAGAAAACTCAAGATCGTATCTTGAAGTATTTATGGTTCCCGGGGCGTCGACAATTTGTAGCTAAGTATATCAAACATTGTCTAGTATGTGTATCCATGAAGCGGGTTCCTAGAGCCCCGCATCAACCCATTGTGTCCTTTTTTTTTTTTTTTTTTTATTTAACGAGGGGAACCCATCGTGGGTACCCGGCCGCGTGGGATACAGACGGGTTATGTGAGACTCTTACTCACTAAACCCCTCGATTCCGGCCCGGCCTGCTGGGGAGTCGACGTGGGGCCTAAGGTACACCACTCTCAACCCAGCAGGCGCTGGTCCCTCGCGGGACCTCTTCCCACTTGGAGCGGCGCGTGATAGCCGCTCTCTGCCGGAATTTGTGACGCGCCAGTCAGAATGGCGCTGCCACTTCTACCCTAGGGCTTTTACAGGCGACGGGAATTCCCACGCCCGCCGCCTTACCCATGGCTTTAGGATGGACAATCCGTGTCCATCCTCCTCCCGGCCCTCTTCTTGGAGGGCTGAGGACGGGGGGGCCGCGGCTTGGCTGCGCTGGCCCCTGTAGCCTCTCGCGCCCCACGGCGCTTAGCCGCAAGGCACAGGCTCCTGCCCCCGCGGTGATCTGCCGCTTTGCCGGCCGCCGCACATGCCACACAGTGCGGCTTCTCGCTGCACGTCGCTGCGATATGGCCGGCTTGACCGCAGCGATAACATAGACCGCTGCCGTCTCCTCCCTCCTGACATAGAGCCAGGGTGTGCCCATACTTAAGGCACTTAAAGCACTGTAGGGGCCTTGCCCCCAGCTCGACCCGGGCCGACGACCAGCCCACAGCCAGGCGATCGCGCGCAACCACCTTGGCCGCCGACACCGGGCACCGCACCCACACTTTGCCCATGTTCTGCGGGCCCTTTTTGATCTCGCCGCACTTGACTTGTGCGGCGTCACACCTGCCCTTTTCGGCTATAGCTTCGGCGATCATCTCCCTGGTGACAGAGTCATCCAGGAGAGAGACGCCGAGCTCCGCCGTCTTCACCGGTCGAGAGACCTTCAGCTCCTCCGCGCTGAAGATCTCCCGCAACTTGGAGGCCAGTAAGTCAGCCTTCGCCTCGCTGCCCTCCCCAGGTGGGATGAGCAGCTTGCGCCCATCCGCTACCGTCGGCTTGCATAGGGGGCGCGGAAGCCCCAGTTCTGCCCATTGTATCTGCGCCGCAGCCGTATTTATCACCTTGGCGTAGTGGAGGCCCTTTTCCACTCCGCCAGGCTGCAACGTGATTACGATAGCCGACGTCCGTGGGACCCGGAGCTGTTGAGCCCGGATCTTCGGCTTGGCCGGCGTTGCCTTATGTGCCTCTTCCCTCGGCTTCGGCAGAGCCGCAGCCTTTTTCTTGGAGCCCTTTCGTGGGCCCACCGTCTGCCAATCTCCCCGCGCCGGGATGGACTCCATGTCCAGTCGTTCGGCGTCGGGGACGCGCTGAGCCGCGAGACTCATCTTCTTTCCTTTCTTCTTTTTCTTCTTGGCAGGGCCCTCCGCCGCCGGTGATGTGGCGGCTGGGGCACTGCCAGCAGTCGTCTTCCGTGTGGGCGCGGGCGCTTCTTTGGGCACTGGGGCCTCTCTGGACACTGGGGCCTCTGAGGGCGCGGCGGGCTCCGCAGACGGCGCCGGTGGCTCTGGGCCTCCGAAGAGAGCCTCCTGGAGCTCCGGGAGCACACGGGGGAGTTGCCGCATGTCCCGGAATTCGTCTGACACATTGTACTCGGTGGCGTACTTGGCGATTATCCCGAGGGCCTTCAGGGCCGCCTCCACCTCAGCCGTCACCGGGTTCGGTCTTCTTACAATGATCATTGGCTCTTCGGTGATTCTTCGTGCGCCGGAGGACGCACAGGAACAGCCCGAACAGCCTTTTCCCTTCCCTGGCCTCTTTTTGAGCCTCTCCACTTGCTCTTCTAAGGCGTCTATCCTTTTCACGAGCTCCGCATTCGCTCGGCGGTACTCCTTCCTGTCCTCTTGGAGTCTCCTATTCTGAGATCGGAGCATGGCGACCTCCTCATCAGCAGACCGCCGAATGAGGACTTCCGCCGCTCCCTCAATGAAGGTGGCTGCTTCCTTAAGGCGCTTTATGAAAGTGCCCTTCAAATTTGCGGAGGCCTTCGCAACGTCGCGGATGTTAGCGATCTCCTCGGCCATTCGTCTTTCCAGGTCAGACCCGACTAGACCATGTGGGTCCTGGTCGGGCCTGTATACGGGTTTTGCTTTGGGGGGCTTCGCCGCAGGAGGCTCTGCGGGGGGCCTCTCCCTCAGCACCCGTGCGTCTTCCATTTCAAGGGCTCGTTTGGCAGCCAACATCTCTTTCTTGGCCTGCCATTTGCCCACGTGCTGCCCGGTGGTGGGCGGCCGACCCCGCCCTCGCGGGGACTCCTCCACCCTGGGGACCTTCTCTGCGGCCTCAGCAGCAGGGGGGTCGTCGTCGGAGTCGAGACGCCTCTTACTGCCGGCTCTCCGCAGCGGGCCCCCGTATTCTGAGTCCGAGTCACAGACGGACTCTCCGTCTGTGGACATCTCCAACCCGAGTTCGTGCGAAATGCGCTCTACCTCCAAACTCCGTGGCGTCGTGGGCCTGAGAATGTCCTCGAGGACCACCACCGGAGTCTTCTTCGTCCCTTTCGGCTGCGCAGCCGGTAATGGGGAGGCAGACCGAGACGACGCAAAGCGCCCTTTGGTGTCCCTTTGGGGGCCTGATGTTCGGCGTACCCATACGTCATTCCTCTCCTTCTCTTCCAATACGATTACATCGTCCTCTTCCGATATCGCGTCCGGCACTCGGTCGCCAGGGAAGCGATATATCATGCCGTCTCTTCCGGCAACTTCGACAAATGGTAATTTGCCCTTTGCTCCGCCGTCAGTTCCGGCTACCTCTACTTGTGATTGCGGCACGGTGGCCTCTCCCTTCCTACCCTTAGTGGTAGTTTCACGTCTTGTGCCCCCCCCCGTAGTACGAGGGGCAGACTGCCTCCCCCGAAGGGTCGACAGTGCGGGATTCCCCAGCTGACATAGTCGAGCTGGGACCCGCCCGGGGACTATTTTGCAATCCGTGACTTTCCATGTTTTTATTAACTCCTCCCAAAACGCCGTGAAAAATGAAGACGAAAGATAACATATATGACAGGAAAGATATACAAAACAAAACCAAAACCAAGAAGATAACCAAACACAAAAACGAAACCAAAAGATAGAAACAACAAAACAAACGAATAACAAAAACCAAATAAAACAAAACCAAAAGACAGAATATATACGAACAAAAGCAAAACCAAAACAAAACAAAACCAAAAGACAGAAATATATACGAAACCAAAACAAAACAAACAAAACCAAAATAAAACAATATATAACTTATAAAAGGTAGCGCTGCTCTTCGTCTCACCTCTCCCCGTGGGCCCGCCCGGCATGGGAGGCCCTGGCCGGTATGGCCCCACGGATCATTGAGGCACTCAAGCCCCCCCACCACGGCAAGGTGGCAGCACAAATCGGGGGGGAACCCATTGTGTCCTGGGGCAAACCTAGTGTACCATTTGAAAATCTACACATGGATGTACTGGGTCCATTGCCCGAAACTAATGGGTATAAATTTGTGTTGATAATCGTTGATCCTTTTACTAAATATTGCCTATTGTATCCTATTTTTAGACAGGATGTTTCAGAACTAAAACGCACTTTCACTAATGCAGTTCCTCTCTTTGGATCGCCAAAACTTCTTGTAACCGACCGAGGGCGCATGTTTGACTCCAAGGAATTTATGGCGCTACTGTCCGACCTTGGCTGTGAAGTCCACTTCATCACCCCGGAGATGCACAACGCCAATGGACAGGTCGAAAGATATGTCCGCACGGTGCTGAACATGATACGCATCGAAGTGAACCACAAGAAGGCCGCCTGGTCCGAGCAACTGTGGAGATTACAACTCATCCTGAACGTCACGAAGCAGAAGACGACCGACGACGCTGACGCTTGCAGCGTTAAGTCTACTGGTTGGCACTGACGCAGCGACACCTGTAATCAGGGCCTTGGTTTGAGATGTTTCCGAAGATGTTACGCAGAATCATGAAGCCTGGAGAGAGGTGTGTAGATCTCGAGCTAGTGAGCTACTGGCAAGGAATCAGATTAACCAAGATGCATATGTTAATCAGTGCAGACGTCAGCCTCGTACATTTCAGGTTGACGAGTTGGTATTCGTGATCAAGTATAGCCAATCGACGGGCAAGCTCGACCCAGGCATGAGGGGACCCTACCGTGTTATCAAGGCCCTACCTAGCGGCCGTTACCAACTTAAGTTGTTGGCGGGGTCCTATGGGAAAACCACTCAGGCGGCAGCCGAATATATGGTGCCTTGGAGTGGAGAGTGTTGTCCCGAGTCTTGTGCTGAGTTTTTTGAAATTGAGTACATAAATAATCGTTGGGTACTCTTTAGTTCATGGAGGTTGTCAGCACGTCGTAAGGGTCGTGTTGGCGTAAAGCCTGGGGAGACTAGGGCTCGTATGACGGAAGTCATGTAGAGTATAGTCTCTCGCGAACAATGGGGACGCCTGTTGTTCGCTGCTGAGTTCACAGAGTCAAGACATCCTGGAGGCTCCTGCGTTCCCGGCGCAGAAGTTAGAAACCAGCCCGCAATGACGTCCTTCAGGGTGGTAAGAGGAATGGTAGAAATGAGAGCTCTCAATAGATAAAATTTTAGTTTTATGGTTGCATGTACTATGTTTGTTTAAGCATGCTATTAGCAGTTGAACTATTTCCTCATATACCCTGATTTTTTTAGATGATGAGGAAAATAATGAAACTGATGCTTCGACTGGACCCTCTTCGGCTCCCGAGGACCTTGAAAATGCACAATCAGATGCAAGAAGTATGCCCCTGATATAAGTGGCTGCAGCCACTAGACCACTACCAGCGAAACGAGGACGTTACGCCGTCAGGAGAGGCCGATTTAGAGAAGACTTTTTAGGACCACTTCAAAAACTATAAAAGGCGCGCGCCATACTTGGAGCGGGCATTCGCGCTTCGTCCGTCGGTCGGAAAGGTTGTTATCGGTGCGATCTGTGAGTGGTGTGAAAAGTGTCGTTCATTCGAGAAATAAGTTAATTGGTAAATAAGTGTGATAATTTACGTAAGTACTTTTGTTTTTCTGTAAATATTCGGCGTTACAATTTGTATTGGTTGATTTGATGTTTAATTTATATGTTGAGGGTAGATTTTTGTTAAGTTGAAGTAAATTGTGTTTAGGTTACTTAATTATTGTTTTTTTTTAACTATTTCTATTACTTTACGCTAAATATATATATATATATAGGACTAGCTGACCCGGCGAACTTTGTTCCGCATTATATATATTTAAAACAAAAAGAAAGTTGGACATAGGATACCTGAGATTTTTATCCCGTCCGTATAAAACCTGCTTTAACAAAACGAAACTGACAGCGAAACGTTAAAAAATTTTAATTCGACTTGTTTATATTGTTGTATTTCACATAATATCTTTATAACTTGTAGCCTATGTGTTATTCTGATGTATAAGCTATATTATTGTAAAGTTTCATTAAAATCCATTCAGTAGTTTTTACGTGAAAGAGTAACAAACATCCATCCATCCATCCATCCATACTTACAAACTTTCACGTTTATAATATTAGTAAGATTTAAAGAAATTTAATATATAGATATATAATTATAAAACCTATTTTAGTAATGTACTTACGAGTACCTACTGAGGGTCGCGTAAAAGCTGTCAAAAGGAAATTACAAGGCCGATAACCTAGCCACGAGAGAACAAATACTAGATACGAAACCCTGTGACAACCCTTCAGGCCATAGTGCTACCGTTTGCTCCATATAACGCCCCTCCATATAACTGGAGGAGGTCCGACTCAGGAGTGGGTCAGCTATGGGCTGAATAGTGTTAGTAGTTGCCTACTTAGGTTACGCTAATACATTCCTTCCCATACTGTGCTGCCACCTTGTTGTGGTGAAGGGGCATGAGTGCCTCAATGATCCGTGGGGCCATACCGGCCAGGGCCTCCCATGCCGGGTGGGCCCACGGGGAGAGCACCAACGCCCTCGGGTTGTCGCGAACCCGAGGGCTGACGGGCCTCCTTCTGCGAGGCCGTTATGTCGCAGAAGGGGGCTGCGGGGCGGGTCGCAAAGTAGGGAGCTCCGGCTGACTCGTGCCGCGGACGGAGGCAGGAGTAGAGGGGGGTCGTGACGATGCGAACCCCTTCTGCCCTCGCCTGAGAGGCCGGTGGGTCGGGGGAACCGCCACCGACGAAAGCTTCGATGACTGAGGGCGGTCCCAGTCTACCGGGACGCCCTCTCTGACAGTCGCTTGCCCGTTGCGGGCATCACGCCGGGGCGTCACAGTAGAATGCATTTAAGCGAACTTGTGGCGCCCCAAGCGCGCCGTGTGAGGGTATACCGCTGGGGTTTTAGTGGGTAGACGACTCTTGACGACCCTTGTCCCACATAATCACCGACCTCTCCCCCGGGGAGCGGTGGTATGCTTAAAGCATTTCCCCAGCGACAACAAAAAAAAAGGTTACGCTAATACATACATAATATATTTGTAATAGAAAATAAATCACCTGTAATACCGCTGAAAAGCTTGTGACCTTGATGTTTTTCTTAAGTAACATAACAACATTGTTAATAATCATCATTATAATATTTGCAGACTTCTTAATTATAATAAAATATACATTTCAATCGAATTATTCCTGATCCTTTAGCTATATTTAACAGTGACTGTACAAAAAATACAAGTCATGGCCATTGAGAGTAAACGTTAAGAGGACAGAGTTACAAGCATCAAACTGAAAACGCGAAAAATTTAATGCAAACCGATTTGGCGGAGTTAATATTATAATATTTAGCTTTTAACACTTCATGTAGGTAATATTTAATTGATGTTGCATTACATAAAGATCTAAATAAAATGACTTGTTATACTCACCATTTTTTGGTAGAATACCTAAACTTAAACTTACACTTAAAAAGGAAAAAAAAATCTTTTAAAACGAAAAAATCTTTAAAACACCCCTCGACCATGCTGTCATCTGCTGTGATGCAGGAACTTGTATGCGTTTAGGATCGGTTGGGACCACATCCAGGAATTTCGGCTCAGAGTACTCTTTTGTCATCAGTGTTGCCTTGGGAACCTTGAACTGTCGAAACAAACGACGAAGTAGGGCAGTAAGGCCAATCCCGCAGAAAGGCGGGCCAAGGCGACCCCAGTGACGCGGAGCATATTCCACCATTGGGGGGTGAGACCTGTGGCACTGGTTCCGACTGTCGAGGAACGCTGTTTGTTTTAATGAGAAGGTTGGGACGCTAATTTCCATATTTCCGTGCCCCGGAGTCTCATAGATACTGGCTAGCCT